>JAKUHH010000389.1:0-397711 GCA_022701365.1 Mycocentrospora acerina
CAGAAGCTGCAGCATTTAAGAGATTAAGAGTCGTCTACATTATAGGAGAATACCTGACCAAGGCATCAGCAGCAGGACAGTTAACGTTGCCTGCCACCTTCCTCCATCTCCTCTAACTCTCCTAACTCTGACGCTAAACAAAGAGCCTTCTTCTTTACTCTCTCTTCTGCCTGCTTTAGAATCTTCTTATTTCTTATTAAACAGAGAACAACTTTAGACAACAACTTTTTGTCTGCTTCTACCTTCTTTTTATATTTATCGCGCGTCCTATCTAGCAATTCCTAAGACATGTTAACGCAAGAACAGCTAACACAAACACACTTAGCACACTTTAGATGTTTACCCTTAGGCGAAGTTATAACGTAACAATTAATTCCCTAATAGAAACAATAATTACAAGAAAATAGAGTAATACTGCTGTTGCAACAAGTTTTAAGGCTAAGGCAAAGACGTTTTTAGGTAGATAAAGACATAACAGCGCTATAGACAGATAATATACGCAGGGGATCTGCTTATAAACGCTAATAACTAATAACTATGTAATTTAAGGATAAATTATTTAGAGAGGGAGGATAATGTTACAATCAGATTCTACAACCCCTAGGCTAGAACTAGAAAGGTATAAACCCCTTAACTAAAGGATTGTATAGGCTAAGCCCTTTAGTAAGGAGCAGTCACGTAACTAGCTTAACTCTTGGCAGAGTAAGCCAGGACACATAATAAGTAAGCTTAACTTCTGACATTGTAAGCTAGGAGCTTAACTTCACGTATTGTGAGCTGTCTTAACCAATAACTATGATTTACAGAGGACTTATAGAACTCCTCTATTATGTATATAAACAATAGGAACACTACCCTTATAGTAATGTGTTTAACCTTGTTAATTAATCTACTTATTGCTTCTTACCCTTAATCACAGTGTATTATTAATACGTGCATTGAACTAACCTTGTTTCCCTAAACCTACTCTATCCCTAAGAACCAACCTTAAACCCGTTCTACATTAGTACTAGTATCAGAAGGTCTTTGACCACTAAGATCAAGTACAGAACAGGATCTTAACAGCAATTAGGGCGTAAGGTTTTACAGTACTAGTTTTATTAGAGAGGGAAGATTATATAGCACACACTCTATGGTGAGGAACTAGAGGACAGTAGTAAGGTTAGTAATTGCGATTATTACGTGAGGAAACAAGGGTAGACTTACCTTTGTTAGGTGCAACAATTCAAGTTTTCAGATAGCTAGTTTAAAGGCTTCCTTTAACAATAGGACATCTCGTAGCAACGCCTTACTCACACAAGTCAGCACCTGCCACTACACTACCTTAAGCTTGTAAATCGTTTCCTCTGGTTTATTTGTCAGAATTCAATTGTCTAGACACTAAATATATGCTATTAGCGCTTCTAGTTGTTAAATATACTAAACATAGACAAAGTCCTAATTCTATTTAAGTTCTTTAATAGGTGTACGTACTATCTAAAAGGAGAACACACAGTTACTAGAAGTGTAACTAACTCTAGCTAGTCAAAGCGTTAAGCCACCTTAGTACTATACGTGTTTGCTAACAGCGTACCACATCTGAAACTAAAGCTGATTTTTCATAGTGTTGCTGGTGGTTAATTAGACAAAAAGGAGCGTAAGAAATAGGACAAACAAGTAACAGTAGAAGTTAACCTAAGTGCATACAACAACAAGGCACTAGTACTTAAGTGGTTAGATAATGAACTGTTTTAGGTATTAGAGGAGAGAGAGACCTTACTTATAATAGACTGCGCCTCCTTTTATAAGACTAAACTAGTAAAGGCTAAACTCTAGGCTAACAAGGTGTCTCTTGCTATAATCCCTGGAGGATGTACTAGATTGCTCTAACTACTAGACATTGCTATTAACAAACTATTTAAAGCATTGTTGAGGGAAAGGCTTGAGATGTTGCTAGATATTAAGACATTAGAGGCAAACCTGACAGCACTGACAGCTATTTCTGCAAGGCAGATAGCAGTTACTAGGGCTGTTGCAGATGCCTAGGATAAACTTAATAAGCAGAAATACCAGCTTATTTAGGACTTATTTGTCTACACTAGCATTGCAGTTAACCCTTGCAGCTCTAAAGATTATCTTATCTAGATTAAGGACTTTGTTAACAAGGTAGACTTAACTAGGTAAGAGTTGTTAGAGGACACAGTTGATGACTTTGCAGGAGTCAAGATTAAGGAGGATGAGCTTGACGTGTTTGCCTACGCACTCCTAGATGACAAGGGAGAGACGTTTGCCTAGCAGCAAAAGATATATAAGGCAATGTTAGTCACTAACTTAAAAAAGATGTTAAAAGAAAGAGGTATACGCAGTTGCAGTTAATTAAACAAACCTTAGCTTATTAATTAATTACTTACTAAGGACGCTAAAGGATAGACTTTAACTAATCCTATTATTATTAATAGCGCTGGCAATTCTCTTAGTCCACTAGAAATAAGAGAAGATGTAGAATTTAACAGAGAAAATGAGATAGAGCTGCAGTTACAACATACTAACAAGCAAAACGTTACAAGTTTGAGATAGAGTAGATAACAAGATTGAAGTAGTGTAGTAGTATAGTGTTGTAGTTAGTTAGATAGACTTAAAAAGATTTACAATCTTCTTACATGCTAAGACACTAGCGCGTCCTAATTAGGCTTAACCTTATTACATTTGCTTGCTTTTTGGTGCTGTTCTTAGTCACAGGTAAAGATTTAGGACAAATATAACGCTCTACCCTGCTGTGTAATTAGGTAGCAATCTAGTTAATAACTATATAGCGTATACACTGTAATTAGAGACTGACATGTTATTACTTAAGTAGCAGAGAGCTTCTTTACTGTTCTATAGACTCTTTTTTACTGCGCAATAACTTGCAACAATAAGCACGTGTTACGTCACGTGAGAGTACATTACGTTATGACTATTAAACTCAAAGGTTAAGCAGTGCATGTTGTTTTTATCGCTTAGAGGCGTAAAAGTGATGGAGTTAGGTGTTGTAATAAACGCAGCTATGTAATTTTGTGTGGCGAGCCCGCCAAACGCGGCATTTACCTTTTCGCACTAAGCTTTAGCTGCCGCACACCCCTACTAGCAAAAACCGAAACAACTCAGCTTTTACGGTATATAGACGTATAACGTCGTTTGTAGTCGGATTCTTTATTCCAACATCAGTCTTCTTCCAACACAACTTCTTCGTGCTTTTCTGGTCTGTGACCTGACATTCGTTTTTTTTAAACACCCACATTCTTTATCCAATCTTTCCACGAAGCTAGTCTTCTTTCACACTCTCTACAGCAACTCTTGCTCTTCCCAAACACCAAACACCAAAACTCAACATGAAGTCTTACTCCGCCGCCATTGCCCTTGCTGGCTTCGTTTCCTCCGTCGCTGCCCACGGCTTCATCAGCACTCCTGCACCCCGTCTCCCCGGTGATGGCCTCAAGGCTGCCTGCGGTGACCAGGTCTACAACCAGCAGAACTCTGACCACTACGGCAACGTCCAGGGTGCTCTCCAGAACCTTCAGGGCTCGCACCCTGACTGCCGCATGTGGCAATGCAAGGGTGTTCCCTTTGCTGATGCCACTACTGTCCACTCATACACTGCTGGCCAGGTCGTCCCCATGACTGTTGAGATCCGCGCTCCCCACGACGGTGTTGCCAACGTTTCCATTGTCAAGGTCAGCACCGACAAGGTCATTGGATCGCCCCTCATCAGCTGGGACCAGTACGCCCTGACTTCGTCGCCCATGTCGGCTCACCCCGACTGGACCAGCTTCGATATCACCCTGCCCGACGTCAGCACCGAGTGCGCCAAGGCCGGTGACTGTGTTATCCAGTGGTACTGGGACGCACCCACCATCTCCCAGACCTACGAGTCTTGCATTGACTTCAGCATGGGCGGTGGCTCCGGCGAGACCTCGCCTTCTCCCTCCGCATCTGCCGCCCCCTCTGCGTCTGCGTCGGCTGCTCCCGTCTCTTCCGCTGCCCCCGTCTCTTCCGCTGCCCCCGTCTCCTCTGCTGTCGCATCTGCCACTCCCGTCGCCTCTGCAACCCCTACCCCCACCTCTGCTGAGGCGGCCGCCACTCCCACTGCTACCACTGGATCCGGCTCTGGCTCCGACTCCGGCTCTGCACTCCCCAAGCAGTTCACCATTGAGGAGTTCATCTCGTGGCTCCAGACCAACGCTGGCTCCGACATTGCCGCCAAGCTTCGCCGCATGGTAAGCGCTCGCAGCCACGCCCGTGCCTTCAGCGTTTAAGGAGTGCTCTCAAAAGTCGATGTTTGTTGTCTGAATAGGAAGATTGACTGTTTTGTTCAATTGTAAATACTACTACCATGAATATACTTTTCATCAATGACTGTGTCTTCAGATGTGATATCTTGAAATGTGTTGTGAATTTGCTGTGTTATTGTGAGGCCATTGCTCTGATGTTGATGATGTTGAAGTAATCAGTTAGCCATTGTAGCTGTCACGGACATGTGCAAGAAGTAACAGGTATTGGAGGACTATGTTCCACTCTAATGATCAGTAGTGATGTGTATGAAGAGTGTGGTTGTAAGTAGGCGTGACGAAACCATTTGTATAGGCTTGCGAATTGTGTAAAGCGCGTCGATCTTTGGGGTTTACTACCCGTAGTGCCAGGGCAACCGGAAATTTCCGTATCTGCTGCTAGATGAAATTACGGGTTATAATCATCATGAATGGATTGCATGGAATATGCTCCTAGGGGAAGACTGCGTTACTTGAAGGTAACCATGTCAGTAGGAAGTGTACAGTTGGTCGTGTGTACAGTGAGTTTAAACGCGGCAATCGTGGCCGAGGCGGGCTTGGCAACACAAGGATGCTCTTCCGCAATTGCAGGGATCGCTTTGGCTATCGCAACTCCACCATGTCCTCTTCAAATGTTGGATCAATATCGCTAGCAGGCCCAGCGATCTACGATACTCTAATCCTCTCCAATTGCCATCCTCGGTAAACAGGAAGAAAATTGGCCAGCTCAGTTTGCCACATTTCAATCTTCAAGCGCCCTCTTTGTCTCTTGCATGCGCTCATATTTCTTTTCCACTCCACTACGCGTCGAACGCGCCAATCTTTATATTAACTCAATGACTGATGCATCGCACACATGGTAGCACAAGGTCACTCCACGAATAGTGGGTGGTTACAGGAGGGCGTAATCCGAGGCAGCATGTTGGGCAAGACAATACTCCCCACGGACGAAGAGCTGGGCAAGAAGGACGATGACCACAGATACAAGCCAGCACAGCGGTCTGGCTCATCGATATTGAGTCCTGCATCTCGCTGGCGAAGACGACGGGTGCTCTGGGTTGTGTTGGGGTTCTTCACGATATCGATACTTCTCCACACCGTCCGCACGCCCATATCGTTTGAGGGGAGAAAACGAATGACGATCATCCCGACGAGCAGCCCACCTAAAAAGTACGGCGAGACAGCCTTTGGTAGTGAGGGTGAACCCGTCGGGGCACCACCAGGTGTTATAATAGGGAAAGCGGGGGAGACACCACATACGTACGATGGCCAGATTAAGTTCTACAGACTTGCGAAATCGCTGCGCGCCAGCACATCGCGTACAAATGGTTATAAAGCGACGAACCGCAACGTTGTATTTGCCATGTCGAGTCTCAAGAGCGCAGCCACGCTTCTCCCGATGCTATGCGATATGTCGAAATGGAACAGGAACTGGGTACACGCTGTGTTCATGGGAAGGGAGGATATACCGTTGGATCAATTGCTGGAGATTAACGGCGTGGATAAGAACAAGTGCTTGGCGTTTTTGCACGATGCGCGACCGGACTACATGGAGTACAGCACAGATTTGCGCGCGGAGTTGACTGTCGAGGCGGCGATGTCGCATATCCACAGTTTTTTGCGGCCACAGGCGGTCATAATGGACGACGCGTCGTTGGAGGATGAGTTTTTCGTAAAGGCCATAAGGCAGAAGATGGACGCGCTCGATGTGTCATTGATTGAACTACCGAAGAACCGGTGGGAAGATTTCACATGGATAGCAAGGCTGGATGCAGAATCGCTGAGTAACTGGTACCTCCCCATGGTGGATATTCTAATCCAGGTTCCCCCGGATTCGTCCAGCGTATTGCGACTTCTCAAGTCAATTAGAAATGCTGACTACAAAGGCCTCAGGCCGCCGCGCATCACTCTTGAGCTGCCTGCGGACTTGGATATAGCTCTCAAGTTGCGTCTGGAGAAGTTTGATTGGCCTCCGGACAACAACCCCTCGAATGGCCTTGTTCTCAGACGGCGCATTGTGAATCACCGCGCAACGCAAGAGGAATCGGCTGTCCGGTTCCTAGAGCTCTTCTATCCAGCAGACACCAACTCGCATGTTCTACTTTTGTCGCCCCAAGCGCAACTCTCCCCGCAGTACTTCCACTACATCACCTACTCGCTGCTAGAGTACAAATACTCCTCGTTTAACGAAATGGATAATAGCGTCCTCATGGGCTTGAGTCTTGAACTCCCCTCTGTGGGTCTTGACGGCAAGAAGAAATTCACGGCACCGGTTATCAAGGACATGCGCGACGATCGATACAAGAAACTGTACTCTGACGTGAAGGGCGTGCCATTTTTATGGCAAGCGCCAAGTAGTCACGCAACTCTTTTCTACGGAGACAAGTGGGTGGAATTGCACTCGTTTCTCCGGAACCGTGTGGTGAAGAACACATCGGTAGCAAAGGTGAAGATTGTGAGCGAGACAATGCCGAGCTGGACAGAGTATATGCTCGAATTTATGCGAGCGCGTGGCTACGCGCTGGTCTATCCCGCGATGACGTCTGCAGAGGGGCTGGTGACGGTCCACAACGAACTGTACCATGCGCCTGAAGAATTCGCGCCCGAAGCTCCCAAGAAATCCGACAAAGCAGAAGGCTCGCCACCAGAAGTTCCAAACGAGCCTTTTCTGCGCGCGCCTACACCACCTCAGGTGCCGAAGCATGCCGAGCCACCGCTGAGCCCGGCTTCGCGGCCTCTCCACCTCGTCCTCCCCTTTGACGGCGATCTGCCAGAAGTGCTGCACATGCCGCAACTGCTGTTTGATGGGACAATTGTCGAACCAGGGCTAGCTACCAAGGCGGCAGACGAGTATGCAGCAAAGTTCCAGCAAGAAGTTGGTGGGTGTAAGGTGCACAAGGGGAAGGTGAGGAAGGTGTACAAAGGGGAGGCGGGAGATTTGTTCTGCCACGGAGATGAGGAGGAGGGGGAGTGGGTGCAGGCGTTGAGGGTTGACAATAACGTGGCTGCAAAGGGGGTGCCAGAGGTGGTTGCGGGTGGTGTTGGTAGTGTCAGTGTGAGCGCCAGTACGAAGACTGGTGTGGCCGTCGGTACTAGTGTAGGAGTGAGTACAGCGAGCGGGGCGGTGAAGATTTGAGGAAGGAGCGTTTGCGTATATGGACGCTTCTGTGTTGTTATGTCAATGTCAGTTTCAATGGGATGTTAATTGGATGTCAATGTTGAAGTCCATGTCGAAGTCAGTGTCAATGTTAACATTGTTGTATATGCCAATGTCAATGTCAATGTTGCTGTTAATTTTGTTATTCATATCCATGCTCACGTCGATATTGTCGTTAACATACACACGAATTTCAAAGCTAATAATACTGATGAAGAAATTTTAAAATTACTGTTGATTTCAATGTTAACGCTACCATCAAGATTCAAATCAATATTAATGTCAGCATCAGTGTCAATGCCAAATCCCAGCGTGACGGTGTCGTCGATGATGATGTCGCAAGTGGAGCCAGCCCTGCATGACTCGCACAACAGACGGGTGGCGAGCAGTGGAGACCAGGCACGTGCATGGCTGTCATGCATCTCGAACTCGACGACTAAATATTTTTCGCCTTGCTGGCAAGCGGCATCATCACCACGACACGGCCGGCACGCCTTCTCTTTTTTCTTTCCTCGTCCGTCTCCCATCTTCTGTGCGTGTGCAGCGTGCAGTCGTGTGTCTGGGTGCCCGAGGCTTTTTGTTATTTTATTCCTGTAATTGCTTCGCTGCCAATTACTCTGCCCACCACGATGCTCGCGCGAGCAGCAGGGCGCAAGCTGCGCAGAGACGCCTGCCGCACGCCCTCGCAACTGGCAGACCAGCTGGCGCTGCCATGGCTGTGTCCCCGCCAGATCCGCTGGACCTCTTCGACAAGCACCCAGGCCGTTGCCACACACATGCACTCACGCACCCACGCCCACGCCCACACCCACACACGTGCACACTCTCGCCCGCACACACACAACGCCCAGCGACCACGCCTACATGGCCCCCGCACCTCGACATGGCCACGCCAAGATGCACGCTCACTCGCCACCACGGCCGACCTGCAGCCCGCACCGCCGGCCATGGCCTTTGATGGCTTCATGCAGGCGTGGGCCCCTCCCTCACAGGCCTCAGACCTCGCCCGCCTGCCGCACTGGGACTCGTCCAGCCCGCTCATCATCCGCGAGAGCAACACGGCCGTACCCAATGGCTTCCGCAGCCACCAGGGCTTTGGCGCCGACCCCACGGAGTTGCACCAGAACCTGCACGCCTGCTTGCGTGTTGGCCGCATCGACCGCGCCGCCATCATCATCGACCGCCTGACATCCCTGTACGACGCCTCGGCGCCCGAGGTGCTCGACGCCCACAACAACTTCCTGCAGGCCATGTTCGAGCTGGCCCAGCAGGACCCCGACCCCGCCCCCGCCGCCTTTGCAAAGCTCGAGCAGTGGTACGACGACCACATGGTCCGCAATGCCATTGTTCCCAACGTGCACACGTTTGTCACGCTGCTGCGCGCCGCCATGAACTTTCTCGACGCCGGCGCCCAGGAGGACGCCGTCCGCCGCTTCCTCGCCACCGCCGACGACATTGCCTCCGAGCTTGTCGACGAAATCAACGCCTCGCCCGACTTCAGCGACGAGGAGTGGGACACGCTGATCCGCCTGCAGCCAGACGCATACAACGAGCCGCCCTCGGTCGAAGCTATCCAGGACCTCCATGTCAACTCCCCCACCGGGCATAAGAACCTCGTCGAACATGGCCTGTACGCTGCCCAGCACATCAAGCCCGTCGCGCAAAAGGGCCTGGGCCTCGACTCGCTCAAACAAGCACTGTCCCTCTTCCAGGGCGCGGATGACGTTCCCTACCCACACGAAATGCAAGGCACACAGGAAGAAAAGGACCAGGCCTACGCCTACGCGCGCCAGCTTCGCCTCGAGGAAGACGCCCTGGGTGCTGCCGTTGACCGCTGGAAGCACGAAGACGCAAAACTGCAGGAAATGGGCGTTCACGGCGTTCTCAATTCCAAGCCCATCCAGGCCCTCATGTACCACTGGTACACTGCTCTTGTGCCCCTTTTCAAGAAGCATGTTGACTACTCCAAGGCGATAGAAAACCCGCGCGACGACGCATTCGCCTACTCCGCATGGCTTCAACGGTGCAAGCCTGAATCGCTCGCCGCCATTACCATCTCTCGCGTACTGCAGGCATGCGTCAAGGGCAAGGGTCTCGAGGAAGCGAATCTCAAAATCTCGGCCATGACTATTGCCATCGGTAGCGATATCCAGGATTCCATCAACACAGATGCCCAGGCTCGTCGCGATGCATTTTTGAAAAAGCAGCGCAAGGAAACACGCAAGCGTCTGGTAGATCAGCTATCCAAGACCAAGACTTCCCTCGATACTGCTTCGGCTACCACGGATACCTCGTTGAGCTCGTTCGTCAAGACTGATATCCCACTCACCGTGCGAACCAAACTCGGAGCGCTAGCTCTAGAGCTCTTGCTACAATCGGCAACCATTACCGTCACAGCCGACGACCCCCAAACCGGGAAACAGCTGTCCAGCACGCAGGCCGCCTTTCACCATCACATTGGTTACCACCAGGGCAAGAAAATTGGGTGGGTAGCACCACACCATGAGATCATGGCCAAGCTCCGAAAGGACTCTGTTCAAGGCGTACAAACTGTGAGGCTTCCCATGTTGGTACAACCAAAGCCATGGTCCAGCTTCGACAGCGGCGGCTACTACACTACGCCTGAGCATGTTGTGCGCCAAAAAGCTGCCGACACTGCACAGAAAGCTTACGCTCAGACGGCCATTGAAAATGGAGACATGAAAAAAGTACTCGCAGCATTAGATATGCTCGGTAGAGTGCCTTGGCAAATCAACTCGCCTGTGCTCGATGTCATGTCCAAAGTTTGGAACACAGGTGTGGGACTTGCAGGCATTGTGCCCGAGGAGTATGATGTAGAGCGCCCTGTAGAACCCCCAGCCGATGCTACATTCCAAGAGCGCTCTCAATGGGGGAAGAAGTTGCAAGAGTATGAAAACACCAAAAACGGGTTGCACTCGCAGCGATGCTTCCAGAACTTCCAGTTGGAAACCGCTATGGCATTTGCCAACGAGAAGAAGATGTTCTTCCCCCACAGTGTCGATTTCCGTGGGCGAGCATACCCCGTACCCCCTATTCTTAATCATATTGGATCCGACGTAGCGAGAGGTCTTTTGAAATTCGCCAACGGAAAGGAGCTAGGCGCTGTCGGTTTACAATGGCTCAAGATTCATCTTGCTAACCTCTACGGCTTTGACAAGGCTAGTCTGCGAGACCGCGAGCAGTTTGCCATGGATCACATCAACGACATTCGCGACTCGGCAACCAACCCGTTGGACGGCGACCGCTGGTGGGTCAAAGCGGAAGACCCCTGGCAATGTCTTGCATGCTGTATGGAGCTAAAGAATGCCTTGGACTTGCCCGACCCTACCACCTTTGTCTCACAACTGCCGGTACACCAGGATGGAACTTGCAATGGTCTCCAGCATTACGCAGCTCTAGGAGGAGACGAGGCAGGTGCGCGTCAAGTTAACCTCGAACCGTCCGATCGCCCGCAGGATATCTACACTGGTGTTGCCGATTTGGTCAAGGAGATGGTTGTCAAGGATGCTGCAGAGGGCCATGCGTGTGCCAAGTTTATGGACGGTCATATCACTCGCAAAGTTGTCAAGCGAACCGTCATGACAAACGTCTACGGTGTGACGTTTATGGGAGCTACCGCCCAGGTACACGATGAGCTCAAGAACATATTTCCTAATTTCCAGGGAACATCATCTGTCAGGAGTTTGCATACCGTTTCCTTGTATATCGCATACAAGATCTTTGAGGCGCTGGGCAAGATCTTCAACGGTGCACAGGAAATTCAGTACTGGCTTGGCGAATGCGGCGATCGCATCACCATGTCCATCACTGCCGAACAGATCAAACGCATTCGGGGACGCTATGAAGGAGAGGACCCCGTTTTTGACTCCAAATTCAAGGCACCGAAAGGAAAAGTAAGCACAGCACTCATCAACAAGCTGAACAAATCAATGGAGGTTTTCAAAACGAGCATCATCTGGACCACTCCGCTCAAGATGCCCATTGTACAGCCCTACCGGAAAAGCGGAACCCAAAAGATCAAGACCAAGATTCAGGATATCACTGTTTCGAAGAGGACACATGCAGATGAAGTCGATAGACGGAAGCAGCTCCAAGCATTCCCTCCAAACTTTATTCACTCTCTCGATGCGACGCACATGACTCTTTCAGCTCTCAAGTGCAGCGAGATGGGTCTTGATTTTGCTGCTGTGCACGACAGCTTCTGGACACACGCTTCCGACATTCCGAACTTGAACACCATTCTCCGCGATGCGTTTGTGCGTATGCATTCAGAAGATATCATCGGTCGTTTGACCGCAGAATTCACAGCACGTTATGCGGGAGCCATGTACCGGGTGAACCTGCTTTGCAGTTCCAAGGTCGGACACGAGATCTCAAAGTGGCGACTACACCAACGTAAAGTTAATGGAGTTGCCAGGGCGGGCCGTCATGGAACAGCATCTTACGAAGAGGTTGCTTTGGAGGCGCAGAGACAAGAGCTACTAGCCAGCGAGGATCCTCAGCTAAGGAAAAAGGGCCAGGAGATGGTCACACCCACGAGCATCTGGCTGGCAAACCAGGATCCGCTGGCTATTGCGAGTTACCGTCTGCATTTGCTCGGCGAAACCAAGACTGCGACCAAGGATTCAAAGACTTTCGCAGAGGTGAAGAATAAGATTCTAGGCGCTGAGGCTGAAGCTGTTGAAGCCGAGGCCGTCGAGACCGAAGTCACAGAGAATGCTTTTGCCGAGACAGCATCACAAGGTTCGGATGAATCGGACTCGGAACCTGCCATCAAGGCCAGGTCCCCCTCGTCCTCTATGAGCGACAAAGCCACCATCCAAGCCTGGATCCCTCTCACCTTCCCACCCGTACCCAAGAAGGGCGGTTGGGACGTGTCCCGCCTGCGCGAGTCAAAGTACTTTTTCTCCTGACTCAGCCCAGCGTTGCGCGGCGACGCAGAAAGAGATTACTTCCGCACATCAGACACGTGGCCCATTACAGCCACACCAGAAGTGTACCGTGTCAGCGCACTCTCCTCAGAAACAGAGTGTGGATGGCATGTCCCCGACTCGCCGCTGAGGTGGTGGAGGGCAGCCAGAGCGGGGAGTAGCACCTTGGAAGGAAGAAAGAGAACAGAAGGCGAGACGAGGGGGAGGAAGAAGAAAATGCAGGATCCCATGTGAGAGAGGTGCATGGTCTTTGCAACTATATTATGATCTAATGGGAGTTTTTGGCTCGAGGGGGTTATTGGGTTTGCATGGCATGGCATGGTGTTATATCTCATTGTATTGCATCGCATAGCATGGTGTTTTTTTTTCTTGGGGGCTTGTACTAGTACTTAAAAGAATCTCATGCTCCTTTGAGCGGGTGTGAAGGCTGGGCTGGGTTGGGTTGGAACTGAAATGGACTGGAATGGGGGGTTCGTGTCTTGTGGGTAAAACGATTTATGCCCCCTTTTTCTTGGGAGAAGAAGAAGAAGAAGAAGAAGAAGAAGAAGAAGAAGAAGAAGAAGAAGAAGAAGAAGAGGCGACGATTATCTTATCTTACCTCATCTCACCTCATTTATGTATTATGTATCACGTACGTAATGTATGTATCTATGGATCTATGCATTCTTGAACTTGTACATCCATGTTGTTTTTGTTGTGTTTTCATGTGCTCTGTGAAATGGAATGGGGACTTGGAACTTGAGAGGTCTTGCAGATTGAGGATTCATAATACGATTGTTATATTTTCGTATGCTAGAGGTTCGATCCCTTGACCACCTACAACTCTATGGTATGATCACATATGTATATATATACCCCACACGTGCAATTAAATCTCACCTCCAAAAGCCTAAACAGGAAAATCGAACAGCATGTCGAACGTCTGCGCCGCAATGTTTTTGTTTCCTTGGCTCCACTATCTGGGTGCTGTGTCCTTTCTTGTGGGAGGTCTGACTATGCGGCAATTCGCTGGCTTTATTTGGTTGTTTGAATGGGAGGCTCTAACTCGGGAGGGGGGGTGGGGAACGTGTGCTTTGGAAACGCCGTTGTGACTGCACTTCACGGCCCGGTCGACCCCCGCGCGTTTGAAGGTATCGTCATGTCGCGGGCCACGAGGGAGGTTAAGGTCAGGCTTCATGTACTTTTGTACAGTGAATTCAGATCTTCGGGCTGTCGGGGCGTTGGCTGCGTGTTGTAGGGAGTCATTTCTACGCGTTAGGTGTGATTGAGATTTCTGCCCATTGATTGACGCTGCTTCACATATAGTACGCAATTGGATATGCTGGCGATTGATCTATTGTATTTTTCTATTGTTCTTGGGTATCTTGATTTCTTATTTATTTCTTCAAGACACCTCTCAAGACTACGATTTTGGTCGTAATTGACCACCACCACCACGGCCACCCATGAAGGCATATTCACCCCAGCTGGAGATACTACGCGACCAAAGCGAACATCAACATCATGAAGATCTCTTAGAGAGGTACTGGAAACCGGCAGTTGCGGACAATGCGCAGGATGCGTACTTTGAGGCTGCAATCACGTCTTCACAATTCTCAGGAGTCCCTCATGACACCTTCAGCTACCCATACGAGGAGACAAACGCATTCAACCAATCCTCTACACCGAGTATCGGCCTCGACTTGGAGGGAAGCATCTCGTGTGACCACCACGCTTCCGGATTCGCTCTCCAGAACCAGACCGGGCTTGCGTGTGGCTTTGAGAACAGTGCTGAATTGTCTAGCCCGAGCGGTTGGGCGCAGGACGATGAAAGAAGGGAAACAGACATTCATATTTCCCCTTATAATGCACACCACAGATCTGTTTCCATGGCCAGTCCAGATGAAGTTTCTGCCCTTTCTGTGCCTTATTCATCATTAGCCAACAGTGACCAGCAAACACCACTTCCGACAACAATGTACACTGCATTCCGCGGCCAGTTTGCAGACTCTCAAGACGCGAAATGCTACCGCCATGAAAATACCCGATTTGGCCGCACTCCCTACATCCCGCCTGAAACTGACTCCTCCATCACCTCGATAGAAGCCGCCCGCCCTATCCACATAGAGCGCATCTACAACGCCATGACGCGCAGCGACCTCGCACGCGACAACCCCTCTTCTATTGCCACAAAGCGCTGGGTCCACGCCGCCCACTACGCCCCAGACCTCGTGGAAGCCTACGCCCACAAAGTCTTCGACTGCCTGCTCCAGCAAGCCAAGCTCGGATTCCGTGGCTGGAACCATAACGACTACGTTGCTGATGAGCGGAAAGGCGACGACGACGACCGCGACGTAGATTGTGCGGGTAGACTGGACAATATCATCATGGCGTTGGAGCAGGAGAAGACGATTTGCGAGGATGTGATGAATTCGGCGTGTCAGGTGAGGATGTTTGTGAATGCGCCGAGGGCGTATGCGAACCGTAAGTTTCAGAATAGGGTGGGGAATAGTAAGAGGGGGAAGGGAGGGGAGGGGAATAACAAAGGGAGTTCTAGGCTGGGGAAGGTGCGTAGGACGAGGGCGCGCTCTGGGGTGAGTGGCATGAAGAATGTTTCGGGTGAAAGGTATACGACTCCTCAGGTGCAGTTGCCGTTGCCATGTTCGTCATCATCGCCTTACCTCTCCACGCCAGATGCTGTGCAGCGCCTTGTGTTGAGTCCGCAGGTGAATACAACGCTTTCCCCTCCTGTTGCGACATATACTCCAGCTCACCAGCAACATCCACAACAGCAACAACAGTACAATTCCTCTCAACCGACCATATCTCCATGCTCGCCATCAAAATCCCCACAAACAACGCTCCCCCTCCCTCTCCGCTCTCCTTTCCTCTCTCCCCCAACTCCCTTCTCCCCCTGGACACTCTCCTCCTTCCTCTCCCCTACAGACCCCCCTTCCGCTTCTCCCCCCCTTACCACTCAAGACTGGACTCCAAACTGGTCTGCATCCCTCTCCTATCCCAACAACACTAGCAATGGCAACAACAACAATACTTCTCCTTCACTCGCTGAAGACATCAATCTCTTCGCTGGGTACGACGCAAGTGTTGAGCAGCTTCTATGTGGGAGTAGTACTGGAAATGGGAGTGGAGGGGTTGGAGTAGGGGATTTCCACGCGTTTTGGGCGGAACAAAAGGGTGTGCAGGGATTTCCTGGAGAGGGAGGGTTTGGGAGTAGGTGAGTATGGGTGGTGGGTGGGATGAGATCTTGCACTGGGATGTTGTGGCTCTTGTTTGTCCTTTTTTCTTTGTATTATCATATTATGAGATGTATTGTTATTGTGTTTTGCCATTTTCATTGTTATTTGGAGTGCTTTGTGCGCTTTCCTCGTCGTTTGGGTTGTTGATAGGTGCTTGGCGTTGGAACCTATTGTGGTGGGTGGTGTACGGGATTGTCGATTTATTTGTCTGTTTGCAAGGTACAGGATTTCATCTGGTATTGCGGACTTTTTATTTCTTATGTTTCGTCTACATTTTATTCTTGTGCATTTATTTTCCCTGCTTGGGCATGCGCAATGCTGGACTGATCAAAAGTGGATACTGTTTACATGGCGTACGGATGGAGTTTCTGCAGGGAAGCAGATTTTTTGCGTATAGTTTTGTCTGGCTTGGTATGGTTTGATTTGGACGACAGACTATTCTTAGCTTTGCTCGCGGCTTCTTTCTTGTCCAAGTGTATTGTAGTAATAGCATGTATTTGTAATCTACACTCATTAGAACCCAAGGGCGTAGTTTCTAATTTTCTCACCCCAGTCATGCTTGTCAGAATAAGCTTTCTTGATATAATGGTTCTCTGATTTCAATCGCTTCTATTCGCCAAAATAAGACATCCTCTTTCTACCCCTTCATCTCCACTCCTCAAGCCTCCGCCAACCTCACATCCGCTGCATCCAGCGCCTCTCTCAGCGCCTTCTCGTTCCGTGGCTTGAAAATAACCTTGTAGTGTCTGCACATGCACACCAAGCTCGTAGGATCGACACTACCTCGCACAGGATGAACATCAACCTCCGAGTCCTGAACAAGCTCGAAGCTGTTAAGCAACCGCATGAAAACAAGGTACAGCTCACGATTCGCTAGCAGCGAGCCCGCGCACATACGGTAGCCGAGACCATAAGTGAAGAGCGGGGCGTCGGGCTGCTCGAGCCAACGCTCAGGACGGAAGTTCTCAGGGTCGTGCCAGACGTCTGGGTCTGTGTGCGGGTTAGCAAATGAAGAAACAACAGAGTAGTAAGTAGAGATATGTGATAACTTACCCATATTGCACGCCCATGCGTTCAGGTACACGGTGCTTCCAGCTGGGATGCGCTTGCCCTCGTACACAATGTCCTTGACGGTTGCTCGTGGAAGCGCAAGTCGCAGCACGCAGTAGTACCTCAGACACTCCCTGACTAATGCGCAGATGTATGCACATTTCTGGTCGTCGTATGCGTCACAGAGCGGCTCGGAAGTTGAGTAGAACTTGCTGATCTCTTCGACGGCCTTCTTTTGTACGTCTGGTCGTTGGGCCAGTAGAGCAATACTCCACTGCACAATTGTGGTGACGGTATCGAGACCTCCGGAAAGCATGGTCAAGCTGATTGATGTCAATTCTTCGTTGTTCAAGTTGGCCTCCTTGTCCTGGATGATGTTCGCCTGGATACACGGCTTGTGCACACCCTTCTCCATCCTGTCATCCAAATCCTTGTTCAGTTTCGTAAGGTAGACATCTCTCCTCTGGCGATACTCCTTTGCCTTCTTCGTCCCAAAACTAAATGGATTCAATCGCAGTATTGGGATATAGTCTTGTAGATTGCCAGTAGTGGAACGGAACTTGGAGATTGCGGCTTCCACCTGAGTGATCTCGTGAAACATCGGGTCCTCTCGGCTGCCCATACGAGTACCCCAGTTCAATGTCAAGGCGAGGGATAACGACAGTCGCTCGATCATAGGCATGCAGTCCACACCCACTGTCCCCGCACGGCTGGACTCGAATGCATCCTTGACAAACTCCTTGGTCTCGAGATCGAGATGTGAAATGTACGTTGCGATAGATGGCTTGTTGAGTGCGGAGGCAGCGCCCTTACGTCGGCGTTTGAGCGAGTCATTAAAGGGCGATGTACCGATTGTGGTTCCTGCGGTATTGGAAAGTACCTGTATCTCTGTCAATCACTGCACTCTCTGATATTCAGTCATCCCAGCAGTAGTGCACTCACCTTATGGAATGTCCAAAATACTGGTCTCGAGCTCAACGCCTGGCTGTTTCCTCCAAAAATCTTTCTCGCTGCGTCGGCACTGTTCACTACGATCACTGGCTCGTTGCCCAACTGGATCTGATACACTGCGCCAAACTCTTTGCTCCATTGGCGGTACTTTTCCGCGGCATTGTACTTGATGTCTGGAATGTTACCAACGAGTGGCCAGTTTTTTGGGCCTGGGAATCCTTTTATGCGTCGTGAGTAGCGCACATATTCATTGTAGGCGAGGTATGCGGCTGGGAGGGCAATGAGCAGTGCAAGGGCGGAGAGAAGAGGATGTGTGGCCAGTGTTTGAGAGACTAGTGGGGCGATTGTGGATATCATCTTGTTGGCTGTGTACCTCTCTTCTCGAGTTCCTTGCTTGCAAAGGCAGTCTGAAGGCGGAAGGGAGAGTTGGATCTACACTGGCGGAGTCTATCGAGAAGAACACATGTTCGGAAAGAGCATGTATTTGACAAATTTTTTAGGCGCGGAATTGTTCTTACACCAGCGCCTGCCACCTCACGTGAATAATCCTCTCCCTAGCAGGTTTACCCCAGCTTTCTGGTGTTGTTGCGGGGAACGCGCCGCGGAGGGGCGTCATGGCGGAATCGCGGAATTAGCGACACTATGCGGAATAGAAACGACAAATCAGGATCAAATTGATTGATAGCCCTGTGGTCAATAATTGGCTGTAGTAGCTAGACATGAGCCTGAGTGTGTTGAGGATCGGGATAGCGCGTCTTGTTCGGTCACAAAGTGATAGGTGTGGTGGTGCACGTCGGAAGTGTTTGTTAGAAATCAATTTCGTGAGGACGTCTTGGCTTCATCTCCAACAACACAACGCATTGAATTCCGAATTTTGCACTGTGGTACACGGGACGTTTCCTTCTAGCTGTTACTTTTTGCACGGCAGTTCCGTATGTAAAGTCCCGCAAATCGGTAGAGGTTGCCGAAGGTGCGCATCCAATCGTACTTTGTCCTCGAAATCAAGCACAAAATATCGGGTACCACAATACGAGGGCGTTTAGTGTCTGAAAAGTAAATGGTAATAATAGTTGCACATGCTGTACAATACGACATAAATAAAAGTATAAACAAAGCAAATTTTGATGACCTGCAGTATCTATTTGAAACGAGATCATTAATTAAAACAGAATGGAAGACTTTTTCTTAGTGAAAGTCTTACAGCTGAATATGAGATCTCGTGGATTATATTTGACATTGGGGTACACGATCCGTGAAGTCAAATTTGTGTATTCCGCATCAGCTAAAGACTACTAATAGATGGAATATAAACCGATTGTTTTATGTGGCCCTCGAATGGCACTCAATATTTTACCGATTACATCAATTTTGATCAAAGATGAGAAAAAAGTGAGTTGGCAGTATCCGACCCTTCTGCATGTCTGGCCATTGCCCAAGCGCTCCCATCCCATCCCAACCTCTCCATCTCCTGATTTCCTAGCCCCAGACCCCACTCCTCCGCAGCACCACAGCTTTGCAGCAAAAAACTTCCACACCCACACATTGAATCTCCACAATGCATTCCCACATCTAGCGAAACCCATCTCTGTAAAAGTTGCGTATCGTCGAATTTTGGCGGAAGACCGTGCCCATCCCAGATCTCATTCTCCGCTGGTATGTCATGGCAAGCTGTGTACGGAGCAGAGTGTTGATGGTGGAATTCAGAGAAGGTAGTTTCGTAACCAGGAGAAAGGGGGTACTGATGGGAAGAAATTAGTGGGTGGAGATATTCGGTGTGACAAACGGCGGGCCAATATGTAAGATGGGATTCTTCGTATTGGGTATTGGCCAATGCGATTGGAGTAGATGCGTATATAACGGCTTGCTTTAAGGGATAAGAATCAGGTTGAGGAAGCGTGTTTATGTGTGATGTCCAACTCTCAATCGGTAGATTGGTATCGTGATTTTTAGCTACTCGCGCGGGAGCTAGGTTAGGAGAGGATGGCGGTTCCAGGTTGTTTTCAGTTGAGGCTGGATAATGAATCAAGATATTATTGTCTTCAGCAGATCCAGTTAGAGGTAGGGGACTCATGTGTGCTGCGAAGTCGATGAGGAAGTCTAGTGCGTTCATGTTGAAATTATGAGCTTTAATAGAAGAGAATACGAAAAGAAGAGTGAGTTAATGACCTGATATACAGGTGTGCCAGTTAGTAGGCAAGCTGTGTAATCAAAGGAATATCACCGGAGGAATTTCATGATACACAAAGTGTACTCGTACAAGACGGACGGAATCGCGGGTTTCATTACATCTTTTGTCGCTTGTCGCACCTGTGATTTTCTGCCTTGGAAATCATGAAACGCAATTGGACACCAGTCTTGCACCGCAAATTTTGTACTTGATCCAAGAAGAGATTTGTTTTGTAAGTTGATATGTAGGAGGTTCAAGCATCTAACTACTATCTTGGGCATGACTACATTAACTCAGCCCTTACTATTCATTGCTTGCTGATTATCTCCAACTTTTCCATGAAAGCTGCTTCGACTGCAGCCAGATGTCCTGGCTTGGAAGTCATGCTCGCCATAAGGTAGATCACATTGCCGAGGATACGGGAGTGGATCTGAATCTTCGTGTTTGATACCTTGTTCAACAAAGCGTCGCGGAGCCCAATGGCAGCGGATGAAGTGTAACCTGTATAATGTCAACATACCTTGTCTTGTAAAACTAGCCGGTAACATCGGCGATCGCGGCTACCAAGTTCAACAAGGAAGTGACTTACCAGATCCAGTCTTGTCGATCAGCGAGATGGCTAGAACGGAGCCCAGCGCATTGACATGATCGACTCGGTCGTGTTTTGACAGACTGTGAACAAAGTCTTGGGACCACATGCTCCACAATCCCTTCTCATCTCCAGCTTCTGCTGTCGATATTCCCATGCTCCACCTACCAGTCTTTTGTTCCTGCTCAGATGACTTCCAGTCTTTCTTGTATCCTTTCCATGCATAACCCGTTTTCAGTTCTCCCATTGTCTCCAAACTAACGTTAGCCACGTGACAACCGATGGGGTGCGCGGTGTAGCTGTGGCCATGCAGAAGAGCTTCTGACTTCTCGTCGCCCCAGAAGGCTTGGAAAATCGATTCGCTGGCTGCTGTGATGGAAAGCGGAAGCAATCCTCCAGTGAGCAACTTGGCATGAACACTGATATCAGGATGCACGTTGAGGAAAGAGGCGGAAGAAAAGCGGCCGAGGCGGTACAACCCGGTAAACACTTCATCAAACATGACTGGGAGACCGGACCACCCATGCTCATCTCCCTCAGATGGTGTCGCAACCTCGGAAGTGGGCGAGAAGTTGTATCGACGTACGACACGAACAAGGCTCTGTTGGAAGAGGGGATCAACGAAGATCATACCTCCAGCACCCAATATAACAGGCTCCATGACCAATGCGCCGAACTTCTTACCCTGCTCCTTGACCAGCTTGTCCAAGACCTTTTCAATGTATGCCTCGTATTGGGGAGAGTGGCCTCTGTTTTCCAGGTCGAAAATGTTATCTTGATGATCAAAGTACTGTGCTGGACCGAACTCCTCTTCCATGCCTGCCGGTGCCTCGACAACCCATTGCCCCTTCCGCAACTTGAAAGTCGGGTAGTCGAACCAGTACCCACGCCCACGGTACCAGTCTGTTTTTTCGTTGTAGACATTAGGCTCCGAAGCGTCCATAGCACCAATCGTGTCGCCATGGTAACTCCCTTTCAAGCCTAAGATACCGACCTCTTCTTTCGCTCCGTCCCATCCGTGTCGCTTACACACAGCTCGAAGCCCCATCTTGATACCGACTTCCGTGGCTGTGCTCCCATCATCTGTATAAAACACCTTTGTCAAACGGGGATTATCAAGACCCTTGAGGACTCGTTCCGCGAGCGTCAGAGCTGGCTCGTGTGTAGCCCCAGCAAACATGACATGGCCATACCTCCCCGCCGCATATGCTGCCTCAAGTGCTAGTTTTGGGTTTCCGTGACCAAGACCTTGTGTCCACCAACTTGCAGATCCATCGAATGCAGGGTATAGCAATGGTATGTCACCTTTGTGTTCAATGTCTTGGTAAGAACTGGGTGTATGTTTGGCCTGGAAGTAGTCCCCATAAGCCGAATCAAAGACCAAGATATCTTGCGACTTTTCCACATGCTTGTGCTGTGTGAAGGGATGCCAGATGGTCTTCTTTGTCCGCGACGCCATGTTCTTCATCTTTGTCAACCGCTCCATGTGTTTATCAATGATGGTTCCGGCGACTTTGTATGTATGTCCTGATTGACTCTCAGTCTGATAATAGTTCCGCATCTTAGCACTTTCGTCTTGCTTCGAAACGCCCTCCAGATTTGGAATCCAAGGGATGTCAAACGCAGGAATTCCTAGCTTCTCAAAGTATTTCTTCAGGTACTCGGCATTCTCATACTTGCTCTTGTCATCAAAACACACGACGGCATCAATATCATACCCTCTTAAGATCAGGGATTCAGCAGCTGAGATTGTCGACGCAATACCTCCAAGTCTGTGGTCACCAACAAGAATTGCTGGAAGTCGCATGGGCCGGAAGATGTCTGCTTGAGGTGTCCCTGAGGGTCCTGGACTTAGAACACCACCAGCGGTTTCTACAAGTGCTACGCCCATCTTCCCCTGTGCCATTGAGTATGCACGTGCCTCTTCTTTGAGGGCTGCATAGAGACGCTGACTGAGGTGCTCATCGCTCGGCTAACAACCATCAACAATCACGTTCCACATATAGACAAGGGAAACTGACAATGTGATGTGCATCGCGAGCCGCTACATGCGGACTCACGGCTTCCTTAAACTTGAAAAGCGTCGACACTGGCGAACCGCTGTACTTGCGGACATAGCTAACTCTATCAGCCACCAATTCCTTCTCCAACACAGCTCAAGGAAGCTCACCTATCATCAGCTTCATCCGCCGGCCCCGTCGAAACCGGTTTAATATACTGCACCTTCCATCTCGTATTCCCAGACCTCTTAGCGAAATGCGACCCAAGAAGTGTGGAAAAGACCGTCTTGCCCACCCCCGTATTGGCCCCGTACACTTGAACCGCAATGAGGTTCTGCCACAACCCCGCCGGCACCCTAGACATACTTTTTGAGCAAATGAGACGGATACGCCGCAATGGGTGCTCAAGCTGCCGCGCGAGTGGGATGGGGTGACTGACATGTTACAGGCCGAGGTTTTGAGCTTCGGCTATGCTAGCGCCAAAGTTGATCGTTGCTACATCCATCCCGAGATTCTTTGCATGGATGTGGCCTCCGTCCTACACGGGAAACCTGGCCGATGCCGGGCTACCTTGGTAATCGGCTACTGAAGGGCCAAGGTTGTAATAGTATGACTGTATCTGTAGATTGAGCAAATAAGTGGGGCAATCTTCCCCACGTTCTAGATTTGATGTTGCTGTAATGTGTTGAACTGCAGGTCGACTTCGGCCAGATTATGCACGCTAGCCACTCCTGTCGTCGTCCCTGCGTCAATCGCCGGTTCAACACCAGCAGTATATACCGCACAGTCTTAATCAGGGGGTTTGAAGAATCAACAGAGGGAAAGAGATGGACCCCCAATCCGGTTCGAAGAAGACGCTGGAACAGAAACTTCAAACTCTTCTCGCCAACCGCCAAAAATCCTCCACCCTCCGCAACCTCACCCTCACCACCCCCTCGCAAACAGACTTTTCCTCCAACGACTTCCTCTCGCTGTCCAAAAATGCTCAATTGAAAGCCCTCTACCTCGCCGAGGTCAAAAGTTCCAATCTTCCGCTCGGTAGCGGCGGCTCTCGGCTGCTAGACGGAAACTCGACGTATGCCGAAACCTTGGAGCGGGAAATTAGCGGGTTTCACGGCGCAGAGGCAGGTCTATTGTTCAATTCGGGGTTTGATGCGAATGCGGGTTTCTTTGCGTGCGTCCCACAAAAGGGTGATGTGATTGTGTATGACGAACTTGTGCATGCAAGTGTGCATGATGGGATGAGGTTGTCGAGAGCGGCGAAAACGGTCAAGTTTGAGCACAATTCTGTCCAGGATTTGAGGCGCGTATTGGAGGGCTTGGTGGAGGAGATGGAGGGGTTGAGCCGAGGGGAAGCGAATGTGATAGTGGCTGTTGAGTCAATTTACAGTATGGACGGTGACGTCGCGCCGCTGAAGGAGATTGTGGATATGGTGGAAGAGGTGTTGGGTAGAGATAGGGGGTATGTTGTTGTGGATGAAGCGCATTCGACTGGTGTTTTGGGGCCGATGGGGAGGGGGTTGGTGTGTGAGCTTGGGCTGGAAAAGCGTATATTCGCACGACTACATACTTTTGGCAAAGCATTGGCTGGAGATGGTGGTAAGTGTCTAAGAGCATCATTGCGCTTGTCTGTCAAGAGATCGAAGACGCTGACAGAATACAGCAATCTTACTGGGTTCCCCAACTCTTCGCCACTATCTCATCAACTATGCACGACCACTCATCTACACAACATTCCTCTCATACCCTTCTCTCGCACTCATCCGATCATCGTATCAATTTCTCCGTACTGGCCAAACTGTCCCTTTGCAGGAGCATCTTCAACATCTTACACAAACACTCTTCGCTTCGCTACAGCAACTTCACAGCACATCCCTGGCCTCTCGCTGTATTCTGAAAGTTCCAAATGCATGTCCTCAGTCACCAATTTTTGCGATTCAGCTGCAGAAACCAAGGGACTTGGCGAAGTTCCTCCAAGGTAGAGGTATGATGATAAGAGCGGTCGTGTCACCGACAGTACCGTTGGGAACGGAAAGAGTAAGAGTCTGTCTGCATGCTGGAAACACATTTGACGAAGTGGAAAAGTTGGTTAAGGCGCTAGAGGAATGGTGTGATGAGCAGGCACACGAAGGCGTCGGTAAGCACGAGGTTAATTGGACGGATCGTGCCCGACTGTGATATGTATTTTTAAAATTGTGCTTTCATATAATCATTGAAATCAAGCAGTAGTAGATGGTGCCTGTTGTGCCTCTCCAGGTGCAGCTGCCACGATCTCTTCAGTGATCTTGTCTTTCTCTCCTATAGTCTCCTTCATTGCCATTGGTCGCAGTCCCCATCGCTCAAACATGGCCTTGTCCTCTTCCCAGCCGTTGCATGCGGTGGTAAGCATCTTCTCGCCCGTGAAAACGGCATTTGCGCCCACCTGGAAGCACATGATCTGCTTCTCTTCACGCATTGTGTTTCGGCCGGCTGCAAGACGGATGATTGTCTTTGGCATAACCATTCGGGCAGTGGCAATAGTCCTCAGAATTGCGTCAAAAGAGATTGTTTGGTTTTCACCGAGGGGTGTTCCCTTGATGGGCACCAACGCGTTAACAGGGAAGGACTCTGGGTGTGCAGGGAGTGTGGAGACGGTGTGAATCAGTCCGACGTGATCACGAGCCTTCTCTCCGAGTCCGAGAATCCCTCCTGTGCACACATGGATTCCAGCTTCCTGTACGTTCTGGATGGTCTTGAGGCGCTCGTCATAGGTGCGCGTGGTGATGACGCTGGGGTAGTGCTCTCGACTCGTGTCCACGTTGTGGTTGTATGCAGTCAGGCCAGCAGCCTTGAGCTCCTTTGCCTGTTCGGCATCAATCATGCCCAGTGTCACACAAGCCTCCATGCCCAACTCTCGCACGCCCGTCACCATGGCCTTGATGTTCTTCAAGTTAGTCTTGCGGCCGCGCATGTCACGCCACGCGGCGCCCATGCAGAACCTCGAGCTGCCGTTTTCCTTGGCAATGCGAGCTGCTTCCAGGACGGATTCGACGGAACTCATCTTGGTGGCTTTGAGGCCAGTGTCGTGTCGGCTCGACTGGGCGCAGTACGAGCAGTCCTCGCTGCAGCCGCCAGTCTTGATGTTCATCAGGGTGCACATTTGGATGGCGGCTGGGTCGTGGAAACGCCTGTGCACTAAGGACTGGTACTTGTCAGACGACAGTGCCTGTAGCTATGCATGAGGGAAGAAGCTCTCCACATACCGCGGCGTGCGTGAGGTCGATCAGCGATGTGTTGTACACCTCTGAAATCTCCTCTCGCGTCCAGTTGGTTCTTGGGCCAGCTGCGTGCAGAGCATCCTGGAATACCGATCCCTTGCCTGCCCGCGGGGTGATTTGCTGCGTCGAGGGATCGACTGGGGTGTCCAGTACGGTGCTAAATGGGCGGGAGAGGTATTGTGTGCGGGAGGAGACAACAAAACGGCCAATTGGCCTCGTCAGCATTCTTTGAGCCATCTTGAACTCTGCGGAATCAACAAGACGGTTGAAGTTCTTCCGGGAATCGCAAGAGAGTCAACAGATGCCCCTCGGTTGGGGGACGGGCGCGGCTGGTGGACAGGGATCACCCACGGATTACTCGCCGTCGCCCTGATTGGCCGGCACGTCCAAGGGTCCCGAGCTCGCCGCGCTGGTGGGGCAGGAACGCCCAGGCACACCCAGACAGCTCAGAGAGCTCAGACACGCTCACAGCTGCTTTGCCTGCCCTGGCGATCCACACCGCGCATTCCTTTTCACCCAGCAGTGGCAATGGGCGCTAGTCTACGCGTCGCGGCATTCGATGTGTCGCTTTGAGCTCTTGAGCCTGTTGATAGTGTTTGGCCAGCGACTTACGGCGCGCAAAAGACGTCGACGCACCCCCTCCGGCTCTCCTCCGTCCCCGCCGCCATGCTCCACGAGATCCTGCTCTCGCTCTCCGGGCATCCTTCCGTGCTCTTCGACACCAACCCCACTCCGCACGTGACTTCCACTGCAACTCGCCTTCTTTCGCCCCCCGAGGCAGAGCTGTTGGCGTCCATTGGACATCTGTCGCGTCTGCATCGCAGAACACGCGACCATGTGGCAAGGATCGCGTCTTCTCACCCTTCGACCGTGTGCCGGGCAGTAGCTACTGCCATTACCTCTCATCATCTTGACAAGTTCCAGCGTAAGATCATCGATGTCGAGAGCAGCATCCTCAAGCAGGATGCAGCTATTGTTGGAGCATACAACATTGTGCCGCTGGCCGGCATTGTTGGCGAATTCTCCGAATGGGTCAAACTAATGGAGTGGCTGTGGAGCATTAGCAAATTCATAATGCCCCCAGAATCCCCACCCAAGAATGGAATGCAAGATCAAAAAATGGCCTCTGGAGCCGAAATCATGGATAAGCTGCGCACCGAAGTCCAGACAGGATACCCAGACATCGAGGAGGCTGCTCGCCAATTAGGCAAGGTCGCGGAAGCATCATGGCTACGACAGCTGTCGACCTGGCTGTTGTACGGTCGCCTCCCGTCTTTTGGTGCCTCTGACTTTTTTATCAAACGAGAAGACGATGACTCGGACGAGCTGTCTTTTGCCGTGCAAAACAAATACTTGCCCAAATTCGTTACACGGCAGACAGCCTCATCCATCTTGTTCGTTGGGAAGTCGCTGAATCAGATACGGAGTCTACCATCTGCGACAAAGGCAATGACAAAGTCAACGACAGTTTCAGAACTCGAACTGCTACCTGTACATGTCGAGCAGCTATCCCAAGTGACTGCTCCTGTGTCGGCAGCGAAGCTTTCAGAAGCTGTTGCTAAGATTCGACTGTCACTCTCTCGCAATCTTTTGCAGCATCTGTTACCTCGTGAGAAGATTGTTGAGACACTCACCATCTTGTATCAGTTCTTTTTGATCGGACGAGGTGAATTTGCCATGGCGCTGATTGCAGAAGCTGATGAGAAGATTTCTTCTCGACACCGAGGTTTATTGACAAAGCCCAATCAATCAATGAAGGGATTTTTATTGAAGGACACTGAGGTCAATCAGATACTTGCACGCTCGTGCTCAGTTCTCTCTACGTTGGGCGGCGAAGACGATCACACAGACGACATTCTTGATGTTGCAACAGAAATCCTACATCTCGCGATTCACAACTCATCTGGCCATCGCCCAGGCACGCCTGGTCGCGCAAAGGATGTCGATTCAGCACTACCGCAGCTTGCGAACCTCTCGTTTGACGAGCTACTGTTGTCAATACCAATCTCGCTCACAATGGACATACAGTCCCCTCTCGATCTCTTCATGACAAAGGCAGACCTCGATGTATACTCGTCAATCAACGCATATTTGCTTGCTGTTCGACGTGCTCATTTGCACCTAGCTCAACTTTGGCGTCAAAGTTCTATCCGGCGTGATCATCCATGTCCACCGGGCTATCAGTACAGTAACTCACCGCATGGCAGAGCAATACTGCATAGACGACGACAAAGGACTAATGACCGCACACGTCGGATGCGGAAGATTTGGGCAACGTGCTCAGCTGCCATATTCTTCCTAGCTGAGAGTGAGGCTTACTTCCAAGGCGAAGTCATTCGAGAGTCCTTCAAGCACTTCCTTTTGTGGGTCACAGGGGCACAAGAATCATCAGCCGAAGATACTCGAGCTACTTCTCCAAAACCACCATTGACACCAGGTTTCCGTAAGGCAACCACTGAGGGCGATATCGAGCAACAGCATGATCCAGAAGTTTTGGCCCTCGCACATCGACATTTCCTTTCTTCGGTCGCATATTCTCTCCTTCTCACAGATTTAACATTCACTAAAATTCTGCGCACATTCTGCACTCATGTCGATGAGTTGGTAGCATACATAACACGGCTGGACACTATCCAACAAAACCTTGATTTGGAAGAAGACGAAGGCATTGAAGACTATGCAAAGAATTATAAGAAGGACGAAGCAGATATGGGTTTAGAAATGGATCGCGCTAGGAGAAGATTGGATAGTGATCTTAAAGCACTGGTTGAGCGACTGAGAGAGGTTGACAGTGAAAGAATTGGTGCATTGACACCAGGATTCACCAAAGGTGTTACTGTGGAGGAAGGAATGTATGAACCGCTCAGGGTAGGTGGCGTTGATCGGCTTCTTATGAAACTGGATTGGAGTGGAGAAGAGGAAGAGGAAGAGCACCAAGACCTTCTGTAAGATATGGCGAATGGAAAGAGGGGCCAGGGCACGTTTTAATGTAGAAAATATCAACCTACCATTTACCCGTCGTCTTGTTTGAAAGGATCCAGCAAAATCGCTGCAACACTATACTAACGTTGTTTTGAAGTGCACGCTCCAACCTTTACTTAGGAGGTGTGCGCCCTTGGCTACTACAATCCCGCCGTCTATCCCATCCCTCCTGAGGTTAACCACGCAATTTCTCTCTGTCTAGATCATCTTTGTATCCTAATTTATAGAAATTGGGGACTGAATGAGCTGCGTGTACCACGACCATTATTGAATTGCAACAGCGCGCGAAAAAAGTACCAAATTGTTAACTAAACTCTGACTGTTCCCAGCCTTACGCCACATCTCATCCGCTCAAACCTTATTCTATGTTGACCTAAACTACAAAAAAATCAAATAATTGTTTATTCCTTTGCAATATTGCATAATTTATAACATTTACAAGCTTCTCAAAAAGAGTGCTGCACAAGACTTGTTCTGGGGAAAACTCTCTCCCAATGACACCAACGTGATGCGCACTAGACTATCTATTTAGTGTTTCATCCTTAATATTATCGGGTTGATTGAAGAAAATATGGCCGATATGACGGCCGGCAGCCATCTACCTGTCTTGAGGCGGGCGGTCAAGCTCCACACTAGCTACTAGTACGACAAGGTACAGAACCAGGAACCCCCCGCGGTAGTTTCACTCGATAAAGTTTATGGATTCGGTGTTCGTATGGCTCGTATATCAAATTCAACTTCCCTAGTACTGGTCGCCTTTCCACGGGCACAAATACGAAGCCTATTGCTAGTAGAGCGGTTAATGTGAATTACAGGTTGTGGAGCATGTCAAGGCTCGTGATCCGATAGCAAGTTGCTTCAGGAGCCTTTTTGTTGTAAACTTCTTAAGCCACGGTGTATATTGACGAATTTTGTATGTAATGAACGTAAAGAACGTCTCTCTAAGTTCATTTTGGACCAGCCGAGGAAACAGACCGGCAAATCAAAAAGGAATTAGTCACGTTTTCCAGTAGCAAAGGACAGAGACAAATGCGACAGTGAAACAGACTGATCTCTTGCAGACTACTAAATGTCCTTGAACCATGAATGCTCTAATGCTTGTTGAGCTGTGATTCGCTTCTCGGGGTCCAAGTTCATCAACCGCATGATCAGATCCTTGAAGACGGTGTCTTCCACCTCGGGCCATTCTGCGAATGGTTTATATGGAATGTAGGGCTCATGGCGATCCTCCCAAAGCATAGTCAGAACTGTGAGACTGATTTCGTCGTCACCGAGGTGCATCTTCAGGCCATCAAGTCCTTCCTGATCTCCAAAATAGGAAACCTGCCGCTGTAATCGAATTAAATCAGGCAATGCACCCTGCTCCTCATGCTTCCTGAAATCAGCGTCTGGTCTGAATACTACGCGACCAAGAACAGCATAGATACACTGGTAGCGTTAGTGGTCAGTGTTGAAAATTGAGTAGAAGCACCTACGACGATGCCGAAGGAGAACATATCTGCCGGCTTGCTGATTTTGCTTTTGAAAAACGCCTCAGGACTACGCCAGTTTTCATTGCCCGCTATCATGCCTTTGATGTACCTGCCATTGGGAAGATAGGCCGCGTTGTCAAGATCTGTTAGTTGAACCTTATCAAGAATCATTGTTTCTTCGTCGTAATGGTAGTCAACCATGATGTTGTCTGCCTTGATGTCTGAGATTCGTTAGCTTTTGGTCTTTTGATTTTGAAAAGAGTTTCCTCACCCAGGTGTATGATATCTTGGCTGTGCATTTCCAGGAGTCCTCTGAGACTGTCCTTGAGGATCTTCTTTGTAACATGTATAGGAATCTGTTTCCTCACAAGGCTTAAAAGGTCTTCTTTCAGGTACCTAAATACAAAAATACGTTCATCAGAGATGGTGTCCACTGGTAATCGTATGAAGGGACTATTACGGAGGTTAGGTCGAATTTCTTCGTTGAAATGGTCAAATATGGGTTTAGGAATGTCTTTCAAGATGAAACGAGCGTGCCCGCTTCTGAAGAAAGTTAGTTTGCACCCTGTGCAAGATGCACTTTGGCAAAGACTGACATTGCTAGCCAAACACGACCTAGGTGTTCTCTCTCCTGGAGGAGTTTTTTGTATTTATATTTATTTCCTGTAACCCCAACCATGTTTCTGGGCATAGCTGCCATCCTGGCGAAGTCCCTCCGGAACATGCTATTCGCGCAGGAATAGTGATTTATTCTGCCCTCTTGTAGAATGGAGGAAGTGCACTTGCAAGCTTGAAAACAGGGGCTGTTGGAAGACAATTGAATAGTGTTTTTTCTAGCTTGCTGTACCGATCAGTGGCACAACCGTGGCTAAAATACCAAAGCGCCAAAAGCGTTCGTCAGACTAAGGCAATCAGTAAGAGGGGAGCGGTTGCTACGCGCTGAATGGTTGAAAGTCGCAGGGTTAGCAGCGGCGCCACTGACGTCATACGAATGGTTGTCTTCTTATCTGGCTTACAGGACTTTGGGGAGGGTTGGCTAGCAAATGAGTTATGCTGAGATATTCTTGCCTTATCTTCGTAAAATAGGGAATGGAAGGAGGTATTGGTATACCTAGGGGTTGTTCAATGTAAGGAGCAGTCATCAACATCAAATTGTTTCGTGGACAGCTGCAGCGTCAACTATGTGGATCCATTGGATCGCTGGATAGGTATAAATATTGTATTTTCAATCAAATTACCTGTAGCCGCTTTTTGCGTTGAAATTACATATTTTCTATTAAGTTTATGGCAGCGATAAGGCTGAACATGCAGTGATACTCTTGTAAAGTCACTGAGGCTTGACCGGAAAACACAGCCCCCACCATATCTAGGCTGATATTGCCCTCTTCTCTCGCACATTTCCTTGATACAACCTTCCACAACTATTTAAACGACAAGAATAACTATCTTTTCACACACTGTTTGAACAGACTGCTTTCGAAGACTTTTGGGTGTAATTCGCACTGTGATAGCGTTTAGCAGATATCATTGCAGACCATCACCTGATCCTTGTAATACTACGTGTACGATTACGACGAAGAAGGTAGATTTCAAGGAAGCAATTTTTACTCGCAATGAATAGTGGAAACGAGGCCTCAGATGATGATGATTTTTGGCCGAGTGAGGACTCAGATCATGACGAGCCGTTGAAACATAAGCCGGCATATCTCAGCCATTGTCTCTTCCAGTACACGCCTTTAGATTCTGAGAATAACTCCATACGTCTGCTTAGAATCTTATCGGTAGAAAGGGAGCTAATCAATTGCTCGTTGATCCATGTAGAATTTCCTACCAAAGCAGAATTCTTAGGAAGGCCAGATGAGGTGTTCGATATTGAATACGATGCTTTATCATATAGTTGGGGAACCTTGAAAAAACTCTTCAAAATTTGTGTCGATGGCCGAAGGATACAAGTTACAGAGAACCTATTTCGAGCGTTACAAGAGCTGGGTTCCCAAGGACGCTTCCGCGATCTATGGATTGACGCAATCTGTATTAACCAAGATGACATACGCGAGAGAACTCACCAAACACAACAGATGACTGAAATCTACAAAAGAGCCCGGCAGGTTCTCGTCTGGCTGGGGCTAGGTACCGATGAAACAAATCTGCTCTTCGAAAACGTAAAGAGATCAGAGGGATTCCTTTGGAAAGAACACAATAATTCGGAAGTCTTGCAAGTGGGATGGAAGAAGTACTGGACTATCACGCAGCAGAACATACAACGCCAAGGTATGCGGATTCTGTTAGGACGTTCATGGTTCACGAGAGTTTGGATCATACAAGAAGTTGCCGTAGCTCGGTCAGCCTTGATCATGTGCGGAACAGAGTTGATGTCGTCAAGGCTCTTTGTCTTGCTTCCAAGTCTGGTTGGGGTTATTCCAGACCCACACTGTCAACGGATTCTCGACATCATGCCACACATAGAAAGACTTCCTTGGAGCTACCCGGATCTTCATTCATTATTGCTCAATTTCAGAGACAGCGAGGCGAGCGATCAAAAAGACAAAATTTATGCTTTACTTGGCTTGTCAAAAGAGCATAAAAACAACACAGACGCGCTGGACTATGAGAAATCTGAGGTACAAATCGTAAAAGATACTATTGCGACTTTAATACCTTCTTATCCTAAAGATCAAATTCGTAACTTGGAACTCTCACAGTTCTGGCGGAGTCTGGGGTCCTTGGAAAATTCACTTTTATCTTCTGCAGCAAGAGAAGGTAACGTGGAGGTAGTTAAAATGTTGCTTCTTACGAGAGAAGTTGACGTTAATTGGGTTAATCCGTACGGATTGACAGCATTGTCTGAAGCAACAAAACGATTCAAATTGATAAAAACATTTTCAAATCATGAGACTCCCTCGTCTCGCGAAAATCTCTTCGAAGAAGGCAAAATTAACAAATTACTATACTCCAATCAATTTGTTGGAAATGTTGATTTGATACAGCTTCTTCTCAATACGGGTTTGGTCAATTTTGAGGCGTACGGTGTTCGAGATGATTTAATTTGGTGGACCATGTGTCAGCTTGAGACTAATTGGTGGGCAATTAGTGTGAACAAAGTGAAAAAGATTGAGGAGGACAAGGTGAAAAAGATAGTGGAAATGTTAGCCAAGGCTGGCTTGGTTAATTTAACAGATTCAGAGGGACATCCGTTGCTTTCATATTTGGTTATATATCAATTCACGACCGCAGTTAAACTGCTGCTTGATATAAAAGGGGTCAAAATAGACTTAGCAGATAAGAATATGCGGACACCGCTGAGCTGGGCAGCAGAGAAGGGGGGTGCCTATATTACAATGCTGTTGCTTAATTCAGGCATGGTAAACATAAACTCAACAGATTCGAACAATCGAACGCCATTGTCATGGGCTGCACAAGGTTGGCAAAAAGAAAATGTCAAGCTGCTACTTCAGGCAGAAGGGATTGAAATTGATTTGGCAGATGAGGATATGCAGACACCACTTAGTTGGGCAGCAGAGAAGGGGAAATACACGAACGCTAGTTTGCTGCTTGATATGGGCAAGTCCAGTATTAATGCTGAGAATAAGCGGAAGGAGACTCCACTGTCTCTAGCTGCAAAAAATAGCCACAGCGATATAGTGAGGCTACTGCTCGAGACAGGCAAAGCTACGATTAACTGTTACGACATGCATCGAAGGACACCGCTTTGGTGGGCAGTCAAGAACAATGACATTGACATGGTTAACATACTGCTCGATATTGATGGAGTAGATGTCGGCTTTAAGGATCAAGATGGGACATCCCCTATGTCATTGGCATTGGAGTGTAAATACGAGAAGGTAGCTGTACGCTTGACAAGAACAATTCCGTCGGTTACAGCCTAGAATCAATTTTCACAAAGACACGCACTTTATGAAAAAAATCCCTTGGAAACTTATTCTTCCTTTAAATCAACGTAAACACGTCTCGGTCTCTTTCACGTTCGTATATAATGTGTACTTCCAACGTTTAAGGCGCGGTCTCTAAAGTCCTAAGTAGATAAAAGTGAGATCTATTTCCTAATTCGTGACAAACTTGTTGTATTGCTAATTGCTTGTCTATTTCTGTAGTACTCACAGGCTCATTCTCGGTTTATTCGACGGGTTTGAAGTCTCAAAAGCCGCAGTTTTGGTCTCAGTCTGTGCATTTCCAAGGGTGTTGTGTATGAGGTTAAGGATATTCTGCATCTTCGTGACGAACATCGATGCGACGCCGACAACATCGCCAAAATATTACGTCATCATAGACTGGCTACCGTTTCTTTATGTGAAGTTTAGAATCTTAGAGGAAAGGAGCTGAGGTATTTAGTGTGCTCGCGGAGTAGGTATGCTTGACACATGGTGGTACCAGTTCTGTTAGACTTGAACACGCCTATCGCTGAACACGAGCTGGAGGGAAATTGTAGACATTCAAGGCAATCCGGGGTTGCTTACCGATAATCTTCAATGAGCACGTATGCTAACACTAATCGCCAGGTTCGGCTTCGCACTCAACGCTTATCACGCTTATCACAACGACATGGATTGTTTTCTTGCCGCTTGATGAATATAGATTATCTGCGACAGCTGCCATACATAATTTAGTGTGCAATTAAACCTATAATGTGGTACATGCTAGAAAATAGCAATCCTAGTGGAATCAAAAAATATTAAACGAGAGCACGATGTCTCAAGCTCTTCGAGTGTCCAGTCGACAACGTATACCACTCATCCTTTCACTTCTCCTTCCCCCGTTATTCGTGATTAGTCATCATTTCTACCCTATTTCGTAGATTTTGCCACTATTGTTCAGTTTGGAAACAACTTGTTCTCTGCATTACTACAAACAAACACTATATCAATCTGTACATCTGCTGCTTTCAAACAAAATATGGCAAGGAAATAGTAGTCTACGCTAGACGACCAATTGGGATATTGCAATTGATAATTTTACCTTAGCAGAGTTTACTTATTTCTCTCTGGTGACATACTTGATAGTGTTCAGATAATTGATGAAAATGACCCCAAAAGAGTGTCCAATAGTTTTTTGTCAGCGAATTATGATACAGTCACGGTCTTAAATTCAATTTTACCTAAGTTGTTCCTGACAGCCACGTTCAGAATTCCGTACAAATTGAGGGCATGGAAGGGGAAGATGTTAGATCAGTTCTGAGAAAGTGTATACATGGATATGTGAAGGCGCCTATGCTCAAGAAATCAAGTAGGATAGATAACGACCAGTCAAAGACTTTTGATGTCCTCCGGTGTGAGACAAGTGATGTGTTAATGACGAATGCTCAAGATTGAAGTTAAATCGCTTTAAATCTTTAGATTGTCTTGATTTTTCACATACGACTATAGGACTTTGAAAACTATTTCTCCGGTCCGATCTGCTGTTTATTGTAGAACTAAGTTAGGTATGTTCGCTATCTAAGAACAGTATTTCGAATCTAGGACTTAAGTTGAAGACAGAAGGCTAACAGAAAATGTTTGACTAGTCGTAATACTGAATCTTAAATCTAAAACTAAGGTTTTGACTAACGTTCAATACTATTTTACAGAATTAGAAAGTGAAAGAATATACTTAAGATCGCTTTTTGTATGTAAAAAGCGACAAGTATACTTCTTTAATTACAACTAGAAAGTACTTCGCTTCAATTAATTCTACAAAAACATAGAGCTTGAGAAAATTATGCTCAATCTCTTTTATCATCATTTTTTAGCCTAGCTAGAACTACGATAGTTCTGCTAAGCACTTAAGTGTGACAACGCAGGTAAGTCTGATAACGCAAGCTGGATGAGAGTAGTATGAACGTAAGTGTACCTACTTAAGGTATATTTTATTAAAGACTTTATAATATCCATATAAAAAACCTCTTAAATATTTTGCTTACCTCTTATTCTTAGTCCTTAGTTACTAATTCTTGTAAATTATTCCAGCCTTTTCTTCTGAAGCCTGAGTTCTACGACACCCCTAGGTTATACTAAAAACATAAAACTGTAGCTTTACAGAGCAGTTATTCTGCATCTTTTGTAAGACCTATAGGTGTAAAGAATCTTAGTCTTAGTTTTCTCATGGTTCTAGCGCTGGCCTGTCATCGTCTAGCAGTTAGACCACTCAGCGTGAACTAGTCACGTGTTAGCCTACCCCGCCGAAACCGTGCGCAGTTTGCAAATTCAAGGGCTCGGTGTTCATTTTGTGTTGTAGATTTTTCTCTTTTACTTGTATAATTTTTCTTCAATACATTTGAAAGGCCAAGTTGTCTTGTGCTACATAGTCCTGTGTACTGGACTATCTTCCTGATCGCATCCGTACTGCTCAAAATTCTTAACCACAAATCTGAGGCACTTTGACGCCAACTTCAAACTTATTTTTAATCGGAGATCCTCACTGCTAAGCTTGAGGAGGCGGTTTGTGACCATGTCGCATTTTAATTGATCGAATAACTAACTCGACGATGTGGCGTGGGTGTAAGATTACATCACAAATACCAGATGGATACCCATGACAATGATCCTATCAATAGCGCTTCCCTAGGAAACAGAAAGCGATCTCGGATCAACAGTGGCGGCTCTAATGAAAATGATGACGATTCAGGGCAAAGTATTGAACGATTCCAGGCCCCTTCAGCAAAGAGAATTGCCAATGCTTGCAATGCATGCAGGACACGGAAAACCAAGTGTGACGGTGCTATTCCCTCGTGCTCATATTGTGCAGTTCGAGGTATTCCATGCCAATATCAGCGTCCAGCTGAGAAGTAACCTCCATTTCGATCTATCATTGCGGTTCCTATGAGCTAACTATTTGATTAGAAAAAACCCCAATTCTGTAAATTCCGCACAAAACAGCTTACTTGCACTCCCTGCTTTAGAAGACATTTCTCTAAGACTTCAAGGGGTAGAGCTGCAGCTACGAAGACTGCAGACAATTGCAGTCCCAAGTCCTCCAGCTGTTTTCCAAGGCGATTCTAATAGTGTGTGAAGTGACTTGTTCCATATACCTCATTAATCAATCTTACTTATTAGCACAGGATTGCATCAACTATTTCCTAAGTCTACTGAAACCAAGACCCATTCCACATTATTGGATGAGACATTAAACCTGTGGTGGAATAATTCTGTCGAAGACACTCTCAGATGGTCAGCTGTTGGTTATTCTGGGTCGAGCCACAGGCCCTTGGATGCGCTTATCAATAAACCCGAGATTAGAAGCGACTTTAATGACCTAGAGTTAACCAGTCTCGCAGATTTGGATATTCTAGTTCAGAAATTTCTCGATGAGGTCCACACGAAAAATCCTATTCTCGACCCGACCATTTTACAGCTGCATGTCACCATGATCAAGGAGAATGGTTTAGGTTGGGATAGCAGCAGCTGTCTCGTAGTACGTCGCTCACTCCATACAACAAAATGTGCACATGTCACAGCTGACCAGCCAAGTTGCTCGTTTGTGCGCTTGGAGCAAGTTCTTGCAAATACAGATCGTCAACCTTAAACGATTTCTCTGGGGTGTCAAATCAAAATGTGTTCTCCAAAAAAGGCAGAAACTATTACAGTGCTGCAACTAAACGACTTGGCGTTTTGATGCACCGTACTGATCTCATATCCGTACAATGTCAGTTTTTATCTGGCGTGTATTTGATGTATACCATGAAACCTTGGGTAGCATGGAAGATGTTTCATATTGCAAGTGTCTCTTGCTACAGCTACCTGGTTCGTAGCCATATTCAAATCAGTGATGGAACTTTGTCTGGTTTCAGCTCAGCAAACAACCCAGAGTCTCTAGGCCAGCGACTTTACTGGAGCTGTTTAAAATCCGAAATGTGAGCTATCCTCGATTCCTTCTTTTCTTCTCTCCATTGCTGACTTGTCAGTGAACTCGCTCACGAGTTCCATCTCCCTGTCTCTCCGCTCAAAAGCCTCGAATATCCGCACCCATTGCCAGATTCTCCGTCAAGTGTGGGGAACTCATCCAGCGCGTTTCTGACGGACTGCTATCCCCGAACAAATGCGAACCTTGAAGTGCAGAGCTGGTACTACTACTTGACTGAAATATCCTTGCGAAAACTTGAGTTGGAGATCAACGAATATTTTATTCGGAAAAGTCAAGAACGAACACAGGAGGCATCCCAACAATCTACAGAACTGTTTCGTAGCATTAATAATGCCGTAATGGGGTTCGATGAGCGACTGTTTGCATGCTGGCAGAATCTCCCTCCATCCTTTTCATTCAGTCTCGAAGACATCCACCCATGCAAGACTGAACTGCAGCAGTACCTGCGAATGAAGATGATGTGGATCCGGCACGACTTGTGCAGAATATCACTCTACATGATTCTCCATCATGACTTCTCGCAGTCTATTCAGCTCCATGCGTCATTTACAAATATGGCAAAGAAGGGCCTGTCCATTGCGCTCCAGTTCATGCACATAGGTGTGAACTCGCATCGGAACCACGGGACCTGGTTTGGATTCAGACTTGGTGTCAGTTCTGCATTAGAGTTGATTGCAGCACGCAGATCGGGGAATGCGGAACTTATGGTATCCGAAGAATCTTTTGTGGCAGCAGCGCAGGTGTTGTCCGACGGACTAGAGTACTGGAAGTCAGAGTCTGATGACGTGGAGCAGTATCTGAGGATTCTTGGTGAACTGGATCCCGTCTTCTCGAAGACATAAGAATGACGCTTTGCAAGCGAAAACCTCGTAGCTTATGCATTCAAGAGTTTTTTTTACAAATCCAGTCAACCTTAGCATATCATGATCCTCAGATTGAGAATGACCCAAAATTGCGTATCAGATTAAGTTTGGTATGAGAAGAAAAATCAACCGGACAATAACATCGATCAAGACGTTCAGGTGCCACTTGGACGGGAACAGCGATGGCGGCGGAGTTCAGGGATCCGATCGGTCCGATCGGTCCGAAACACTCGAATATGTCGTGGATTATCGTTGCTCTGATTGGCTACAACATCTTATCCCGCTGCATCGGCAGGGCCTGATATAGTTTCTTGCTAATATCGCAAAAACTGGAGATGCTTTGACCCATTATCATTGTTCTCCTTCAGCTGGCACATCGCAACGATGAGCACTATCTACAAATGCTTATCATGTTGTTGTTGGTTTGGCTGAACTAATGCCTTGGATAGGCTACAGATACTTGATACCTATAGTCTAATTTGAGACTGATGGCAAACTTGATCTCTGGAATCAACTATATAAACAATGTAACTGTACTCATTTCTTAATTATCTTCTGTCTTCAATCTAATCCTATCAACCCTATCATCGCTTTCTCCGCACCTCCGAATTAGGAACATGCTTTTCCAGAATATCATTGTGCTGGCAGCCAGCGCTGGACTAGTTACAGCCCAGGCCATCAATTATAACCTTACAGTCGCATTGGTTCGTTCCCCTCCTGATAATTGGCCACTTCCTGTCTACAATTACAGCTGGGAGGGTGTTACGCCAAATCTCAACGCTACTATAGACCAAGGACTCCAGTACATGAAGCAAGCCAAGAATTCTGGGGCAAATTGGATCGTGTTCCCTGAATTATGGTTTCCCGGGTTTGTTGGCTCATGTTCCCGTAGTCGAAGATAAGCTAACAAGGCTGCAGATTCCCAAAGGGCTCCGGTTATAATAATTGGACAAACACCCATCTCCCGGTCTATGTTCAGCAGGCGTTAGTGAAGGGTAGTACAGAGTGGCACCGCCTGATCAAGGGCATTAAAGATGCGGAGATCTACGCAGCGCTTAGTTATGCTGAAAAACGCGGCGATAACCTGTTTATGGCTTTATCACTCATTTCGCCACTTGGAGACGAGCTTCTTTTTCGCCATAAGCTACGTCCTTCTGGTGATGAACGGGATATCTTCAGCGATGGAACTGTCGACCAGATCAACGTCATCACCTCTGCGTACGGCCGTGTCGGCATGCTCGAGTGCGGGGAACATTGGTACCCCTCGATGACCTTCGCCATGCAGGCACAGGCTGAGAACTTCCATATTGGGCCCTTCCCCTACCTTGGCGACTTTGGCGATAATCGTTACTTGTGGTGGGAGAGTGCACAGGCCAATACTGGCACGGTCGGACACTACTCCAATATCGCAGGTGCATACAGCTATGTATCGGCAATTGGCTACGCCTTTGTAATGGATCCTTTGGCACAAATTGTAGCTTCCATCAATGCGAGCGTGAGCTTCATCGATCAGCCAATCTTGTACCACAGCTTGAACACGTCAAAGTTCAATGTTTCCAAGACTTACGATGCCAATGCCCAGGTCTCATGGGATGTATTGCAGCAGTTGAACACGGGTTTCCCAGGCTATATCCCCAAGATTCAAGGAAATTTGGTGCCAAAGAGAAATGTTTCGATACAATTTCTGCTTGATGGTAAGCTGAATAGCTCGATTGTTAACTTTAATGGTCAAGGAAGTCGCAATTAAGCCATTGGATTAGCTCAGGAAAATCGATCCAACTCCAGACAAGTCTAGAACAGACTACTGCGGCAGTATATGTATTTCATATAATTCCATAGCTTAGTCCGTCCTTATGCCCCACGGGAGGCTCCCTTAAGGACGTTAAACCACTTCAATTAATCAGTCAAGAAAATTGATCAATCTACAGAAAAGACAACTATTTTTGGTTCAGACAAAAGAGAATAACATGAAAAGAGGGCTATTCTACATAGTTAAAAGGCATTACTGTATCCCTAGCTAGTTCAAAACTCTAATTGAGCAACACACATTCATAACCTGTTGGTTTAGTTCTTAGAAGGCATGTGTTCGGGAAAGGACGTTGAATATGTAACGACAATTCAAAAATGCATAATTCCCTCTGACATGAAACAACTGATGTATTAAGAATATTTAATAGCAAACCAAACTGATGTAGACTGAAGATAGGGCGATGTGAATTGCTTCAACAAATGTTTTCTAGTTTCTTGTAACAAAGAAAAACTCAGTTCTTCCACATACGACCATAGGACGTTGAAAACAAGGCTTCCCGTTCGCTCAGCCCTATTTAAGCAACGTACCGGCGGACTAGTAGTCAGGTGGGTGACCACTGGCGAATCCCCGCTGTTGTATGTTTTTTTTGGATTTTTAGAATCCCATGTCTCATCTTTGTATTTATCCTTCCAGACGAATCAAACCTCCATTGCCTGATCAGCCTCTCTAGTATGTTCACCACGGGCCTGCGCCACATTTCGAAACAGCCCCTCTTTTCCACTTATGCGGTTTCATCTTGATATATTGATCGCATGTCGGAAACTAGTCTCACTAAATTTCTATGCTCTTAACCACTTACGAAATATTTTGCCTGCGAAACAATCTCAGATGTAGTCGTGAAACTTGAAACATAAGATTTCTAAAGGGGTCACGAGCCATTAAAAAATTACTTTAATTAGAGTGGTTACATTGAGTTACACGAATAAGGACAAATGCATATGAAACTAAAAGATGGACGAGCGGCAATCAAGACGATATCGATTAATTTCTTACTACGTGCGGTTTCAATACTTCCTCCGGGGTATCTACCGTGAACACAATGAAAATCCTGCGGTAACTGGCATACGTTGAGTTGTAGTGTATCGCAAAACTGGATGTGAGAAGCAAAAGAAAAAGGAATAGGCGGTTGCTATTTTCAAAGGGCAAGCCCTGTTCCATCACCACTCCACCTGTACATGCTCAACATTTCTCGCCGCCGCTGTTGTGCCAATTCAGCGTTTTCATCCATGCCCCGTCCACGCACTTGAGCCAGTGCTGAACGCATGACTTTGCGGAAATTTCGCTGTAGGGGCGCTTGGTTAGTATATTTCCAACACACTGTTTCAGACACAACTCACTTGGTATTCTGTGTTGAGTGTCACAATGCACGCTTCATGTGCGCGTACGATCACTTCACATGCGCGCACAATGTTGGAACTCGCATCCCCTTGCATCTTGTCGGCAATAAGCAGCAAAAGGAAGCTGCCTTGTAGGAGGTAAATTCCAAAAAAGAACGGCATGAAGCTCAGATCGGGGTCGTGCTCGAGGATCTCGTTCAGCGCTTCAGCTGCTGATACAGCGTGTCCAGTAGCATCGACAAAGTGCTGTGTGGCGATCCAGAGATCATTGTCGTCTAGCAGGGAGATAGGATCCCATTTCCCGTTGAGTAGGATATGCAAAGTATGCATAAGATACGTACCGTACGCTACCACAATTTTGGCTTGCATCAGCGATTCTTGTGCTCTTGACGATGTTGAGTTTGTTGATCGCATGTCTTGGTCATGTAACTCCGCATTGACTTCAGCGATGGCGTTTCCTTGCAGATTTTGTAATGAGTGTCCATATCCCTCGAGCTTATGACTGATTTCAGATGCATGGCCGTCCCAATCAATATTTGTTCCAAATCTCGGATGGTTCCTAGCATAATTAAGGTCGACAATCTCCCCAAGAATGGTCATTAGAGGAAGGAAGAATCCGAAAACAGAATGTCCGGTGCACTCAAAAGCAGGTCCTCTTGGGCGAAACATAGAATCTGGACGTCCATGAGCGGAATCCTCGAATAGTTCGCCGGCTTGCCATACGTTATCATCAAGTGGCTGCATGAGACCTGAGCATTCGGCGTCCGTGAATGAGAGTGGCCGGTTGTAGCACAGAGCCAAATGTCTGTTGGATAGTCAGCGCTTCTGTTGCGAGGTGTTACATCAATGTTGGCTGTAAAGTTGGAGAGCTTGCATTCAATACCAAATCGAACAGTCATGCCGTAGCGGCTTGACAGCTACTACTAGAAAGACCCCGGTAGACACCAGAAGCGAGTGTCATGCACGTACCTATCGACCGTGTACAAAAGCCACCATATGCGTCTTCGTTCTTCTCGTTGCTCCTCGGTAAGATCCACCACGTTATTGTGTCCATTCGAATACATTCCGCTCACATGGTCTAAATGAAACATCCTAGGCACATCTCCATTGACAGACGAAGATGAAGATGTGACTGGCAATTCCTTGCCGAGTTTCAGCTCCTTGGCTAGTGACCATGCTGCGTTCCACCAACGAAGTGATGCAGCTTTATACTCGCTTGCTGATATTACGGTAGCTAAGTGCATATACGTCGCTACATCGTCAAGGGCTCCAGGTGCACCGGCTTGAAACCAGCAAGTTAGCCAAAAGAACTGTACTACAATCGCCTGGCGAAGGGAGTGAACTTACGTAAACTAATTTCAGGCACTTGAGCAGGTGTGCCAAAACCTCCCATTGTAACACCACTGAAAATAGTGTTGCTATCGTACGCGGTAGGGCTTGCGTCAGATTCGTCGAGATTCTGGTGCACGAGAGGCTTGAGGAGACTAATAGTGAGATTAATCAACTTTTCCGATAATTGACTCCGTGCAGAGGGCGACGACGACAAGTATGGAGACTCGCTTGTCAAGCAACCAATCCACAACATGCTGGCAAGCAATGCTGGACTGCAAATCCGTGGATTCTGCTGTCTCAGAAACGAACGTTTGCGGAAGACGTAGCCGAGTACATAGGGAGAGACAGGCTGCATAAAGGCTGACGAAGAACTTTGGAAATAAAGCTCTAGTAAATCGCACGCTAATGACACCGGCATAACATTGACAAGATGTGGAATCAATGGCTGGAGAACCGGGTACTTCAACTGTTGTGGGTGGTTGAAGTGCGGCGCGCCAGAATACGCAGTTGTAGACGGAGATGGAAATATCCAACCTGGTGACCCAGCGGCTGGAGACTGGGTCACAAAGCCTATATTGACAGATTCGTCAGGTGGCCCATAAGGGTTTGCTGACGCGTGTGCACTTTGAGGGCTTGTCGTAGTGTAAGAACTATCAGAGTACTCGATATTATGATTGTGAGATGAGAGGATGGGATGCATCCCTGGCTGTATCATTGAATGTGGCGATTGATATGTAAGATTTCGACGGAAATCATCCATATGCGTGTACTGTGAAATGGGGGGTTGTGTCATATGCCCTTGGGTTTGAATGCGAGGCTGAGCAGACATATCAAGTCGATGAACGGTATCCTCTGGGCCAGCGTTCATACCATTAATGCTCATTCTTCGTGTTCGATATGCGGGTATTTCATTATTCTCTGTCACAGTCGCACTAGATGATTGTCTGGATACAGAAAGTTCTGGGAGCGACTTTTGGCTTTTTGGCAGCTTGTGATTAGTAAAGGCAGTCTCGGCGACATCGTCATGCGACTGTGGGGTATTTTCCTTGGTTGTTTGGGTGGTGCCTGCAGCAGCTACAGCAGCTTGTTGTTGTGCGATATCTTTTCTTGATGCCTTGCCGCGCTTCTTGCGTTCGCGAACGTATTCGCACGTCAAACCAAATTCTGATGTTGGGTTAGCCTGGCAGAAGTTTGGGTACGTCGGGATGACGAAATATCGAGGCAGAGTCGATCCTGTTATGGACGCGGGGATATCATCAGAAGGGCTATTTGAGCTCAACCAAAATGCAGTCAGACTGCGATCTGTTTGCTGGAATATTTTTGGCTCTTGTTGAGAGCATCTTCAGCCAGACGATGGTTGGACGTACCTATGCAATGTGTACACTTCCAAACAAGTTAGAATTCAAGCCCGACCACAATTCTAGATGAAAGTACCTACTGGCTTTTGTCCATCGCACTTTGTGCGAAGCTGGTTGCACTGGTCGCACGCTCGACTGATCCTGCGTCGCACCGGTGCCGATGTTGCGCTGCCGCGTCCCTGCCGCTCGTGGAGCATGGTGCCTCGCTGACTGTGCAGAGTTGCCGCTATTGGCCCATTGACGTAGGACGGATGATCAAACTCTTCGAAATCTCCAATCGAAAACGCATGGCGGGTTTGATGGAAATGTAGCTCTGCGAATTGTGACGTGTCAGGCAGAGCGTTGAGCGCTGACGGCCTCATATGGTGCGCAGCCAAGTCATGTTGTCGCTGGTTAACCATGTTGGGCGCGGGGGAATGACAGAACGCCGGCAGTTGCTGCATGAGAGTGGTGGAAGAACCTATCATCTCCCGAGGCCACCCCGACATCCACACCCTGACAGCAGGATCTGAGGCTCAAAAGTTACAAACGGAGGTTCGACTGTCGGCAGCTTTCGAGCAAGCTATGCTTGGAGAGGGGACAAGGCGTGGAACTGAAATTGGAATGGTTATGTATGGCAGAAGCTGGGCGAACGGAAGCTGGCAAAGGATAATGTCAAAACATGCCGCGAGGTGTCAAATGATGTACATTTTTCGTCTCTTGTATCCGGGGTAGCGTAGACAGGCCCTCGAAATTCTAGTCTATGCGTGCCAGGAGCTAGATCGTAGTGGGTCCCATTGGTAGGAATGACACACATGCCAGGGCTCGGAGTTGCAAAGTGGCCAATAACGCTAGGGAGACGGTCATATTTTGCGCCAGACATATCTTCGGCCCATAACCCGTAAACGAGACGGACGCTAGGGAAACTCAGGATCGTGCTTCAATCTAACGGTCAAGCTGTTTTATCACTTCTGTCCCACAGTCATGGCGTAGCCACGTTGAGCACACCCTCAAACCCGTTAGCATGTGTGAAGGATGTTAGAAATACTCTCCGCGGGTTAGCCACACGATCGCTGTGGACATCGGTGGGCCGATGCCACCCAGCTCTCCAGTAGTAGCTGGTTGCCACACCCTACAGGCGAGGTGCGGATGCCGGCTCAACACTCTGTTGGCCGGCTCGTGCTCTGTTTCGAATGTCTAAGAACTAATATACATTGACTTGCGTACCCCAATTCACAACTCAACTTCATGTGCGGCAGTGGCCTCGTATGCAGGCGGGACCTGGCAGTATTCACTCCTGGTGGTTTACCACGTGGGTCGTAAATGCTCTTAAGTACCTAGCATGCTCTGTCTCAACGAATAGTGACGCTCATTACTCTTTTCCAGTCCCCCAACGTCATTTCAAAACCCTCAATCGGAGCAACTGAGGATAGAGGTGTAGCCGAACGAAATGAATCTGGGGTTCGGCCGACATGCAGTTTAAGGTTTACGGGCAGCTTGCTCTTACCCACAGCTACCATCCTAGGTGGGAAAACTACGCGTAGGAAGGTCTTTTGTACATTTTAAAGTAGTCCGTTTCACCATAACAAAGCGTTCCCCGACTTCAGGGGGGGATAGGCTATCCTCCGATACCGACACTGTTTCTGTCATCTGTCAGGGGGTGTCAGAATCAGTCTACACGAAGCCTCGGGAAGTGGAGGATGGGCGCTAAGCGAGGGACTGCACCCTTTGGGTTGCAAGGCCCTTGCTCAATCTGCACAAAATTCCAAAGGGACTTAAGGTTGTTCCAGACGCGGGTCTTTCCTAATAGATTCATATGGCGTTTGTAATGTGCTAGTCTCTACCGTTGTTACTCATGAGATCCATGGCAATAGTCTGACAAAATATTGAGCCACCTTCCCTGCTTCGCTGCCAACTTGAAAAGCCCAATTCCCATAGCAATTAAAGGTCTTGAAACGACCCGCCGACCAATTTACCTTGCGCCTGGTGGAAAGATACTGCTAGTATCGCATAGATCTCCTAGGTGGGTGACTGAGTTGATCCTTTCGCATAGACTGCTTCAAGACCGTCTCTCTGTAACTTAGTCATCATTACTACGCAATCCATTAGCACAACTACAATGGGCTGTGCGTCCACACGCCCTTGTTTCAAGTTAGCCTCGGTTCGCCGATTCTCAGGTGGTGAGCGGCGTGCAGAGACTTCGCAGTACACGACCCAAGACGAACATTGAATGAATGGCTGAGAATAGACGACTAGAACAAGCGCATTGCACACCCGTAGACCATTGGCCATGTAGGCTAGGTTCGGATCAGTCAATCAGTACTCTATTGATTTCACGACGAGTACACTTCTTCTAAGAGCGCACCACAAGGGTCAGGTCTCTAGACAACGGGAGGAGCCGTATTGTTGTCATACGACCGTGTCACGACATGTTAGTTCCACCAGAGGTAGCCATCCCATCACAAGCGCGTAGGTTGGACGCTAGGCATGTGGGTTCTAGCATGTCATCAGAATACACCGTGTGCAGGGCGGAAACTTAAGCGACCGACAAAATCGGCCGATGTAAGCCCGCCATATCTACGGCTAAAGGATAAGCCATTCGACCTGTGCCCTATCTCGCAAGGTTGGCTTGTTGGTTCAAACGCACAACATTGTCGAGCACAATGGCTGAAAATGACGGAACATACCAAGAGGGCCGCTTGCGTTGCAGGTCTGCGGCCAAGGGTGAAATATACATAGTAGGGAAAGCGAAACGGTAGATAGAGGAGATAGATATCATCACGAGTCGGGTACGATTGCCAAAGCGGATCCAGCTTGGCCGCAAACGGTGCTAGCGCTGCATACGTCATCCGAATCGGAGGGCAAAAGCTTCAACTCCAAATTCAACGGCCACCAAGAAGACACCAACATCTAGACGCACACTTGCATCGGCTAATCTGTACATTCAAACACACTGAACTGCAAGGTTCAGCTTCAATACCAGCATCATGTCGCTGGAAAAAATCACCACCATCTCTCCCATCACCAACCAACCGCTTCTGACGCGCAATGGTCTCTCAGATGCCGATATCCAGTCGATTCCTGAGACAGCGGCCCGAGCTTTTGAGTCATATCGACACACATCTCTCCCTGAAAGGCAGAAGATTGTGAAAGATGCCTTGAAGTTGCTCAATGAGCGTCAGGATGCGTTGGGTAAAGAGATCACCGAGCAGATGGGCCGTCCAATCGCATACACACCCAAGGAGGTCACTACGGCTGTCATGCGCGGCGAGTACCTTTTGAAAATTAGTGAAGACACTCTCAAAGACACTCCCGGTGAGGCCGAAAAAGGCTTCCAGCGCTATATCAAGAAGGTGCCTTTGGGGCCCGTATTGATCCTTTTCCCATGGAATGTTCGTAACTACCGAGTCTCAAAATATAGGACTATACACTAACCTGCACTGTAGTATCCGTATCTGACTCTCATCAACTCTCTTGTACCAGCACTCCTTGCAGGTAATTCAGTGATACTTAAACCATCGCCACAGACACCTACCAGTGCAGAGCAGATCCAGCAGATTTTTAAAGAAGCCGGACTGCCTGATGGTGTGCTTCAAATCTTCCATAGTGGCTCCAACACCCAGATTGAATCAATAGCTCGATCACCGCAGGTACAGCTTGTATGCTTCACCGGCTCGGTGCCTAACGGTCTTGCCGTTCAAAGCGCTGCCAACGACCGAGTGTCCCTCCGCGTCGGTCTCGAGCTGGGAGGTAAGGATCCAGCATATGTGCGATCAGATGTCGATGTGAAATGGGCTGCAGAAGAACTCGTAGATGGCGCAATCTTCAATTCAGGCCAGAGTTGCTGCAGTGTAGAGAGAATCTATGTTGACGAGAAGATACACGACGAGTTCGTATCTGCAGTCCAAGACGTTCTCAAGGGATACAAGCTTGGCGACCCGTTTGACAAGAGCACACACATCGGTCCTGTGGTCTCCAAAAGGTCAGTAGAGACTATACGTTTGCAGATCAAGGATGCTCTTGAAAAAGGAGCAAAAGACGCTACTCCAGAGAATGATACTTTTAAGAATACTCCGGCAGATGGCAACTATGTTGCTCCTACTCTTTTGACTGGAGTCACGCACGAAATGGCGATCATGACCGAAGAAACCTTTGGGCCTGTCATTCCCGTCATGAAAGTCAAGGATGATGCCGAGGCCATCAAGTTGATGAATGATAGTCAGTTCGGGTTGACAGCCAGTATCTGGACCAAGGACGTCAGCAAAGGTCACGAATTGATTGATGATGTCGAGGCTGGTACTGTCTTCGTCAACAGATGCGACTATCCTGCACCAGTAAGCATCACGCTAATCTAGCTCCTCGTAATCAGCTAACAAGTTCAGGATCTGGCATGGGTTGGTTGGAAGGATTCCGGCAAAGGGCAAACACTAAGCAAGTTTGGCTTCGACCAGTTCGTCAAGCTTAAGAGTTACCACGTCAAGGATTACCCTAAATAGATGCTTTGATAAGTTTCGCGTTGACGAGACTAATCTACTCGAAATTTAAAACATTCGTTTCCTCAAAAGTGCTGCAGTGTGATGTTTTTCAACGCTAACCTCGTTGCTTGCTGATTTGTCGGTTTGCAAAACGACTCACAACTCTTCCGGCATTTCAATAGTTCTTGCATCGCTCTAGTGGTACGTAAGCTTTACCGACTGTTTGTCCGAAGAATGAAGCCACTGGTCTCACGTATGTAATTTCGATACAACCCACAGCAAGGGGTGCCATCCAAAACGTCGGAAGATATGCGTTTCCGTTCACCGTTCCAAGAATATGATCCTCTGTAATATTGGTGGTACGAGCGCGACCAGTTGCAGAGGCCCCAGATGACAGAGCATCTTCTCGCAGTGAGCTTCATTGGGCGTCAATCCAACTCACAAGAAGGAGTTACCCCTTAACTTCACCAACTTGTGAGACTAAGGTTGAGGTCATGGCCAATACACAGAGGGCTTTGCGGTACCTCACTTGGCAGGTCAGACTGCCTATGCAAGATCTACATTTCAAAGCCTGCCATCAGGCGTCCTATCACATGGAAACCTCTCGTCAAAGAAACCCCGCTCAGGAGATGAAAGTAGGCAAGGGTTTGATAGATTGTTCTTATGACACGCCAAAGAGAGTCGATCCTGTTGCCCACGTCATATCTTTCTCTTCAGCGTTTTTCGGCCGAAGACCTGAACAGTTACGCAATCTACGCTCTGATTCCTATAACCCTGTAGTAATAACGTTGTGACTATAGCCTCTCACTAACGCGAGTCTCCGATCCTTTGTGATTGTTTGTAGTGAAGTTACGTGTGTCTTGGAAGTTGTTGGATTGTATCACACTGATCACATCTGACCCCTTTACACTTGCAAAATCTGCAAACTCGTCCCACCACCTCAAATCATGAAACTGAAGAAACTTGCATCAAATCTCCGACGAGCAATATTATGCTCGCACAATGGTAAACTAAAAGAAGTCGTGCCCGGACCCACCATTCAGCTCGTACGTTTCCTTTCCACCCCTAAATCAGTCGTCCAACACACCACTCAGGGGCACCCAACAGACGTCTGCCGCGTAGGCATCAGCGGCACGATCCCCAGTCTCACTGATATAGAATGAAGGTTTGTTCATAAAGGAGCATTCAGAGATGCTACCACGATTGCAGGCTTACCGTTATCACTTCAGTCTCTGCATTATTCAGTGTTGTCTCCCACGCCCCGCTCAGCAGAACTCCTGCTAAACGGGGATCCTTGTTCTACAACTCGCCCCTTGACAAGCTCTCCGCATTATGTTATAGCCCTATGATTACCATCGCTCGCGTCGGTACCCTCGTCTACGAGGGTGTGTTCTTCGTCGTGAGGTGGGCAACTGTTCATCGACGCGTCGAGAGACAGTCGTGCAGTTATTACAGACACTGCTTCGAGAGAAATCCCTAGTTCTGTATCAGTTGGCCTACAAAAGCCACACCGTCACGTCTAGTCGCCTCCTATGGTAGCGAAAAGTGTGCAGCAAAGGGTTAAGGGGCTGGGTAGTAAGTCTAGCAGCGGTAGAACATCTAGGTGTGCAGAAATAGCGTTGCTGGGCAAACAGGATAGGGTGATATATAATGGATCAGTAGCTACGAATCTTTGAGCTGAAAATGGTGCAAAGAATAGTGATGTACAGCCTAAATGCTCTTAGTGCGGAAGTAGTGGAAGCGTACCCACCGGAAAAGATCTTTAGCGGTGAGATAGTGGAATGAGGTGTAGCCAATACGAGTGGCAATGTAAACTTCTGCTAAGCAACAGAAGAGGAAATTAGACACCGGGAAGACATTGCAATGGGTGGCGCTTCGAGTGGCAGCATAATTAAGGGTGTGATCGAGAACATGAAGGCCGGGCATAGATGCAATAGCAGTGAGTGATATATGGACTAAGCATCTGGTCGGGAACGCTTCCCGCAAGTACGAGAAGCAGAAGATGACGAAAAGCCTCACGTATGCATAACGGCAAGCCGAGAATTCATTATACACTCCTCTTGCAATATAGGTGAGGGTAGAAGGGGGTTGCATTGGACAATAGAGTATTAGAATATTACAGTTTACTTCATTGTGACCATCCGTTTTCTACGTATTCTATAAAAACGCATGCGCTGTTCAGCTGTAACTGGCCTTTGTTTTCCGCCTTCCATTCGGCATGCCGTAGTCTTCGGCATAGTGCCGAATATACCAAATGGTCCGCCTAGAGTTGGGCGAGCAAGCGGCCTCTAGTTGATGACCGTGCACTGAGAGATTACAAAAAAGAAGGGGTTTTAGGCAGTACTCAGGGTATATCATGAAACAAAAACGCCGGATCCACCCCGTAGTCCTCGGTACTCATAACCTACCATGGTTACGGTGTATAATTATTCTTGTTGACCTCGCTAAGTTGCATGAATCGTCGCAACTAATACGCTTGCATGCATGCGTTACCTCCAGACTAGTTTCAGAGGTCAGGATCTTCCACACCGTAGGTCCCCACCTCGGGCAAGTACTCCTTGAGCTGCATCAAGATGTTGCGACAGTGGATGACCAGCATTGCGACGGCGAATGCATTCCATACATCGAATCCAGCGTTATTCTTTTGCTTCTTCTGTTTCTTACTCTTTTTCCACTTTTCGTCGTCGTCAGGACCTCCGAAATCGAACGTGGCAACTAGTCGTAATTGTGGTGCTCGCTCTTCCAATGTCGGAGGGTCGTATCTCACAAACGCCATGACGGTGTGGCTCACGACAACGCCGTATAATGTCGGAACGTCTGGCACAATATCGCCCTTGGCAGCTTTTGTCTCAAGTGCTTTAGACCACGATTTATGGAGGCGACCGAGCTTACGGATAAGTTTCTGTTCTGATGAGAAAATCTCGGCTGTCTTCTTCCATGAGACAGTCTGAAATAAGGGGTATGAGTTCCAGAGGTACCTGATCTCGCCGTCCTTCAGAGCCCAATCTGTGTACCTATCCACAGCCTGTTTGAGGATATACTCAGGAGTTCGTCTACCCGCCTTGACCTTTGCAACATTGCGAACAACACTGCCTAGATCAAACAGAGGACCGAGTGCTAATTGCGCTATCGATATGTAAGTGCCATATCTATCACGGGGGCATCTAGGAGCAGAGGTTCTTACCATGATAGGCTGAGCCAAGAGCCGGTTTGATAAAGGCCTTCTCTGCATTGGCCGTGAATAAATCTCCTGGCAGACCGCTGAAGTTAAAGTCATCGATCCACTCGATTGGCAAGAGTGGTTCTCGACCTCGATGTGCCAACTTTTGGAATAGGAATACAGCGTCTTCAGGCCACCCGGCCAGCCGTAGCTCGCTAGCTTCCCTATCTAAACTTTGTCTCTCGATCTCAAAGTCGACAGTCCTGGCCTGGCCAAGCATGTAATTCTCATCTACTACTGTTTCGTTACCAATGGCATCCGCTTCCTCTTCTGAAGATCCGGGCTCTTCTAATAATGGAGACTTGGCCAAGTATATTCTATAGGGGGAACTAGGGATTAACGTATCACCCTCATAATCGCATAAGCGCTTGAGCGAGGTCGGCGGAGAAGGCGGTAGCAGCGTTGCATCGGCATCACTGTATGGATCCGGTGCCTCGATTTTCCAATTTTTGACTAGAGACTCCGGGCTCATGTCTCGCGTTTCTGGCATCGTCACATGTTGTTTGGACAGTTGCTTCCGGGTAGGAACCGCGGGAACTTTGAAGGGCTTTTCTCGTCGCTGTTGTGTCTTTCGAGGGCTGATGTAGTTCCAGAGGCGCTCCTTGGCATCTCGGAGGAACGTCATGGCAGTGTTGTCGTAAAAGATTGTGTTGTGAGCTTTGGAGAACGCGGAGCTGTAGCACGTGGGCTGTAGGTACGGCTAAGGGATCAGCGTCGCGAGCTTTATGAACAGTGTTGTGGCCGGTGATCAATGTAACATTGTTGCCACTTGCAGTGAAGGTGAGCGTGAAGCGAGACCCCACCCATCAATGAGGTGACTACAATGCCGTTGTTAGGCTGCATTGGAGCATTGTGAGTACTTTGCTAGGAGGCTGGTGGACCCTAACACCCTGACGCATCTTGGCGGGCCAAACGCAGGGAAGGCGCCAGGCCGCGATCAGGCAGGAGCGATCTTGATCTGATAAGATTTTTTTGATCGCACCCCGCCCTGGACTTGTCCCCCACTAAAAAAGTTGAGCCTCCATCTGTGATCGCAAGTTGGCTATTTTCCACGCAGATCGCACACCTTTCTGTACACATAGCGAAAAACGTTACGACTATGACTGCGCCAGAGACACCCGTTCAGGACGCTCAGGTCCCTGCTCTTCGCAAAATCCTTACTTCTGAGCAAGAGGCACTCGCGCGCCGCTTTCGTGCACTCTTCTCGCTCAAGTACCTTGCATCCCTCCAGCCGCCTAGCGAGCAGACCGTCCCCGCTATCGAGGCCATTGCCGCAGCATTTGGGTCGCCTTCTGCACTGCTCAAGCACGAGCTTGCATACTGTCTTGGACAATCTCGCCACGATGCCGCCATAGCGCCTCTGCGACAGGTGCTAGAGGACAAGGAAGAAGATCCAATGTGCCGCCACGAGGCTGCAGAGGCTCTTGGCGCAATCGGTGACCAGGGCAGCTTGCCATTATTGAAAGAGCTGAGGGACAATTCACAGGAGCTGGATATCGTCCGGGAGACTTGCGATATCGCTGTGGACAGAATTGAGTGGGAGCACGCAAAGAAGCAGGAGAAGCTGAAGAAGAGGTACGCTTTGATATTATCGAGGAGTTCAGAGACAAGCACTAACTACGGACCAGCGACTTCGCCTCCATCGATCCGGCACCGCCACTACCCCAAAGCACCGAAACACCGTCTATCCCAGAGCTTGAAAAGACGCTGCTCGACACCTCGCTACCATTGTTCCAGCGTTACAGGGCTATGTTCGCTCTACGCGACCTCTCCTCGCCCCCAGATCTACCAACAGCTGTCCCGGCTGTCTTGTCGCTCGCCCGTGGCTTCAACGATCCATCTGCGCTTTTCCGTCACGAAATCGCTTTCGTCTTTGGACAGTTGTCGCACCCCGCGTCCATTCCCAGCCTGACAGAGGCATTAAGCAACACAAATGAAGCAAGCATGGTTCGACACGAGGCCGCGGAGGCCTTGGGAAGTTTGGGCGACGAAGTTGGCGTCGAGGAGACCCTGCGCAAGTTCTTGAACGACCCTGAGCAGGTGGTGCGAGATAGTGTCATTGTGGCACTTGATATGGCGGAATTCGAGAAGAATGGAGAGACGGAATATGCGATTGTGCCAGAAGCACAGACTGTCGCTGCTTGATGGATTCGTGGAATGGCTGTACAAAAGAGGCGTTTAGGTAACACGAGAAACATATATGGAAATTGACAAGTGGGAACTCGAGCTCAGTTGTTTGTGTTCCATCTATGGTACAACAGTCAGTGCATGTTCGAAAAATTAATACAAGCATGTGAACATACTTGTGGCCACAGTCGCACTCGTAAAAGACGGTCGATCCTTCGTCTGCACCGCGCAGCTGCTGAGTGTAGTAGCGAACCTCCTCTCTGCCACATTTCTCGCAAGGATGTGCGATGAGACTGGTTGTGTTCACATCGCCCTCAGAAATGGTCTGTACTTCAGACCGCTTTGCGCGCAGAGATGATGGAAAGGCAGTTGGCTTAGAGTGCGTGACGACTGTCTTTGAGGAGGTATCTGCATATAGCAAGTCAGTGCTTAGTGCTTTGCGCTCAGTTGGCATGGGCGCATACCTTTGCAGGACGCGCCGCAAATGCTGCAGGTTAGGATGGCGTTGAGTTTGCCGGCACTGCCATCAAGAAGATTGCCACAGTCGCCGCAAAAAACGAGGGAGCCAATTGCTGACATTACGGGCGATTTACTACGGTTGTAAAGTGTGCGGGAACGGTGTGGTGAGAGTAAAGGAAAAAAAGTGACAAGGAATCGCGAACTTTGCGGGGAGCTTCCGTGAGCTAGAGCGAAAGGAGCAGGCGGTCAGACGCGTCCGAATTAGCTGGCGCAGGTCCTCATCAACGACTTTCACTGTGTTTGGCTCAAGACTGGTAACACGCTTCACGTCGTCGTAGAAACTTGTCGTCGACGGATTTATTCACCACGCCGCCATGCGTCTCTTGCTGCCGCCATAGTGTCTCGCTATATCATACCCCTAGGCCCTGCGTCGCAACCAAACTCTGCCTGCACATTCACCAAACCAACGCTGCGGCAACATCCCTCAGGCGCATCATGACTGAGTACGGCAACGGCCATTGGCATGATGGAGGCAGCCTTCCATATCGTCCCCCGCCTACGGTGGATGAGGCTATTCCGTACTCGCCTTTTACCTCAGTCATCCCTTTCTCGCCAGGTCAGCGACTCGCCTTCACTCGGGCTGCTAGCCAAGCAACCGTCACTCACTTGACCTGATGCAGTATATTGACAATCCGCAGATATCATTCCTTTTCCATCCGCCGAACCGCCCACACCTGCCTCTACCCTAACAACCGACCAACGAAACGCTGCGACCAAAGCGATTGGCATCTTGAATGACGAGATCAAGGGCCAGTCAGCAGCTCATCACCTACACAATACGCTCCGACAGCTTCAAGATTTGCTTGACCCTGACGAGTTGACGCAGTTGTAAGAGTCGCTGCCCTGTATTGTCTACGAACAGAAGTTGACTACTTTGTAGCGAATTCAAGCCAATGTCGCAACTCGCAACGCCCCCACCGGACAGTCCCAAGAGAGAGGCCAATGGCTCAATCTCAAATAACACCCCTTCGCTTAGTCCATTTGCGAGCCTGTTGCTAAAGCGAACGAACATGAGTTTTACGCGTGAGCCTCGTCGCCTACTTCGTCGTATCATCCACTAACAATGCCAGCACTCGGTGTTGAAACTGCTGAACGACAGCGACAATATTATGCACCTCCTCGGCAACCCGTCCTTCCACAGCAAGTACAGCTCGTCCCTCAGCCACAATTCACTAGTTCCAATAGTGCTGGACGCGCACAAAATGCAAGTCTTTCGTTTTCGTCCAACACAACGTCATCTGCTTCGACAGAATCGCCGCACCCTACAGTTCTTATTAAACCTAAGAGCGTTCGTCGTGAAGATTACAAACGCTATGACAACGTTGCGGTAGTTGAGAGTCCGTCGCAGAAGAAAGTGGAAAGTGGCGCTACGGCACTACGACCCCATGAACGGGAGATTGCTGACAGAAGAATCGATGAACTACAATCCTATGTGGAAGGCTTAGTTGAGGAGAAGGATGACCTGGATGCTTCGGACAACTTTTCGAAGATACCTACCGCTGATACCGAATTCAATGTTCTCGTCCCGAAGGCAATGAATTTCCTTTCTGACAAAATGTCAGCTGTTATCAATCTCGGTCGTTTCTCTGTTCTTCCTGTGGACCTGGTCATGCAAATACAGTCGCTCTTAGAGCCAGCTATCAATGCAACCAGCCAACTTGGTTTATTCCCTCGAGACGACGAGGAGCTTAATTGGTCTGAGAGTCTCCAGAAAGCCAAGTTTGCGCTCAAGGCATCCAAACTTGTGCTAAACACCATGATTGAGGGGCGCGATGATTATCGAATGCGTCGCGAAGAGATCATAGATGCTATCATAAACCTCATTAAAGCGATCAAGGATGAGTGCATTATTCCTGTTGTTCAGTCCCGGCGCACTGGTGTCGCTCAGAACCTGTTCAGCGCGGCATCGGGCCAGAGAAAGGATTTGCTTGCTGTTCTGACATTATGCGGGAGTATCTTCAGCCAGTTTGCCACTCTCATCGGCAAGGTTAATCTGTCAGATCGTGCGCTAAACGTCTTGGAATATCTGTCACTAGAACTACTCGTGGAACAGAACAGCGATTCTGAAAAGGATTCTGTGTTTGGTATCCAGAAATTTGAACAATTTCGTCAAAAGGCTATGGATGTTCTTGCACAGATATTTGCTCGACATGCCGAACAGAGGTCATCCATTCTCAATGGCATCCTCACCAACTTGGAAAAACTTCCTGATAAGAAGGCAAGCGCCAGACAGTTTAAATCGGCACGTGAGGTGCCTATCATGTCCATATCTGCACTCTTCATGCGTTTCATCCAGGTCGCTGCAATGAATAGAGAGACTAGGAAAGGGGGCGAAGATCTTGATACTGTTAACGCTTTGCGAGATGAAGGAAAAGGTAGCGATGATGAGTCTGGAGTTTCTGTCACGGAGAAAGCGAAGAAGAGAGCCAAAGGCGGCCGTTCGCCAGATCAGATCGCAAAAGATCTTATGGCAAACGCAAACCAGATCGCCGCTCACATAGCTCAGTCTCTTATCGACAGAGCCTCGAACGTTTCGAAAACTGGTGACAAACCCTTCCGAAATCTCTTGGATCTCTTCATTGAGGATTTTTGCAGTGTCCTGGGTTCTCCTGAATGGCCTGCCGCTGTTCTGCTGATCTATCAGTTGCTTGCTCGTATGGTCTCGATGCTGCAAGGTGATAACGCCGCCAAAATTTCTGTAGTAGACAAAGACATGGCTCTCGCAACAATGGCAAAAATGGGCTGCGGTGTTATTGACTTCAAGCACCGCTTAAAGCAACTAAAGCGCTGTCTAGATATCTCTCAATCCGACCTATCTTCGAAATTAGATCGCCTCGCAGACGACGCTTTGAATGGAGTTATCCATGATATGGACCTCCTTGCGTTCGATGGCCCCTACCGAATGCTCATCGAATCGTTGAATGACTATTTGGAATGGCAGCCTGGTCAAGAAGATCCACATCTTCAGTCTGTCAGTGGTTGCCATGTCACTTTGTGGCTAGATGCTGTTGTTCGAGCTTTTTCGGGGCAGGATTCAGACACACCTCTTCCACAAGCAGCCCAAAATCTTCAAGATCGTTTAGGATACATGATTACGGACTCAAAGTGGCTTGCTCGAGAATAGTGAGCAAGAGAGACTTGATGTTGAAGAGATCATTGCTAACAATCTCAATAGTAAGTACCAGGCCGTTACTGAGCACCAAAGTAAACTTGCCGCTGGCATTATTACATCACAGAGTCCAGTATGCAAGTTCATTCCACGAATGGTCAACACTATGCTACAATACAGCAGAGACAAGAACTCATCGAAGCTCCGGTCAAGGGGCATGACTGGCCTGGAACAGTTGATTGAGAAAGACCCTCGAATTATTGATGAACAAACTATTAAGGGTATGGTCAGCCAGTTTTCAGACAGCTCACCAATGGTTCGCGACCATACTCTCTCTCTCGTATCGAAATGCCTGGAACAAGATCCATCACTGGAACGCCATTTTCTTCCCAGTATTCTTAGTCTTACGTTAGACATCTCCAACGGCCCTAAGAAAAAGGCTATCAAGCTTCTCAAAGACATTTATGTCGGCCCTACTCAGCAACAAAATAGACTGCAGATTGCTGCTTCTCTGCTTTTACCTTCGCAAGACGACGAGAAGGCTATCGCGGAACTCAGTCGCAATGTCCTCGAGGAGATTTGGCTGAGTCCTACAATGTCTGGCATCAAGACGGACGATAATCAGCTCAGACTTGATCGTGTTCAGAGGGCTTCGCTCATGGTAGACGTTACTCAGAAGATTCATGGGTCTCCGATGCACCTGGAAGCATTCGAAAAGTTTTTCGTCCACGCCTTGTCCTCTGAAGCTAAGAATCCTACTAAGAATTTAGAATTCTGTCAGAATCTCGTCGCCGACATGCTTGATGGAGTGATTAGTCCTGAATCAATGCCAGGATCGAAACCACAAGCACAAATCTTGAGTGCTCTCAGTATCTTCGCCAAAATCAGATCTTCTCTGTTCACTATGGATCAGGTTCAGCTTATCAAGTTGTACATCAAGGATCTTACCACAGAAGAAGATCTTCTTCTGGTGGGGCCTACTGTTACCATTTTCCGGCATGTCTTTCCAACCCTCCCAGCGCTCCAGCAAGCGTTTGCAGAAGAAGTGCGAGCGAACTTGATACAAATGATCTCCAGGTTAGCTATGTGGGCAGCTCAAGGACAACCTGCGAGTAGAGATACCCTTGTCCATGTCGCACATTGCTTGTGGATTGTCAGCCCCATGGCTGAGGGAGGCCTCACCAAATTGTTCGCAACAATGTCGTCGATTATCTGTCAAATTCGACCATTCACTACTCTGACCAAGGAACAAGCAACTGAGAAGCGGATCAAAATTGGTTCGTATCTAATTTTACTCGGCACGTTCGGCAAGGTCTGTAATTTTGATCAGTACATTGACCGATTTCGAGAAAGAATTGTCGTACAAGCCCGCAACTCCATCAACAAGAAGCAAGCTACCGAAAAACAGATGCAGCCTTTGTTGACTGGAAAGTCATCCGCGGCCCTTCTACTTCTAGACTCTGTCCGACCATTTACAATGCAAACTTGGGACATGAACATACGAGAACAGGCGTTGCTAAGCATGGGTGAGATCTGTCAACAGTCACCAGAGCTTTTCATGCGTGGAGAAGTGGAGAAAGTCGTTAAGCTGGTCTTTGTCAATCAAGACAATGATCAACTGAAACGCGTGGCACTCACTTTCTTCAATGAATACTTCACTTTTGCCGAACGGCGTTCAGAGACTGGTGCAGAAATAGCCGTGGGGAGCGGAGCTGTCAATGGTTCTGCACGCCTAGAAACGTCATTCGTAGCTAACGAGAACGACTCTGCAACCCTGCACCTGGCTCAAAAGTTTCTGGCAAACTTCGTAGACGTCGCACTGAAGAACAAAAATCAGCTTGCTGAACTAGCGACCAACATCATTGCTAGTATCAGCCGGCAGGGCTTGGTTCACCCCAAAGAGTGCGGTGCTGCGCTTGTTGCTTTGGGCACCTCTGCAAATAACAAGATCGCACAGACGGCTTCTCTTGAACACAAACGAATTCATGAAAAACAGGAATCGTATCTGGAAAAGGAGTACATGCAGGCTGTTCGCTTGGCTTTTGACTATCAGCGAGACATTTTCGGAGATCCCCATGGAATGATTGAAGAAAAGTTCAGTCCCAAGCTAGCCAGGCTTTTTGATGCCTTGAAGACGGGCAAAAAGGCTACTATGAAACGATTCATCGAGAATATCTGCAAGCAGATCGACTTCGATCTTTCAAAACTAGATGTTACTGGTACCGTGCCCAATGCGGTTCTCTTTGCTCGTTTCTGTCTGGAAAACTTGAGTCAACTTGATTTCCCGCGTCTCGAGGAGCTGGCCGCTTTCCTCAATTCTGTCGAGGCCATCATATTCAAAAATACTGGACCTGCCGTGGCGTTGGCTATCGAAACTGAGATGCCGAAGCAATTTGTTGTAACGGAGTATCTACCGCCAAACCCGGAGCAGGTTCAACAACACTTTCAGCAGAGTATTGATGTGAACATGTCGTTTGCGCAAGATTTCGCACCCGTGTCGATATCTTCGCAAGTTGCTCAGCCGAATATCGACGATGGTCGACTACGAACCATCGCCACAGCTTGCATGATTCTACAGATGGTTTGGGAGACTCGAACTTTCGTTCGCCGTTGCTATACCGCAAAGTTTACTGGCCGCATTCCCCAAAAAGAATACGCCAAGCCTGCACAGCGTAACAACTTCGTATCTGGGAAGGAGCTTTGGGAACGTTTTACTCCCATCATGAGCGTTCTTAACAGTCGCGAGGCAATGGTAAAGCAGTGTTACGATTTTGCTGATCTCTTAAACGTCGACAGAGAAGCCAAGGTTGATGAAGAGGAAGATGAAATCGCCTTTGCGACAGGCTATGAAACACCGGCTGAGAATGGTGATCCCAACGGAACTAATTTCCCAACGAGTGGACGCGGCCGGAAGAGAAAGAGCAACGTGAGTTTGAATAATACACCCAAGAAGCCCAGGGCGAGATCTGCTGGAAAGAGCAAGAAAAGGAGCTCCCGGACTCCGGATGGCGATGAAGATTCGGACTAGGAGCCGTGATTAATTCTGCTCCCGAATGCATTGGTGGTACATCACCTCACCAATACCTACTCATACGTGCACTGCACATACATTGCCAAGCTAAAACTAAAGGGTGCGGTGGTGCAATCGAAAGGAGCAAAACGTGTATTTTCTCTTAAATTTTCTGGCGTTGCCCGGGTGCTTTATTATCGGAGATACCCCTTAGCATGGTGGGTCGCATGCAGATGGTGTATTTGGTGTCTTTTCAAAGTGTGGAACAACTAGAATTGGAGGATCGAAGTGTTCGATCTCACACCTGGTTGTTAGTTTCTAGCATGTGGACAATTGTACATTAGGCAAATGCATTGCAACGTATTACATTAAGTTATTTTTTCAATATTCAGTGATCTCCAAGGAAAAGGGTGTGGGTACAGTGAGCAACTCAAGTGAAGCGTGAGATGTGGATGAGAAGAGCGCTGCCATGAAGTAAGTAAGTGTCTTTGTGATTTTTTCATGTTGGAACTACAACGAACTATTTACTGTTAATTCAGGAGCTCGACTATGAGATTATGGTATTTTGATAACCGAAAAGATTGAAAAAAAAATGCTACGAGCCAGGTAAGTGCTGGCAAGGGAGCTGATCATAGACCTCGAAAAGGATGCAAAGTGGCGCCATGGCAAGAACGCAGAGAGAATTTTGAAACTTGCATTTGCGAAATTAAAAGTCAACCACGTCTTATATAACTCTGTTTGATCCTAGACATGACAAATGTGCAAGGCCTTCTGTCAAGCTGGATTGCGTGTAAAGATGAATTTGACATGTTGTTATTATTTTATTTTTTTTTCTTTCTTTACGTCTTTTGAACTTTATCTCTAGGATCCAAACCGTGCTGATATATGAGTGAAAATTATGTTGTATTTGGTAGAAGAAGGAAGGCGGGGGTATTTTTTTTAATGAAACTAAAAGTTGGTCTTGATAAAGGAAGTCCGGCACCTTTTTATTTTAAAAAAATTAAAAAAATAAATAAATCGGGAATCAGATGCTCGAAGAACGCAGAAATAAATTATCTCTGTGTCTTGACTCAAAGTAGAGAAAAGGAGGAGGATAAAAGCAAATTGCTCGATGTCAATATGTTATTACTTCCGAGTAGAACAAATGTAGACTAATTTGGTTATTTTTGCTCTGTGGATTTTTTTAATTGAGTTGCTCTCGAGATCAACAGATGGTTTGGTCACAGAGGAGAATGGTGATCTGTATTCGACAAGCTTGATGTTTTATTCCCCAGAACGTTATGATTTCCAGTGGCTAATATGGTAATACAGTTGCACCTTCTATATTCGTGATCCAACCCTCCCTTGACATCCACACCCAGCGCTCACGCCCACGCCCACAAGGATACAAATATAAACAATCACTGACCCGACGCCAAACACCAGCAGCCACTTCTCCTTTACTTGAACTCCACATACTCCATATATCCCGCTTCTTTCACGACTAGACAATTTAGAGCAAGACACGTACTACATATACCGGCCTGGAAAGAATGGGTAGAAAGAGTTGAACACGTGTTGAAAGATTTTATAAATACCGCTCTGTATGGCGCACGGAAAGAAGCAGTGATGTGGGAAATATGTGGTTGGAATTGAATGGGGATGTGTTGAATAGGTGTAGGGTTGCGGAGAAAAATTGAGGATGAAGGATTTGAGAATAGTTAGTAAGGGGAGGATAGAAGGTAATTAATGGCTGATACAGTATCAGTACATCTTTGTTCTGTCAATCTCACTGTGCTGCGTCTGCAAAGGAAGATTCATAGTTCATGACGTCGAGTTTTCATTAGACGCTTTCGTTATCTCCTCTACTCCCCAGAGATCCATCTAGTGACCGTGCCCGTCATCTTCGCCTCCGCCCCTCTCCTCAGGGTCGAGCTTGATCAGGGTATCGATACGCATGATGGCTACACAGGCTTCCACGGCGGATTTAAGCTGCTTGACCTTGCTCATACTCGGCTCTAGGACACCTGCCTTCAAGCAGTCATGCACCTTGCCGTTTGCAAGATCCAAACCATAGTTCTTGTAGTTCTTCGACTTGGCGAGCTGCTTGGCGTCTTGCGAGGTTGGGTCTGAGGGGTTGACTGTGCGTTGGGAGAGTGCGTGTCTTGAGCGCAGGTTGGCGACAAGTTCGGTCGCGTCCTTGGCGGCGTTGATGGCGAGGGTCTTGGGAATGGCGAGCAGGGATTGCGCAAAGGCGGCTATTGCTAGTTGTTCACGGGAGCCCTGTGAAGTGTTAGGGTTTGCAAGCCTCAATGTGGGGTAGTCTGGACAGGGGTAGAGTTAGCACAGGAAGGTACGTACCACCGACGTTGCCCACTCCTCCAGGTAGATGTGCAGAGCAGTCTCGACAGCACCTCCACCAGGGACAATACGTCCACTCTCAAGTGCGCGCTTTACGGCTGAAAGTGAGTCGTGTACTGATCGCTCCATCTCGTCCAGAGCGTAATCGTTGGCTCCTCGCAGAATGATGGATGCAGACGAGTAGGCCTTGGTGCCCTTGACAAGAATGCACTCATCGTCTGAGATTCGCTCCTGTGCCACCTCTTCTGCCTGACCAAGATATGACGCCTCAAACTTCTCGTCGCCATTCAAGTCGGACAGTGTGCTGACCAGTGTCGCTCCAGTGGCCTTTGCTATCCTTCGCAGATCCTCCTTCTTACACCTTCGCACAGCCATGGCGCCCTTCTCGATGAAGTGCTTCATGCACAGGTCGTCGATGCCCTTTGTTGTGAAAATGACGTTGGCGCCAGCCTTGAGGATCATCTCAATACGCTCGGTGACGATTCCAGCCTCTCGTTCCCGGATCTTCTCCAGCTGCTCTGGGTCGTCGATGGTGATGTGCACACCCAGCTTCATTCGCTCCTTCTGCAGGTTGATGTCCAAGCAAGCAATTTTGGCGTCTGTGATGCGTGTCTTCATGGCCTGCGAGGCGACTGTGCAGTTCAGAGCATAGCCCTTGACTAATATCGACTGGGTTGCGCTCTGGCCGTGTGCCTTGAGGATGTTGACTGCCTTGACGGGGTACTTGACTTCATTCTTGTTGTTGGCCGCCTTGACGGACAACATGGCGTCCACGACCATGTTGGCGAAGAAGTCCGAGTCGGAACCGATGATCTTGCTGGACATGGACGTCTTGGCGATGTTGACCAGGGACTCGCGACCCAGGGTCTCGACCTTTGTGCTGATGTTCTCGTTCATGTACTTGACCGCCTCCCTCAGGGCCAGGCGGTAGCCCGTGATGATGGTAGTGGGGTGGATCTTGTTCTTCATAAGCTCGTTTGCCCTCCGCAGCAGCTCGGCGGCTATTATGACGACCGACGTGGTGCCGTCGCCGACCTCCTTGTCCTGCTGTTGCGCCAGGTCGACGAGAATTTTGCCTGCGGGGTGTTCGATGTCGAGCAGACTGAGAATGGTCGCGCCGTCGTTGGTCACCGTCACGTCGCCGATGTCGTCGACCATCATCTTGTCGAGGCCCGAGGGCCCAAAGGACGACTTGATCACATTGGCAATGGCCTGTGTCGCGAGCACGTTCTGGTCGCGGATGTCCTGCCCGCTGATTTTGTTTCCGCCAAGGACTGGACACGGGTCAGCTGCATGTTGGGCGGCGGGCGGTGCCGCGAGCGGAGCTTACACAGAGTTCCGCCGTTGCGCGACTGCTCGAAGATGCCTGCCATGGTGTCGTAGTGGGGCTGTTTGGTGCGGTGTTTGGGCCCGTCGATGCTCCTCGTCCAGAAATTCCGTGACGCCGGCGAAAGGTAGCACCAGCTCCGACGTGACGGCGCTAGGCGGCGACCCTTGCCGCGAAGGGCTCGGCCCCACCAGCAACACCACTCGCGGCTCTGTGACTGTTTACCCTCTCGCCCAGCACAGCCCTTTCCCATAAGCTGGTTCCCAGGTACGCCACGCCCTTTTTTGCTGTCACCCCAATCTGCGTGACTCAATTCTCTGACTCCTTGCTCGCAGGTAAATAAGCCCTCCTCCACCCTACCCCGCTACCCCACCAAATGTCTTCGAGATAGCTGCTTCACACCTCTTTCGCCAACCGATTTTCAAGACTACAGGCCACAACGCGTGGTTCGCTGAAGACAACACATACACAATCCAAACACTCGTCGCATTCTTTCTGTCGTGCATACTGACAACATTGGCTCTCAGCTCCGTAAAATACTTTTGTGAAATTGCTTTTGGCACCACATTCACCATGGCTGAAGCTGCCCCCGCCGATGCGCAGATGAAGGATCTCAAGATCTCTGAAAATAAGAAGAGCAAGAAGGACGGTGGTGCCAAGGCAGCTCCTAAGGAGAAGAAGCCCCAGCAACAGAAGAAGAAGGTCAGACGCCCAAAGGGGTTTGGATAACACGAAGCGCACGGGATATTGACACGCGAGTAGATCGAGGGCGCTGCTCTGATTGGCATCGATGTCGCAAAAGAGGCTGATTTGGGAGAGTGGTATCAGCAAGTCATCACAAAGGGCCAGATGATCTCGTACTACGATGTAAGTTGACTGTATGACTGTCACACGACACCCAACTAACGGTTTTCCAGGTCGCCGGCTGGTGAGTTTAATAAATGTCTTGCTCTACCACCGTCCTTGCTGAACATATTTAGCTACATCCTTGAACCCTCCTCATACGCCATTTGGGAACGAATCAAGGAATGGTTTGACGCTCAGATCAAGACCCTCAAGGTCCGCAACGCGTACTTTCCCATCTTCATCAGCGCGGAGAACTTGGAGCGAGAGAAGGAGCACGTCGAGGGATTTGCTGCTGAGGTCGCGTGGGTGACCAAAGGTGGAAAGTCGGACTTGGAGAAGCCCATCGCCGTGCGCCCTACCTCCGAGACTGCCATGTACCCCTACTTTGCTCGCAAAATTCAGTCGCATCGTGACCTTCCCCTGAAACTGAACCAGTGGAACAACGTTGTTCGATGGGAATTCAAGCGTAAGAGAGTTGAACCGTTAATATTTATTTTTCCATTAACAACTTCCAGACCCTATGCCCTTCATCAGATCTCGCGAGTTCTTGTGGCAGGAAGGTCACACTGCCCATCTCACCAAGAAGGCGGCCGACGAGGAAGTCCTGCAGATTCTCGAATGGTACTCTCAAGTCTACCAAGATTTGCTTGCTGTTCCCGTAGTCAAGGGTACAAAGACTGTCAATGAGAAGTTCCCAGGAGCAGACTACACCACAACAATTGAGGGATTCATTCCCGCTACCGGTCGAGGTATTCAGGCTGCTACATCTCACATGCTTGGTCAGCACTTCTCGAAGATGTTCAACATCACAGTTGAGGATCCCGCGGCGAAGGAGGCTGGCAAGTCGGAGCATGTCCACGTTTGGCAAAACTCATGGGGCCTTACCACACGTTCTATCGGTGTCATGATCTTGACTCACGGAGATAACCGAGGCTTGGTGGTTCCCCCTAGAGTCGCTGAGGTTCAAGTCATCCTCATCCCCGTTGGAGTGACCGCAAAGTAAGTCGATCATGATGTTACAACTTTAATGACACTGACAAGTCGTTAGGATGGCTGCTGAGGCCAAGGAGGACCTTTACAGCAAAGTCAAGAAGATTTCCGACGACTTGCTCGAGGCAGGAGTACGTGTCGAGACCGATTACCGAGAAGGCTACTCTCCCGGCTGGAAATTCAACGACTGGGAACTCAAGGGTATCCCTCTGCGTCTTGAGTTTGGTCCCAAGGATGCTGAAAAGGGCATTGTCACCACTTCTCGCCGTGATATCGATGACAAGGACGCTGCTCGTGGTACCATCAGTGTTGACAACGTCAAGGAGGAGGTTCCCAAACTTCTGGAGCAAATTCAGAAGGACATGTTCGACCGCGCCAACGAGAAGTTCAAGCAGCACCGCGTGCAGCTCACCAACTGGGACGACTTTGTTCCTACACTCAATGGCAAGAACGTTGTCCTCGTTCCCCACTGTGAAGGTGACAAGTGCGAAGACGAGGTCAAGGACAAGAGTGCGAAGAAGGCCCTGGGCGATGGCGTCGCAGAAGATAAGCAAGCCCCTGCCATGGGAGCAAAGAGTTTGTGCATTCCCTTCGAACAGCCTGAAGGCATTGATGGCAAGACCAAGTGCATCAACCCTGACTGCACAGCTCCCGCCAAGGCGTGGGTACTGTTCGGAAGGAGTTACTAGAAAGTAACCTATGTTTGGGTACGAATACCCGATTAGTCCTTTGGTGGCAAGGAGTTGAAGGTGGTATTCATGTGGCATGGGGAAGCGTTGCACAGCGGGTGATCATGTTCTGTTTTACTACGTGTGTTAGAAGACAAACGCTAGAACAAGAGTTCTGCATCCTTCAATACTCATTTGTTGGATTTATCTGTCTTGTATACTCTCAAAACAAACTGAACAATGAGAAATCAGCAAACAATACTAGGCAATTTTTGCCAATTATTGGTCCGAAAGAAAATGAACAGCCAATGACTGCTTTGAATTCCCGTTGTGCTCCCACACTCACTCTGACACTACAGGCAGCGCTTTAAGACTTGTATTTCACCCATGGTTAAAACTCCACCGCCCCAATCTTTCTTTCCTTGCATCAGCTTTCCTTTCTTCCCTCCATAGAAACATCCCATTTCCCACGCATAAATCGTTCCTTCAGGTCCTAATATCCTCAGCCCCCCTAAAAAAAAGATAAAATGTGTATCAAACTCCTCCAACTCTACGCCTGCAGCCACTCCAAAGAAATCTGCACAACGCCCTGTCCCCACGCACAAACTGCTACCGCACTCACAGCACCAGAGGTTTTACGCTCAAGCTCCACTACGTCGTCGACTGCGGTGTCCCCGGTGGGAAGAAGTGCTGCGTTTGCTTCCTCTTCTTCCTCTTCTTCTTCCTCCTCATCGCCCACGCAGCGTTCACCCCTGCGTGTCGTCAATCCAGACAGCGATACCGACACTGACGCTAACGCTGACATGGACATGGACACCAACATGGCGACGCAGAAAGAAACTCACGACATCTCTGCGTTTCGCTGGGACGTTCCGCACCACCACTCCCATCACCCAAACGCCTCACGCCCAGCCCACACGACCCACGCACCGCCCGCTTCCCCTCCAGCGCTGTCCCACCACCCCGCCAGCCCTGCAACCGTATCCGCAACCATAGTCGCCGAACTAAGCTTCTGCACGTACTTCTTCCCGCCGCGGTTCCTGCCGCCGTCGCGCTTCCCGTGTGTGGAGTGCTACGTGTTGCCAATGTGGGAGGGGGTGCGCCGGGCGTGGATGGAGAGTTATAGGAGTGGGCATCCGATGGATGGGGAGGGGGATGTAGAGAGGTTGAGTGGGGTGGAGGGGGTGAGGGTGAGTGCGAGGGTGAGGGTACGGAATGCGGGGTTGTGAGGAGGGTGACGAGGGATGGGATTGTGGATTTGGATAAAGAAGAGAGAAAGATAGAAAGAAAGAAAGGGGGTGGGAGTTTGATAATAAGTATCATGTGGTGGGTTGTGTTTTGGCGATTTGCGGGGAAATTGAACAAGGAGGATGCGACGAGAAAATAAAACGGGGGATGCTGATGGAAAGAAAAAAGTAACTGACGAATGACCTAGGGGTTTTTTTTTTCATTATGCATATGCTTCGTGAATAGCGTTCGTTTGCACGCTTATATCATGCCAGTCGACCACGAAGCCGATGTCAAGTATCTTAATCATGATACCTAACTCAGCTCATGTCCATTTCATCGTCACCCTTCTTTTCCTTCTCTACCGTCTTCTTGACACCCTCCAGAAATACCTTGATTGCGTTTCCGCCACCTACGGGCATGCCTTCACCCCTCATGTAACCATCGTTTTCAACGTCAATCTTCAGCGCCTGACTGACTGTTGGCAACGCACCAGTCTGCAGTGCTTCTGTCAAACTCCCCAACGCCGCTCGCAGTTGTGGGGCGCGAAGAATGTTTTTCAGCACTTCTCGTTTTTGCTCCTGGTCCAGTGTCTGCATAGCCATCTGTGCAGTCTCAGAGGTCGGATCGATCTGGTCGATATCCTCAACTTCAGCTTCGATCAGGAAGGGTGTTGTGGGTAGTTGCGCGCAGAGAGCATCGATGACAGAGTCTGGGGCTTTGTCGATGGTGGGCAGGGTATGCGTGGGCCAAAGTAGGTCAAGCAGTGTTGCAAACTCGCCCTGGGCTTCGCCCCGAGATTGCGATCCACTACTGGCGCTACCGCCCTTCAAGGAGTTCATAAAGTTCTGCACGATAGAGGAGACATCGGTGTCCGCAGCTGCTCTGCTCAAGTGTCAGCGAGATGTACATAAGCCTTATGTAGAAACAAGCCAACTAGAAAGATGAAGCAATCGAGCGCCGTGGCGTGGCGAGAGGAAGATTTGGCATGAATCGGTTATTTGGACTAATGTTACAGTGACCAGCCATTGCCCTATTGTCAGTCTCAAGTATTCCTGCTCCCAAACGCCTACCGTGATAATACATGAATGCCGTGTCGAACGAGCCTCGACAAGCTCGTATCGATGTCTTCTATAGCCACCCGGGCCTCTCCGGGTATGCTGGCCGCGCCACGACGCCGTTTGCAATACAAATGAACAGAACCTACGCTCGACCACCATCAGCGCCGCCTTCCCGCGACTCTGCACCCTCTTCTCTAATGTCGCCACCCGTAGCACCAGCTCCCGCACCTCCAGTGCTGCCACGGTGGCCCCGGCTGGTGGGCTCATCGACGTCTTCCATCATCTCGTCGTCATCCGCGCCAGACGGGTCCTGTACGCTCGCGAGCTCAGCCTGCACGTCAATTTCCTCTCCGTTCAGCAACGAGTCCACAATCTGCCCAATCTTCTGGTCGCGCTCACTGAACCAGCTCGCGTTGCCCTTGGGGTGCTGCGACTTGGACTGTAACCAGAAGAGGTAGCGCTGTGAGCTCGAGGTGAACTTGAGGACGAAGATGCGGCCGTCGGTGGGCGAGGTGAGGTTCTCAGAGTCCTCGACTGGGTCTCTGCCGGTGTAGGGTTGGAAGGTGCCATCGCCAGGGATCATGATGAGGTCGAGGTCTGACTCGTCGAGGGGCGCGTCGCGGGGGCGCCAGCAGAAGTGGACAAACTCTGCAGGGGGTCAGCAGGGGTTTGGGGGGCTGTGGTGTTGTTGACAAACCATCCTCGCCCTGGTAGAGGTAGACGTATCCAGGCGTCCTGATGGGCTTGACCGTCTGCTGAGTACCGTTCCTCGCCTGTAGAGGTCAGTTTGGACACTGTGGCAGGTGCACGTGGGCGGTGGATGCATACGGTGAGCTCGCACTGGCCGGCCTTGAAGGTGATCAGCGGCTGGATTGACATGGTTGCGGTGCGTGTGTGTGTTTGTGGTGGTGGTGAGGCAGCCGCAGCTTGGGGAGCTTGTCTCGATGGGCGTGATGCGCACGCGGAAGCGGCGAGGGGTGACGTAAGCCGGAGTATTAGTCGGCCCGTCGCTCCCCGGCCAAAGCCAAGCCCCGGCTCCCACACAACTCAATATCGGTGCTTTTGACGAAGACAACTCCAGGGCAACTGACGACAACAGCGAATCGAAATGGCGGACACCAAACCCACGACCCAGAAGTTCTCCAAGGGCGAGCGGTCGATACCGCATGCGTCGCAGAAGGCGAGCAAGTACTACCCTGCTACGGACGTCGCCGTCCCCAAGAAGGTACGTAGATTGCGACAGCGAGGTGGGAGCATGCAAGAGGAGGACGCTGGGCTTGTCGAGCAACGCACACGCGTGCAGTCGTGTGCAGCGCCGGCGCACGAATGCTCTGGCTGAAGAAGCACCGTCAACTGGCAGCTTCGCTAACTGCGACTCAAGACCCGTAAGACACTCCGCCCTGCGAAGCCCCGTGCATCCCTCGAGCCTGGAACCGTCGTCATCCTCCTCGCTGGCCGTTTCCGCGGCAAGCGTGTCGTCCTCCTCAAGCACCTTCCCCAGGGTGTTCTCCTCGTCACCGGTCCCTTCAAAGTCAACGGCGTTCCTCTGCGACGAGTAAACGCCCGCTATGTCATTGCTACGTCGACCAAGGTGGACATCAAGGGCGTCGACGAGGCTGTTCTGAAGAAGGCCAGCGAGGACGGCTACTTCACCAAGGACAAGGCCGCCCACAAGCCCGGAGAGGATGCTTTCTTCAAGCAGGGCGAGAAGCCCGAGGTCAGTGCATCCATGTGGCAGCAGCAGCAGCGTCGCGAGCAAGTACTGACAGCCCCAACAGAAGAAGGAGACCGCAAAGGACCGTGTGGAGGACCAGAAGGCTGTTGACAAGGCGCTCTTGGCCACCATCAAGAAGGAGGCTCACCTTGCCGACTACCTCAGTGCCAGCTTCAGCCTTCGCAGCTCAGACAGGCCACACCAGATGACCTTCTAAGCGAAGGGTCGGTGGCGGGGGCATTTGGCGTTCAGTGCATGGGATGAAAGATGACTTGGACATGCTGCAACCGTACAGCAGGAAATCACAACCGCGACGGCACGGCAGCCAACCTTTTTTTCGCGGAAGGTCCGATTTGCATTTTCTATAAGACTTGTAACGAGCGAGCGAATCCGAAACGGTCCAAAAGTGAAATGCTGGCTTTGGCTTCCGTGATGTCACTCTTTGGCGTTATACGGAGCATTCAGCGGGTGGTACCAATACTGATGCATGATATAGAATTACAAGCAAGCAAGTCTACAACCCTTTTCCATCAGCCGTGGCCCGACTTGACTGGGCGAGCTCGAGCGACTTGTTCACGTTGGGTATCAGGCACGACAGATATCCCAGCCAGCCCATTTGTACCGAACTACCAAACTGCCAACCCATTCCTATGTACCGAAGTACCAAGACTATTCCTGACGTCGGCTACTCTTGTCACTAACATTTGAACGTGCTCGTCTTTTTTGTTTGTCTATATGATTGCTGTTGCCATTGATATGATTGCCTGTACTAACGATGTTGCTATTGATGTAATTGCCTATACTATTTATTGATGTTGCTACTGATACAATTGCGACGACTACTACTACCACCACCACTACCATTACACCACGACTACTTTCATGCCCTGCGACTCCCAGCCTTTGCCCTAATCCTACCCGCCAGTCCATTCGCAGCACCCCCCACTCTACCACTCACACCATTGTTATCCATCTCCGCCCTCAAGTCCTCTACAACAACATCCTTGCCAATCGCCGTGCCATGCCACCAGTCCAACACACCCGTCGGCCCGTAGTTCCCCTTGCCCCCACTCGTCATGTGCGCCTCCGTCCGCCGCGCCATGCCTCTGAGCATTATGGTCGACGGAAGCACGCTGTACCCCGAGTAGATGAGCGTTTCCTCGAGACTGAACAGCGATAGTAGAAGCAGGTATGTGAGGATGTGCATGCGCAGTGCTATGGCTGGTAGGTAGAGGGGTAGGAAGCGGTGCACAAGGTGGCAGGCGGGGTGGTCGTAGTTTGCTGCAAAGGAGTAGGGGGTGTGGATGCTGTGGTGCCAGGACTTGTGCCAGTGAGAGAGTTTGTTGAGTGGTGATGATGATGGTGATGACGACGAGGCGTGTAGGATGTGTGTGTGGATGTAGTACTGCAGGACCTATATATTTTATAATCGTCAATTCTCTTCTTGAGACGAAAAGGTAAAAAAAAAAAAGTGCGGGAAATGGCGTGTGCGTAGGAGCGACGAAAAGAGATTGATTTGAAAAAAATCAGGATGAGGAAACAGATGAAAACGAAGAGAGAATGCTAGGAAGCCATGGACAATACACCAAGGGAGAAGACGGGAACCACAGAAGGAAGAAGAGAAGAAGAAGAAGAAGAAGAAGAAGAAGAAGAAGAAGAAGAAGAAGAAGAAGAAGAAGAAGAAGAGATAAACATACATTTCTCGCCACCACCGCAACAACAGCATGTTTCCCCATTGTCCACGGATCAGGAAGGTGATTAAAACTCCACCTACTCCCCTTGACCTTTAGCAAACTCCTCACCCCAAACACCTCCGTCGCCAGCCACTCCATCCCCGCCTGCACTGCAACTCCCAGCACCACATTCCCACAACTCCACAGCACAACGTCCCTCCTCCGACTTCTACTCCTGCTTCCACTCCGGCCTGCACCCGCGTTCCGCACCGGTAGGCCCTGCGTTTTGATTTCGACGGCAAGACTGGGCACGAGGGTGTCGATGAGGAGGAAGAGCAGGGAGGGCAGGATGTAGAGGGTTGTGCGGAGGGTGAGGGGTGCGAAGAAGGAGAGTTGCAAGGGGGTGTAGGTGGCGGATATGGTGGTCCAGGTTAGGGAGAGGAAGAGGAGGTTTAGGGTTGTGGAGGGGGAGGTGAAGAGGGGGAGGGCGAGGAGGGAGGCTAGGGGCAGGGAGATGGGGGAGAGGAGGAAGGAGAGGGACATTTTTTTCTTTCTCTCTCTCTCTCTTCCTTTTTGTTTTGTTTTTTGGGAGAGGGGTTGGGCTTGTCTTGTCTTGTCCTTCCTGTTTGGGGGGTTTGAGCGGAGGGTTGGGTGGTTTTTCGAGGGAGATGGAGATGGGTGGTGGGATTGAGAGGTGTGGTGTTTTGGTAGGTGAGATGTGAGGGTTATGACGTAGCTTGGGGGAGTGTGAACTTGGAACTTGCTTGCATCGCTGTGATTTGTTTGTAATGCATCATGGGCTTGTGAGGGATGGATATGCGGCGAGGGATAGAGTCGTGATGGAAACGGGTGTAAGTTTTTTTGTTGCTGGAGTGTTAGATGTTGTGTGTGTGTGGGGGGGGGGGGGGGGGTTGGGGGGGGGGGGGGGGGGGGGGGGGGGGGTCTAGGAAGAGGATCAAGGTGGTTGGTTATATACTAACAAGACGCGCTTGGGGAGCAGATTTAGCAAATGAGCCGGATATGTTTATTATGTTCGGCAGCTGAAGAAGAACTGAACAGCAAGTTTAGCAATCGGGCAGGAAGTGTGTATTGAATTCAGGAAACGGGCAGGAGTGTGTATTGAATTCAGGAAATGGGCAGGAGTGTGTATTGAATTCAGCAAATGGGCAATAGGTGCGTATTAAATTTAGAAACTGAACAAGAAGTGTGTGCTGAATTTATCGACTAAATAAGAAACGTGTATGACATTCAGCAACAAGACAAGAGGCGTGCAATAAATTCATCAACTAAACAAGAAATATTCGTCTCGATACAGTCAGGTCAAATGGAAGCGTTTGCTTCTGATAGTATAAAAAGACCCACGGTGATGGGTTATTCCCTGCAGAAGACAGCTGGACCGCGTATTTGGTTGCAACCGTGACGCGTGGAGAAGACGATTTATGTGATTTGAGTAACAAAGTTGGTAGACCAAAAAAACAAAAAAGGAGCAAGTGTCAGTTAGCAGCGTCAGCAATATATTTTTTGGAAAAAGCATGGGCAGAGCGATTGGGATTCAAAAACAATCAACGACTGCTCTAGACGTGTCCAGACGTATGTGATCAACAACAACAATATGACAGCGGAACATGTTGACGGGCAGGATCGCGGCTGACAGCTCCCTGATGCATGGACGTGAGTACCTTGTTACGATGCGGCTTCTGTGCACGGAACGGGTCAGGGTAAATGACCTGCGTTTGGTAAGATGGGCGTGGAAGAGAACGAGGCTGAGGGGCGAGGGACGGGCGCCCTGGTCGATGATGGTCTCGAGGCTTGGCCCTCAAGCCGTGAGGGTGCTGATTGGGCAGCAATTCTCCGCGCGGGAGATGTAATGGCGTTGCAAGCGCGCAAACAAAAACCAGACGATGGTGCTGACAGCGGAATGTGGGAGACGAGTGGTGGGTGGGCAATTTCGGCTGGCGGGCACAAGTGTAGTGGAGGGCTGTCGTTGGCTGCAGCGGGCGTCTAGGTTTGATGTCGGCAGCCAGAGCCCCTGTAGCAGCAGCGAGGATGACGAATGGAGGAGGGAAGGTTTGGGGGGCGGGATGGAGAGTTTGGGGGGACATGGCAGCAGGGAGACACAGCAGCAGCAATAGCAATAGTAACGTGGAGGGACAGGATAGCATGGCGACACAGCAACAGCAACGTGGAGGGACATGGTCGCATGGAGACGCGGCAAGATGGCGACACGGCAAGATGGCGACACAGCAACATGGAGACACGGCGGCAGAGGGACAGGACAAGATGCAGACACGTGACCATGCAGCCAAGCGCCCGGAAGAAAAACAGTTCATGTGGGCTGGCGATTAAAGCGGGCAGCCGTGGAAGCGATCTGCAGCAGCGCCCGAAGCGGCTAGCGCGGCGCCGTGTGGCAGCCTCATCCCTGGCAGGCACCCGGCGGGCTGGCCAAACATCCCCTATGAACCATCGCGAGCCCGTGGCCGAGTGGGCGACCGGACTAGCTGCTGCCCGCCCGACACGCTCTCGCGCCTCCGCGACGCGCACGACAGCGCATCCATGGTTGCCCGGCTGCCTTGCACTCACCATGGACGTCCAGCCGCCGTCGCCGTCGCCGCCGCCTCGCTGCGTCGCCGACACGGGCAGCCCCCCAATCCACGGCGCGCGGTTGCGGAAGCGCAGCTCGCTACCGGCGCCCGCAAAGACGCCTGACGTGCGTCCCGCCAAACACTCGCCCCGTGTGCGCACCCACGCCGCGTCGCCCGAGGTCATCTCGTCGCTCATCGACCAGCTGTCGGCGATAGCCCTGCCCGCCCACCACCGCCTCGAGCACCTGGCCATCGGCTACGCCTCCAGCACCAGCTGCCCGGACCTGGCGCCCGCGAGCCCCAGCCTGCACCCGCCGTCTGCCCGCTCCTCGCTGACGGCCGGCCATGGCCCACCCGCCGACCACGCTGCCTACTACGACGCCCTGCGCGACCACCCCGACGACGCCGCCTTCCCCGACGACGCCTGCGAGCCGCCCGTCGTCCGCACCTCCAAGCGCCCCTCGGGCCGCTCGCCCCTCACCGCCCCCAGGAAGCCCGACCGCTCGCCGTCGCTGGCCAGCTACATCCGACACAGCGCCGGCAGCTGCGTGTCGCTGCACTCGGCCCACTCGGTCCGCTCCACCAGCAGCGTCGGCACCATCAGCATCGAGGCCCCCGGCGCCCAGGGCCGCCCCTCGTGCGGCAGCAACAGGTCGTCTGCCGAGAGCAAGCGCAGCCTCAAGGGCCGCAGCCTCATGTACATGAGCTCACGTGAGCAGCTCAAGCAGAAGGAGACGGACCGCAAGCGCGCCTCTGCACACACCCTGGAAGACGTCGCATCGCCCGCCTCGCCGCGAAAGGCCGCCCAGCTGTTCCCGTACGAGGACACGATCAACGAGGAGCCGGTGGCCAGGGAGGACCAGATGCACCAACACCACCATCAGCTTTACCAACACGATCTCTTTCTGCAGCAGCACCACCAGCCAGGACAGGAGCAGGACCGACAGGAGCAGGAGCAGGAACAGGAACAGGACCGACCAGAACAGCAACAACAGGAACAACAACAGCAGCAAGAGAAAGAGAAAGAGAAAGAGAAAAAGAAAGAGCAAGAGCAAGAAAAGGAGCAAGAGCAGGAGCAAGAGCAAGAAAGAGAAAAAGAACAGCAGCAAGAGAAACAACTGCAAGAGAAACAACTGCAAGAGAAACAACTGCAAGAGAAACATCAACAAGTACAACACCAACACCAACAACATCAAACCCAACACCAACAAACCCAACCCCACCACATCCACGACCAGCCCGTCGCAGAGCCCTCCAAGGCCAAGCACTACTTCTCCACCAGAAGCACCAGCCCACGCCGCATCCGCATCAACCTGGTAGACGGCCTCGGTGGTGAGAGTCCAGCCGAAAAAGGCCTCATTCCAACCCGCGACTCATCCCTGCGTCATTCCGGGAGCCCATCAAAAAAGAGTAAAAAGAGCCACGCCAAGAAGCATAGCATCCGAGAGCAGCACAACACTGTCCCAGCCCCAACCCCACCTCCAACCCGACCCCCACCTCCGGCACCAGGGCAAAGCGCCAAGATGGACCCCGAGTTGGTCATGAAGGAGAAGATTCTAGAGGAGCTGGAGCACGAGGAGAGCGAGGTTGCCAGACGGATTCGAGAACTTCGACAACAAAAATTGCTCAGGGATAAGCTGGCCGGGAAGTTGCCTGAAGGCATTGATGCAGGGGCTCCTGGCCATCAGCCCATCGTTTCAGATGTTACCAGCCTCGACTCTTCACCCACATCAATCACCTCAAGCGCGTCAGAACAACGTGCGCAGAGCTTTATTAAAGCCCGCAAAGTCCTTGGGATTGCCATGGGGAGGTCTTCGGCCGAGACACGCACCGAGTCGCCAACGCCAGAACGAAGAGAGTCTCAAAACAGCGATTCCCTGGCCCCAGCCCAGAAGTCAGCATGGCGCCACTCGCGGCATAGAAGCCTTACAATGAATGATGGCGAGGATCTCACGTCCCTCCCCATCAACTACACCCTGGCACTCAAAAGCCTCGCAGAGTCAGCGCCGTCTTCCCCTGTAAAAGAACCGCTTCTTGTAGAGTCTCCTCAGCCAATGTCGCCTCAGTTCACAAGCATCAGGACCGCTTCAACAAAGGGCACCATCTCCGGTCGTGACACAATAAAACGGTCCAACTCGTTTGCGGCCGTGGGCGGGAGATCAGCCTTTGGGCGCAAGGCAAACTCGTCGACGTTCGTGGATGCGGCCCCCAGACACAAGCACTCGTCGAGTGTTACCAGCACCACGACTAGTGAGAGATCCCCACAAACACTCCGTTCCACGAGCGCCGACATACTACCCCGACCCCACACACTCCATGTCAGTTCATCAGCAACAAACAGTACGCAACTTCAGCAACGTCGGGCACTGAAAAAGCAACGGTGGTCGCACCCCGATTTACCTGCAAAGGCAGAGAAAGCGCACAATGCCAAAATCGATGCGTCTGAAGCAGCAGCGACAGCAGCGGCAGCAGCACTGGCGGCAGCAGCGACGGCGGCGTCGGCAGCGGCACGCAAGTCGTCACGTCCGGTTGTCGACGAGCGCCCGATGAGTGTTGATTCTGTTGACATGGATGTGAGCAGCTATCTCAATGCATCGCGCCTATCGCAGAAGATCCGACATCCACAAACCGGGAGAGTCATATCATTTTCGGAAGTCGGGGATCCTGAAGGGTATGCTATTTTCGTCTGTGTTGGCATGGGTTTAACGAGATATGTCATGGCCTTTTACGACCAGCTTGCTTTCACATTGAAACTTCGCTTGATCACTCCCGACCGTCCTGGCATTGGTGCAAGTCAGGTTGACCCCAATGGCACTCCTCTTAGTTGGCCTGGTAAGTACCTAATTTGGTTCAATTTCGAAAGCAGACAGCTGATACTTTATAGATGACGTACTTGTGATATGCCAGGCTTTGAAGATTACTAAATTCTCTCTGCTAGCACATTCAGCCGGCGCAGTATATGCTCTAGCGACATCATTGCGAATGCCCCAGCATATACGCGGGCGAGTGCATCTGCTCGCACCGTGGATCCCTCCGTCACAAATGGCACCTATTGGCCTCAGCAAGGACTCACCACCAACCCAACAACTTCCTCGTTCGCAACGCTTCCTTCGGACACTGCCCCCCTCCCTGCTCAAAATCGCAAATTCCACCTTTCTCAGTGCGACAAGCGCCAGTCTTCAGCGCACAGGCCCGAAAAATATTCCAAAAACTAAGCGTCGGACAGTGAGCCCACAACTCACACATGCACAAGCGCCGATACCACGTCCCTTGTTGAAAGACACCCAGAGAGAGTCCATGTTGCTCATGGACCAGATCCTTCCAAATGCGACATCTTTGACCCTATCCGCAGCCAGTCCCACCTGCGCAACATTTGAACAGGCAATGAACGCAAGGGAGGCGCTATCCCTCGCTGAAAAGGAACGCCAAAACGCCTTTGATGAGCGACTCACCTTTGCCATCTGGGACCGCGCAACAGAAAACGCAAATCCAGCGACTGACCTAATTGTCTGCCTCGAGACCAAACAACCCATTGGTTTCCGCTACGAAGACATTAACCGTCCAGTTGTCATCCACCATGGCAGCAAAGACTCGCGCGTGCCCGCAGACAACGTCCGATGGCTTGGGAAACTGATGCGCAAGTGCGAAGTCCGTATCCTGGAGGGCGAGCAGCATGGCCTCATGGCTTCTGCAACGGTCATGGGCAATGTGCTGACGGAGATGGCGAGCGATTGGGAGAACTGGACGACGATTACAGGGCAGAAGAGCGTAGGGGATCTGCGGGCAGCGGCGCGACGGAAGCCTTCCTAACAGATGCGGAATCCGGGGCCCTGGGGCCTTTTCCACACATGATGAACGAGCAAAGCAAGCGAGCGAGTAATCGTGCGTGGAAACCTTTCCTTGGTACGAGCGGACGACTACATATACCCATCACCTTTCTCCCCTTTCTCACCTTGTTTGCTTGTTCCATCCCAGTTTCCTAGTTGGGAAAGCTTCTTTTCGGCATACACACCCGTTTTCTATGCACATTTTATTTTTTTTAATCCCAGCTGCCGTCGTTGTTTTTTTTTCTGGTTTTTTGGCCACCTCTATCTTCCCTCTCTCTCTCTCTCTCTCTCTTTCCCTATGTTCATCTCCTCGGAGCGTTGTGGGCTTTGATCTTCCTGTCTATTACCCCCCCTCCTCTCTCCTCACTCACTCACCTCTCCTCGCCTGTTTCCAGAACGGTCCGGGGGGTTTTTTTTTCATGGTCGGCCTGCGCCCCCCTGGTATACACATACACACACACATACAAACACATGCATGTAGATTGATTTGAATCCTGTTTTCTTGCTGGAGATTGAGGGATAGGGTCCAACTGGGTTAATAATGACGGCGTGTCCAATTTTTTTTTATTTCTTTCTCTCTTTCGTTTTCTTAATTCTCTACATGGATTGGATTGGGTTGGGTTGGTTTTGGGGGGGAAATAAAATGGGGTTTCTCTTTTGCCAGATGGAGAAGTGGATGGGTGGTTGAGCTCCGCGGTGTAGAGATGGAGAGAGAGAGAGAAAGCAAGAAGGTTGGCGGGTTGTCTGCTATTGATTGGGTGGGGGGATGTTGCCCGCCCGTTTTTTTTAAGCGAACGCTGCGGTAGTAGGTAGCTGAGTTCCGCAGGGTTAGGCGAAGTGAGAGGTAGCTTTTTTCTTTTCTTTCTTTCGGATATTGGATTGTAATTCATGATGGTTGTGGTTACTATGTTTTGTTGTTGTCGTTGTTGATGTTATCGTTGTTGTGCGCATGTGTCTGCTTCGCTGAAAGGGGGGGGGGGGATGATGAATAGAGGGAAGGAAGCAAAGTGAATTGATTTTCATGAAAATGATCATGTTGAAAGTAGGATTTTTTCATGCCAACATGTGTGTATGTATGCGTGACGTTACGTTACGTTAAGTGACGTGGCATGAGTGAGGTATCCTTTTCTTGCCACCTACCCATCCATCCATCCATCCATCCATCCATCCACTCACCCATCAGAAAAAAACCCGAGAATCTCTCTCCCCCTCCCGCTTCCCGCTTCCCCCCTTCTCCCAAACGCCTTGACCGCTAAATGCAAAGTGGTATCAAGCAAACAGAACCAAGATTGAAGAAAACAAAAAACAAAAAAACGCCAAAACTCTGTGTAACCCCAGAACTCTGTGTAACCCTAGTATTCGGTGTAACCCCAGAATTCCATGTCACACGCATCATAAATGCGGTTCTCTACACCGTACTTTTCTTTCCCTTCTCCATTGATCACAATCAAACTCTGCTCTCCGCGGCCCCACCCTGAAAGTCTCCTGGCTTGAAGTCGCGCATCTCAACATCCTGCGCCCCCATTCCATTCATCGAGCTAATCTCATCTTTTTCCTTCATTACCCGCCCCTTGTCGAGAGCTAGGCCAGTGTAGCTTCGTGGCAGATATCGGCTTGGATGCCATACGGTGAAGACGATTATCACGATGAAGATGGGAACGGCGTCGAATGCCCAAAAGCACCATTCGTGGCTCTGGAGGTACTTTAGCCCATAATTTCTGTCGTGGGGGATCTCCATGGTGCGGTAGATGGCACGCAGTGCGATGAGAATGGAGGAGACGTTGATGGTGTAGGAGAGTTTCCGCCAGATCTTCAAGTCGCCGAGGTCAAAGGCACGCCAGTTCCTGCTAATGTAGAAGTAGCGCATGGAGATGATGGTGAAGGACACAAAGCACAGCATTTGTAGCACGAGTCCGAGGATCAAGATGACGCGCCCAGGCAGCGCTTTGCGCTCTGATGACTCGATGGAGCGCTCGGGCGAATTGTCATTGTCATATTCGCTGGAGATCTGGCTGGCGCCAACTAATTGGATGAGGAAGGAGAAGAGGTCAAAGACAACAAATGCCGGCGTGATCCAGCGAGGGAAGCACCACAGCACTTTGAACTCGAGGGCGTGCGTTGGACATGAAAACCAGATGACTCGGCTGAAGGCTGTGTAGCATGCCGCGGCCAGGAAGGAAGGTGCGAGGAGAATCATGATCCAGGAGATGAGAAAGGGAACATCCTTGTGCTCGTCAAGGGCAGAGACGAGACGGCAGATGTGGCCGAGCGCCAGCATGAGGACGCCGATGATGGCGGCCCAGAAGAACCATGATCGATGTCGGAGGTACTGGTAGACGGAGTAGGCGGCCACTAGTGAGAAGACAATGGTGCCGACAATGGCCAGCGGTATCGAAGGGTCGTAGATGTATGGGTTGAGGACGTGATGTGCTAGCGTGATGTTAGCAGCAACAACAACAATAACAACAACCATGGTTGCAAAATCAGACCATCGGTAGTTTCAAGAAGAGAAAACATCACTCACTAGAGCCGCCAACAGCCCGTTTGGGCAAGTCCGCAAAGTGCTGGCCCAAGAAAAGGCGAGCGGAGGCGCTCATCCTGGCAGTTTGCGCCGGTCGGCAAGGGCTGGTGGTCTGATCGTCGGTCGTCTACTTGGTGAACACCCTGCGAGAAAGAGTCGTGTTCCGCTCAGCGCTCATGGTCCAAAGGCAGCGCTACGTCTGGGGCTACGAGGGCGGAGGAGCATAGTTGAAGTAGGGTGGCGGAGAGCAAGGCCGGGCGACGCAAGACACCGCTAAGAGAGGGAAAGGGTGCCGGCGGCATCATGTTTTACTTGTGTGCTGCTCTGCTAAGAAGACAAGATGCTTGGGCTTGGCAGGCGGGAATCGTCCGTCCGCTGTACAATTAATCTGAGCTGGGGCTTGGCTCTTGCGCCGTGATTGCCTGGCTGTTTCTGTTGACGTGGCCATGCCTGCCACCGTCTTCTCTGCTTGTGGGCATGCCATCAACTGCTGCAGACGGCGTCGACGAGCCGGATGAGTGGCAGTCGGCAGCATTGGCGCCCAGCACACCAAGAGATTGGGATAAGCGGAAGCTGGCGGCGGACCATTGCCAACAGCGGAGGAACCGTCACCGTCGCGCGCGCTTTTCTGCGCTCCTCTTCGTTCCTTCACGCTCATTGCTGGCCAAGACTGAGGGGGCCTGTTGGCGTTCTCTTGACATCCGCTGCGGCACTTTCCAACACCCGAGAGTCGCTGCCCAGGCTGAGCCGTCAAATTGTCGCGGGCGGCTATATGCTGGCGGAGACACAATGGGTACAATGGAATCAAAATTAGCTTTATTGGATTGTCCACGTCTCACTTGCCGGAAGTACGGCAGTAGCGTCTGGAGAGGTGTTTGTGAACGAGCCATCTCCCTAGAGTGAGCTCTGATTGTTTTCGCGCACTAACTCGCGCCAAGACAAGTGCTCTGCAGATCTATGAATGCCATTGCTACCACGGCAAATGCTCAATCTGTTGCTTTCGTCTCCGTACATGTGCCACCGAAATTGCGGAGAGGCATACATCATGCCAAAGATTGAAGGATACCCGCCACACAAGCACTGCGGATGAACCCGGAACTAATCCTTGACCACCGTTTCATCGTCTCAAGGCAGACGGCACCAGTATCTTTACTCGTCATCATCAAACTCGCTGTCGTCAGCTTCTTTGTCCTCGGTCTCTCTTTCGCCTACGCTAATTATAACCTTCTCATCCTCGTCTAACCCCAGACCCTTCTTCAACCACCTCACCTCCTTTGGCTTCCTCTCCATCCACAATTCATTCGGGGTCCAAGTAAAGAAGCTGCACATGGTATCCCTAACCTCATCGAGAATCGTGATGCCACTCGTAAGGGTTAGGATCCTAGCGTCCAACTTCAAGCCTATAAAGCACTCTGCTAGCACGCTCTCTTCAACCCAGAATGTGTATTCTTTAACGTCACTGACCTTATGAGGCTTGCCATTGGGATATTTGTCTCTGGGGAGATCCCATTCGTTGCAGTCCTCAGATACCCAGATCCGGCATATGAGTTTGCCGAGAGGCTCAAGATTGCCGAGTTTGTGCTTCAGGTGCTCGTTCTGTTCGACGTAGGCTGACTTGACGGGATTGTCAGGAGGCTGAATAGCAATAACCTCAAGCCCTGTAGAGCCGTCCCTAACGACAATAATCTTGTCAGACTCCATCATTGCATACTGTTCGTCAGAAGCCATGACTGCGACACCCGTCTTGAATTTAATCCTTGCCTCTTCGTCACGAATTCCAATTTCAGCAAGCTCCATGCCGTCCCTTCTCAGATCTTGAGCCCAGGTCTTGTCGCCAGTAAACAGACCAGCGCATGACCCGCCAAAGATGGCACTCGCAGACTTGTTGAAGTCTCCAGGAAGAGCCAGGCCAGCCGAGTAGACCTTGGGGAGCTCGTATTCGGCGGTGTCACAAAGCTTGCGAGCAGTCTGAAGTTGTTCGTTGTATTCTGGACAAACCTGGTGGTAAAGGAGGTAGTTGTAAAAAGAACGAAGGACTTGGCAGGCGTTTTTGATTGCGCTCGGAGCGAAGCCGTAGTGAGTAGGATAGAATGAGGAGCTGTAGGAGGTCAGTCTATCTCTTTTGAACTTGATTCGGGTGTCAAGCACAAAAGCTGCAACACTTACAGAAAGGCTGCTCCAACTCGGAAAAAATCGACAACCCATTGTTTCTCATCGCTGCGATCCCAAGGTACATTATGAACAGCAAGAGCTCTGGCTATCTCCTCCGCATCCATGCCCTTCATGTCGCTCCTTGATATTCCTTGATACATGCGAACACCAGACTCCACACCACCAAATCGCATCAACTTGTTGAAGACGTGAGCATACATTTCATGCATGCGTCGCTTCTGCTTGAACCGCTGGATGGCAATCTCAATGCGCTCGACAAACGGCTTGTCTGGATCATACATGAGCTCTTCCTCAGCAGCCTCTTCTGGTCTGAGTGGTGGCTCCACAAAGTTATCCTCAAAGCCATTGGGCTTCATCATGTTCTTGGTCATACCTGAAGGATACTCTAGCTTCTTCTGCGGTAGCAACGGGACTGGATGCACAGCCGGCTTTCGCGAACGCGGGTCGTACGCAATCTCACCATCGTTGTCGTCGAAAAAGTCCTTGTCCAGGCTGCACTTTCCTTGGAGCGGCACTTTGCGCATAATAGTTTTACCGTCAGGTGAGACCTTGAGGAATGCACTCTTACGGAGAGCTGCAATGACAAGAGTTCGAGGCTTGTAGCCTCTCATTTTCTTGAAGCCGCAAATGCGACTGATGGACACTGGAAGGTTCTCGCGCCCGCCGCAACATTGCAGAAGGTGGAGGTCCGTGGTGAGGTTTTCATCGGAGAAGTAGAATTCGACCTGCGATTTATGAGCATGGTACCATTTCAAGATTAAATTGCAACACTGGCCTGGCGACGGATTGCCACACCGTCGGGGTGGTCTATATCACCATCTTTAGCCGCAGGTGAGGCTACAACAGTGTCCTCGACCAGTGTAGATAGCCCATCTAAGGATTTAATGTTTGGCGTAGTGTCTGTCGCTACAGCTGCCATATTGGTCCGAACAAGATTGATGATTGTTAAGGTCAGTAGCAGAGGAATAGAATGTAGAAGGCAATGTGAGGTTATGGACAGCGTGGTACGTGATAAGGAGTAAATAAATATAGAGGGCAGCCGCATGTGTATTCAGCTGCAGGTAAGAGACAACAACTACGGCGTAAAGGCGGCAGCTACGACTTCACATGGGGGCATCCAGTTCACTCTTAATAGAATTGCCGGTGTTGGCGACAATGAGAGAAGAGACCTGCTGTTCTGGCATCATCTCAGCCTCTCGACAACGGTAGAAAAGGAAAGATACAAGCGTCTGCTGATTCAGATCTGCCAGCCAGTCTGCTTGACAATATTACGTGTGGTGCTCCCATGACGAAAGAATGTCCAAGGGGTGAAAGATTCACGTCCCCTTCATTGAACAATTTTGGAGAATTACAGGTACCACTCCGTCCTGGTGTTTCAGACTAGCATAACCGGATAGTTCGCGTGCTTCCACAGAATTTAAGCAGAAACGTGCAGGAATTAACCATGAGACATGAGAAAGGAGTGGCAGTGCTGGATCTGAATCACTGCGCTTCCATCGAGCCACCCTGCTGACTCGCCTACGCGGGGTTCCCCACCATAAGCTGAGCTCCACGACAGCTCCCCTCAACACCAGCCACCAGCCACATCTCCGTCATTCAGCCATGTCTGCCCGAACCTTTGACGCCTCCAAGCTGCAAGCGTTTGGCAACGCAGCTGCCGGCCAGTGAGTCCTCTTCAAACCCTCTCTGTAACCACGCCCAGACTCACCCTCAATCTAGCGATGGCGTCCTCAGTGACGAGTCTGGCGCTGTAGTCGTCAAGCCCTGCACCGCCGCCGAGATCTCTTTCTATGAGTCAGTCACGGCGTCCCATCCCGATCTCGCGGTCCACCTGCCCACTTTCATGGGTCAGGTGTCTCTGTCCACCGATCAGGCCTCAACAGTCGATACAGGTGTCATTGAAGCCGCTGATGGCACCGTGCAACGCCTACACGGCAAGCAGCTGGCAACAGACCTACACATTGTGCTGGAGAATATTACACACGGGTTCAAGAAGCCCAATGTGCTGGACTTGAAGCTCGGCGCGCAGCTCTGGGACGAGGCTGCGAAGCCTGAAAAGAGGGCGCGCCTAGATGCTGTGAGTTTGTCAACAACGAGCTCGAGTCTGGGATTCAGGATTGCGGGTATGCGTACATGGAAGGGGGACAACCCACCAGACGTTCCTGAAGACTTGAAGCAGTTTGTCGACGTGGACAAGGAGAGCGGGTACTGGGTGTACAATAAGTTGTATGGTCGCAAGTTCAATGCTACCGACATCAGGGAGGGCTTCGAGTCGTATCTGCTACCTGGAACATCAGGCGCAAAGAAGGAACAAGAGATCGAGAGGGCAAAGGAGGTGCTCAAGTACTTCCTAGGAGAAGTCAAAGACATTCAGAAGGCATTTGAGAGCAAGGAGAGCCGCATGTACGGTGCAAGCATTCTGCTTGTATACGAGGGTGATCTCGAAGAGTACAACAAGACAAGCGAGATACTGGCATCTGTAGAGTCAAACGAAGAGCAAGACGAAGATGACGACGATGACGATGAGGCGTCGCTACCAAAGTTAGCGGCAGTCAAGATGATTGACTTTGCTCATGCGACATGGCATCCTGGGCAAGGGCCAGACGAGAACGCTATCAAGGGGATGCGGAGCACAATTGACATATTGGAGAAGTTCTTTTGATGGAAGTGGAGGGGTCGTGGAACAAGTATAGATTTAATGAGACTTCAGTCTTGCAACGAAAGCACCGAGCTTTTACAAGGCGCAAGACCAACATGAACACTTTTTGTCCTACAGAGTACCCCGTCCATTCAAGACAATCTTAGTGGTATCCTAGGCCTGTCAATCTGGAACCACTATACTGCCAACTCTACCATTCCACCCTCACTTCCACACCACCATCTCGCACTCCTCCCTCCTCTCTAACTAACAAGCCCAGGCACATCCTCGGGCCAGCTCCCCAACACCATAGCATTCACCGGCGTCTGTCCTGGCTGCGGACTCAACAACCGAATCTTCCTCTTCGCCTCATCCACATCCGCCACATACACATAGCCCCTCACACTCGAGTCGCGAATCACACGGTGCTTGTCCATGTGGCTTGCCGTCGTAATGGCAAGCAAGCAGTTTTGAATCTGCGCTGTGGGCGTGATTTTCTCATAGATGGCTGACTCGTGGTCGAGCTCGTCGGCGTCGCCGGGGAGGAAGGCTGCGTTGGGGTTTCCTATTGTGGGTAGGGTGGAGTTAGCATGTGATTAAACAGAGCAGTTATTTTTTTGTCATGATTTTTTTTGGGAGGGGATTTGGGCTCAGGTTCAAGGGCGAGGGAGGGACAGACCTTCGACAATGCGGAAGATGTGGATGTCGGAGAAGTCTGCGGTTTGGCTGCTGGGTGCTAGGGCGTTTTCGCCGTGGCCGAAGAAGTACTCGCGCATTTGTGAGTGGCGGAGGGTTTGCATGTAGGTTTCTGAGCGGTCGACGCAGCCGCCGGATTTGTCGAGGCGGATTACGCTGACGAACTCGTCGGCGGGGCGGTTGGTATAGCGGCGTGTGAGGTCGTTGTGGAGGCGTTCGGAGCCAATGGTTATGAGGATGTTGACTGTAGGATGTCAGTGTATGCTTGTACTGGGACAGGTGGGTCAGGGAAGAGGGTGTGAGTTGGAGACAGGCGAGGCAGGGTTATGCTGTCCGTTGACGACGACAAGAGGTGAGGGAAAGTCGCCAGGCATAAATTGCAAGACATCACACGCACCAGAAAACTCGGAAACAATATGCTCTATGTTCTCGTACACCCCCGCCTTCCCATGGCTGATGGTGCCCGAGCTATCGATGATGAAGCCAGACTGTTTGCTTGCTTTGTCCTCCTCCAATCTGCTCGTAACAGCAAGAGCCATGCGCGTCACCAGCGGTCTAAACAGCTTCCCTTCCTCTGGGTCCTTCAGCCCGTAGTGATATACCAGCGGCATCTTCACAGGTGTCGGACTCGGTCCTGAGATGGGACTATTCCCCCAGCCCTCTTCAATATCCAGAATCGACGAGAACGCGGCGGCAGAGAAGGAACCCGGCACGCTCAGCATGCCTTGTCGAGGATCAAGGTTGATCACCATGGGCTGCCTGCCACTCTTGATCGCGTACGACGTGAGTGTTCTCACAAGGGTTGTCTTCCCCGCATTCTCAGGCCCCACGACCAGAACCCGTGGACCCATCTCCACGCTGCCGCCAGCCGTGCTCCTATCCCTCAGCGACTCGAGCGCAAAGTGCAGATTAGCGTAGCTCATCATAGGCGTCTCCTCGGCAACATAGTCGGACTCGACCTCGCCGCCAATTTCAATCTTACAGCCATGCCATGTGTATATGGCACCTTTTGTACCTTGGAACGTGTATGTGTTGGAGGGTGCGAGTTCAGTGCCGAAGAACTCGGCGGTTCCTGACTGCAGCCTCACTGTGACTGTGCGAGAGAAGCCGACTTCGAAGCGATACTCGGTGTTGGCAAAGAGCTCTTGGATGCGCGTAGCGGTTGCCGTTGGAACGTTAAGCGGCTCGGCAGCTTGAGGCGCTAGATTGAGGCCTGGAAGGGAGATCATGGTGAGAGGTCGTTGCGCAGTCCAGAGCGCCGACTAGTATGAGCAATAGTGAATGTTCCAGGGAACACTTTGGGCCGTTTCTGGCTGTAGTTGTACAAGAGGCAGAGCGCACACTTGAGAAAATCAGTCTTGGTATTCTAGGTTGTTGGAGGTTGGTATCAGGAAGCTCTTCGATGTACAAGCACGAGAAGGAAAGGCGCACAGGCCACAGTGGAGATGCGGCCGAATCGCGCGCTCATTGGTCGTGCCTGAGCGACGTATCGACAACCTCAAACAACAGTTGCACGGGTTCGAAGCGCTAAGACTACTCATCTATCGAAGTTGAGAGAGCTGCAACTTGTCGATAACCGCTACGTCAGAACCACCCCAATTCCCAGTCACCACTTTCCATATACAAGCAGAGCTGCTCCAAACTCTCCGCATAGCTTGCACTACCAAAGCGGCGAGCCTCGAGCACAACGTCTTCCCATCTAGCTTCTCCAAGACTGGCCTCGCTGCCAGTAGGTTCTACTTGGAGAAATGAGATCGTCGTCTGTTTTCTTGGGGGCGGTCCTCCCTCTCGTCTCTGCTGGCCTCAACAACGTCGCCGGACAAGAGCCCTTGCCGCCACTTGATCCAATTAAATATCAGGCAGCTTGCCCAGACTACAAAAACTATGCTATGCGGACACAGTATGTTTGTCCTGTCGACTTGAGCCTTCCTTGATTGACCTCGAGCAGTCCACCTTTCAGTGAAGGTCCACTCAAGCTCCCGTTCCAACGCCCAGCAAAGTACTGCAGGACGTTCGAATCTCCCCGTGTGGAAGAGGTTATACAGGACATGAACAAAAAGTTGGTCGACAAAGATCTTGCTCGAATTTTTGAAAATGCCTTCCCAAACACATTGGACACAACTGTTAGGTGGCACGTGGATGGTACGGTGAAGCATAAAGCATCCAAGAGATACTGGGATCCAGCAGCTTGGAAAGGACCTCAGAGTTTCATAGTAACAGGTGATATCAACGCTGAATGGCTACGCGATTCCACAAACCAATTGGCGCAGTATCAGCTTCTAGCAAAGAAAGATAAGGAAATCCATCAACTCATTTTGGGGGCTATCAACACCCAAGCGGAGTACGTCATTGGATCCCCATACTGCAACGCCTTTCAACCACCTCCACCAAGCGGTCTCAACCCGACATTTCAAAGTGGCGAGGACCTTGTCCATCCCGCGTACGAGCAGTCCTTCGTCTTTGAATGCAAGTACGAGCTAGATTCTCTTGCACACTTCCTTTCGCTCTCGAACCAATTCTACAACCACACCGGGTCCACAGAGTTCTTAAACGGCCGCTGGCTACTCGCTCTAGACACATTGCTAAATGTGCTCACTGCGGAATCGAAGCCTACTTTCAGCGAGAAAACTGGCGCGTACCAGGGCAACGAATACACGTTTCAGCGCCAGACCAACATCGGCACCGAAACACTGAGCCTCAGCGGAGTAGGCAACCCCTTGAACAACGGCACAGGGCTTATCCGCAGTGCATTTCGACCCAGCGACGATGCCACAATCCTAGGCTTCCTAATTCCCGCCAACGCCATGGTCTCAGTGGAGCTCAAGCGCACGGCTGCTTTGCTGCTGAAAGCAGGTAAAAAGCACATCGCCGAGCAAGTCCTCACCTGGGGCGAAACCATATCCAAGGGCGTTTGGGAACACGGCGTAGTACAGCACAAAAAGTACGGTCAAGTCTTCGCCTTTGAGGTCGACGGCTACGGCTCCTCAATCATCATGGATGACGCAAATCTTCCTTCGCTTCTCGCATTGCCTTTGCTAGGCTTCGTCGATGTGGATAACAAGGTCTACCAGAACACGCGCAAGATGATCCTTGAGAAGAACGGGAACCCGTATTTCCTGTCTGGCGATGATTTCGGCGGTATCGGTGGTCCGCACGTAGGATTGCAGAACGCGTGGCCAATGAGTGTGCTTGTGCAGGCCATGACTAGCAATGATGACGACGAAATTATGAAGTGTGTTAATGCGGTGAAGAACGTTAGTCGATTGGGACTTGTGCATGAGACCATTAACGTTAGCCGCGGGAAGGATTATACTCGTGAGTTGGTTCTTGTTGTTACTATATGGAGAGCAAGATTGCTAACAGTACATAGGTCCCTGGTTTGCGTGGGCAAACTCTGTGTTCGCGCAGACGATTTTGGATCTGGCGCAAAGGAAGCCGCACTTGCTGTTTGGATCTGGCGCAAAGCCTTACGTACTATGAGGGAGGAGAGAAGGGTCGCCACAGTTAATATGCATCAATCTAATATACTCCCGCTGACGGCTAGCGTATCGAGGTGTCACTCCCACATCTCTATGAATATGTCGATCAGCATACGACACTATTAACACAATTATTGTGAATCTCGGGTATTGCCGCAAATGGGTAGAATTTCACACTCTAAGTGAAAACAAAAGGGAGCGTTGCATTTGGATTGGCGTTTTGACGTTCCAGGTGCAATACTTGTCAAATCGCAGTACACGACGGCAGGGATGCAACAGTGGTCACCTACCTCACCATAGATCCACTGGCACGCTGCGTGAGTAAGACGAGGGGAAAAATCTTTGTAATCACAGTCTTATCGATGAATACAAATGATCGTCATTCAAATTGCCTATACGACAAAAAATGTGGTGATCACTTGCAATATGAGTATCAATGCTGGGACTGATGACCATACTAAATGCAACGGATGAACACTAAATATTGACTTTGAGACCTGGCACGTCGCAGATATATGATATATCAATATGTAGCACTTTGCGGGTAACACATGTGGCTGTAAGAACCTGTTAAAAACCTGTTAAGAACCTGTTAAAAACCTGTTAAGAACCTGTTAAAAACCTACTAAGAACCTGTTAAAAACCTGTTAAAAACCTGTTGTAGTACTTAATCTTAGAAGTTAAAGACCTCCTAATACTAGAACTATAAAAAACCAAACTTAAGATTAGTTTCTAGAGACAAATTAATATTGATGAAATAAAATTACTTTGTAATTGAGATATTTATGAATAAACTAGATTTAAACTTGTCAGGTAATAAGCCGCTTAAATAACAGGATTAAGTAGGTACTTTGAAAGCAATGGTTTCACTTGCTAATAAAAATGTTAGAGAGATTTAGTGAGTCCTTCTTTTATTGTTAGGTAAGTTAGATTAAATATTAAAGGGTGAGCCTACTCATCATATAATTTTAACTTACTATGCTAAAGTTATGATAGTCATATAAATATTTTTTACTAAAAAGCTCAGCTTGTAAGGGACAATTGTTACAATCAGGTTCTACAACCTCTAGGCTAGAACTAGGAAGGTAAATATCGCTAAACTCATGGAAAATAAGAGCTAACCCCTTTCGTAAAGAGCAGTTATGTAACTAGCTTAACTCTTAGCATAGTAAGCTGCAAGTATATAATTGTAACGACGCAGGTAAGTAGTGAGTGATCTGAATTGGGCCAGAATCCACTACGAGACATATGAGAGTGCTAGGCCAGGAAGGTATACTAAAGATACTATTTTCTACACCTATAAGTCTTGTACGAAAGGATACAGAACAACTATATTATAAAGGTACTTTGCCTGCGTCCTTAAATACTCGAGATTGCTTCAATGAACACGACGGATGCCCAGTTGAAGGACGTCAGATTCACCGGTACAAGCTGCGGCCAGGTGCACATATAATAGTTAACAAAGGACTTGGGGCGCCAAAACAAGTCTAGACTTTCGTTCAAAATAATTCGTATCGAGCTGTTTAAGCACTGCAAGTTAATCATAGAAGTATTCGTGCTAAGCTCAATTGACCTCTTCGACGCTTCGGCCGACACGGTGATTATTTACGCTAAAATCGTTCTTGAAGCATGTTTCGATTTGATGAATTTGTATGAATCTATGGTGAATAACATTCTGCTCAGCAGCAAAACAATAGCACAGATATTGAATTTTTTAGAATACTTATTTATCATTCTGCCTTTATTCTCCAGGTCGGTCACATGGGAATAAGAGATAAATCGCCTTTGAAAGGGGCCTGGAATATGACTTCCCGTTCCTTAATTCTCCAATCCTCGTGCCCATCAAAGACATCCTTGACCAGTTTATCTTTATACATTCCCCAAGCCGTCACTTCCTTGCCTTCGTGAGGCCCGGTACCGAAATGAACAGCCGTTGCGTAAGTCGAGGCTGTGGCCGTCTTCTCGCTAGTGAGCTCAATAAGCTGTGTGCTCAGAGCGTGCTGTGTTTGAAGAGCCCCGACCATGCTCCGCACTTTCTCCACTAAGGCAGATACACCCTCAATACGTCCGATTGGCTCAGGGAAGGATGCCTTAACATCTTCTACAAACGCTTGTGAGAAGAGTGTCCAGTCTCCAAGGTCGATGCCAAGACAATAACGTGCAATGGAATTTCGAATAAGTTCATGATCGGAGACGATTGGCGACATGATTTATCCTAGCAGAGGAATATGAGTGAAGTGAAAAGGTTGTTGTGGTGACAACTATCTGTGAAAGGTAACTGTTGATGGCAATAGAATCAAGATAAAACAGAAAAGGTTGTCGAATTTAAAGGCAACCTCGAGCAGAGGTGTCAGTATTGTAGCGTCTGTAAATTACAAACAACCTTGTTTGGTCACAACCACTTCTCTACTAATGCTACTCAAGGTGACAAATATACTATAAAATGTGCAAAAACATCTCGGCGCTTTTACAAATCATCCCTGTCGCAAGTCACTTGCACTGGATTTCTGGATTTAAGAGTGAGCCAAGAACAGAAAAGCCAACAGTATCTCCGGATAAGGACAATTAAGCCGTTATCATTCCGAAAAGAGCTATATAGGGCAGATCTAAGGCATAGGATTATGAATCAGGCTTACTGTTGAGCATTATAGCCATGGCATGGCATTCAGCTCCGTATCCACAACATACATCTCAGTCTTTTCATTGGATCTTACAGATGTAAAACTAAGTGACTATGAAAGGACAATTTGCTGTCATTAAGATAATGTACATTTTCTAACATAACTATATAACATCTGAAATTGTTGCCTTACAACTACAGCTCTAAGTTGAATTTTACCTCTCTTGATTTCTACCCAGATGGCTCCTTTATCGGTGCTTCTTTTTGGAGCTACTGGATACATTGGGGGATCATTTCTGTCACTCGTTCATGCAAAGTACGGTGTGTCAGCTGCAGAAAATCTTCAAATTACGGCAGCGAGCCGATCTGTAGAGAAAGCCTCAGCGATTAGATCTTTGTTGGCTGGTTTCGAAGTAATTGACTTACATCTCCAAGATGCCGGGGGTATTGAGAGAGAATCTCAGAAACATGACATAGTGATCCAGGCTGTATGTTTTAAATTCAATCTATTAAGGCCTTCCGCCTGAATGCTGATTTTAATCGGCCAGGCTGATTGCGACGATCTCGAGGCCACATCGGCCATTCTGAAGGGAATGAAGGCAAGAAAGGACAGAACAGGAGTGGCTCCCATACTATACCACATAGTAGGTAGTGTAACAACTCTCTATTAGGAATAGATCACTAACTTTCACAGTCTGGCGCAGGTGTGTAGTCTACATTTGTAGGTGAATCTACCTACTAACTTGCAAGCCTTTTTGTTTGAGGACTTGAATGGTCATTCTTCAACCATAGTGACCTCAGACGCTGAGTCTATCAAAATCAATGCCATTTCGCTTGACAAACCCCGTAGGTATCCTAACTTACTAGCATGGAAGGTATGCACTAATTGTTTCATGACTAGATCGAAATGTTGACAATGCCATTGTTATAGCAGATGAAGCTGGCTACATTCAATCGTACATTCTTGTTCCTACAGTTGTCTTTGGTACTGCAACAGGTATTATACATGAGCATGGACTCACAAATCAGACATCATTAGGTTTTGGAATGATAATCCGTGCTTCAATAGACCGTAAAGCTGTAGGTCAAGTAGGGCCAGCAGAAAATAGGTGGTCAACTGTGCATGTAGAGGATGGTAAGTACTATTGTTATCATTTGGAACCCTAACAATACTGCCAAATACTAATCCATTGTAGTCGCCTCTTTGCTCCTCCTTATGGTTGAGAAGCCGCCGTCAGGACATGGAAAGAATGGATTCTACATGGGCGAGAACGGTAGTATTGAAATATCAACTGCGTTAAACGCTATTGCGCGGACTTTGCACGCTACGGGCACAATACAGACTGACGTACCCACACAATACACTACGGGGGAGTTAGCTCATTACATGGTAAGCTGAAGCCAAAAGCTTGAAGCTAACACCCCAATAACGTCCTAAGCTCATATGATAATAGATCCCCTTTGTTGGGTGGAACCTGCTGGCTCGTGGAGAGAAGGCAAGAGCCCTTGGGTGGATGCCTAAGCACGATACAGGAGGGTTCGAACAGTATGTGATACATGAAGCCAGAAGACTGTCATTCGTACGATAAGGCTAGCTTAGTCACTCGAGTCGCTAGATACTAAGCTATTGTGGTATTTTTCATCGTGCCTAAGTAAAGTCTTGCTGGAGAAGTGTCAGATTGAATGCTCACAAGGCGATAATGTGTGTTGTGTTGGATTTATGATGTTTGTTTTTCTACTGTGCAGAATTCATTCTTGTGTGGTTACACGCGAGATTTTTGTAACCATACCATGTACCATCTCGGCCTCTGGCCTCTACATCCTTGTATCTGACAGTTGTTGTGAAGTGTACCCTGAATCAGCGAGGCGTATTAAGCGAGACGCTAAACCAGGGTGATCATATCAGCCGTCACGCTATGCCTGGAAGAAATGTATCAGCAGCGACTGGCACACTCCTGTGAAAGAGTATCTTGGCTGAAAAGTCTAAGAATAATCCTTGTGGATGCAGCACTCGTGGAAACCTATCTCCTCTCCGGACAGCACGCCAAATGTAGCAGCCAGTCCTACATCCAAACACGAGAGGAAGGGCTACTATCGTATAACCAGCAAAGACAGCGTTTTTTGCAGGGTAACCTCGTGTTCGCATCTTAAAGGCAATGCAGTTTTTTCTACAGCGTCACAGGTAGTTTGGTGTTCGCTGTGCAGTATGCAGAGCGGTGCGTCACACGAGCTAAAACGGTAGCTCTATCCGTTACCAAGCTTTTGCATACTCTGAGAGGACAACGGGCTAAAACAGGCTTGAATTCATCCATGCGCTCTAACTATACCAAACAATGGCTCGGAGGTAGATCTGCGGTTTTCGGAAGTCTGGGCTATCGTTAGCGGGCAATTGACATGGGCAATCGTAATGACACGCTGGAACACGCTCTGTTGACTAGTCCCGGTTAGAACATGTACGGATCTGGCATGCCGGGTGGCGGATAGAAAATCCTGGCGCCCACTCTTCGCCATTCTCTTGAGATAGGATCCAGTCAGCATGATGGGATGACACATGCTTTTGGAGCTGACTGTCCAGGAGGAGGGACTTACTAACGATGGAGGGCCAACCTGTCAAACTACAAGCCGGCTTGATGAGATGGCTTGGCTGGCTTGGGGCTTCAGGCTTCAGGCAAGCCAAGCTGAGTTTTGAAAATCTTTAATCAAGTTAAGCTATTGGTTAGAAAAAGCTTAAGGAGGAGAATAAGTCTTAGTGCATTATTGGAGGTAGGCGCGTAAGGAGACTGTTTTAAGGTCTCATTAGAATCTCATCTAGATTTACTCTTATCGATAAGAACAGGGGCAATGATGTTGCATTATGATTCCTATATAGGTTGTTCCACTCTATTTTTAACCAAGCAATCTATCTGTTTTTAGGCACTAAGCCTCAAGCCAGCCAAGCTCAGGCCCCAGGCTGGCTTGGCTAGCTTGTTGAAAAGTCTGAAGAAGAGGCATGCTTGAAAGATTGTTGGCGTCTCTTATTACGACATGTTTACCTGGATCAAGCAAACAGATAGTCAAAATAGCCTAGATATCAATTGTACAGAAAGGTGATTGCCTCACCAGACTCTACGTGACGCCTGACGGGCTAATCTACGACGTTGGCCGTAAGGATCAACGCCGTTAAAGGTCTAGTCCGTTATTATGTTGATGGTGGCCTTAAAAGCAATATTGATATAAGTGGCCTCCTAGTAACGCATCTAAAAGTTCAAGCAACTGGCCTCGCATTGCCACATCCGACTTAAGATTTGTCCTGCGTACACCTCCTAGAGTTCATATTTAGCCTGTTCTTATTCTTATTCAATTCTTACCATGAAGGGGCCAACTATGCTGACAGCTTTGCTGGCAGGCAGTGCCCATGCTTGGATGCCTCAAGATCGGGAACTGGAAGCATTCAACCGGACTAGTGGTTCCTTGAACAAGCGCGCACATTCACTCCCGAATTGGAAAATTCGTGGTGTCAATCTTGGAGGATGGCTGGTCTCAGAGCCATGGATGATGAGGGGAGAATGGGCAGACATGGGCTGCGGCCATGGCTCCGGCGATCAAGACGATGACTGCTCTGAATTCGACTGTGTCAGCAGTCTGGGTCAGTCTCAAGCAGACACAAACTTCAACGCACATTACGCTCGCTGGATCACGCCGTCTATGATTCAAGACATTCACAATGCGGGACTAAACACGATTCGCATCCCGATTGGATACTGGAGCTTAAGAAGCATTGTAGATAGTAGTGAGCATTTCCCGAACATGAATCTGCAGTATCTCGATGCCGTCATCCAAAAAGCGGCTGATCTGGGCATGTTCGTTGTTATTGATTTGCATGGTGCCCCGGGCGCGCAGAAGGTTGGAGATGCCTTTACAGGACAAGTGAGTTCGTCGTTTCACAACGGATATCACCTTATACTAACCGACTCACAGTGTCTTCAACAGCAATGGCTGCCAGGTTTCTACACCCAGCGCAATTATGACCGTGCTACCAAATGGCTTGACTGGATGACTCGACGCATCCATAATACACCTTCGTACAAAGCTGCTGTGGGAATTATTGAAGTCGTCAATGAACCTCAAACTTCTCGCGATACTGGCGGTATGCCGCAACAAGAGCGCGACACTTTGACGCAAGCCTACTACCCACAAGCACTTGCTGCGGTGCGCAACGCTGAGAACGCCCTCAACATCCCTACCGACCAGCGTCTACATGTTCAATTCATGGATAACCTTTGGGGCGCCGGTAATCCCAAGTCCAACCTGCCTTCTGATGGCAACATCATCTTCGATGACCACAACTATGTTGGCGGAGCCGTGACAGCAGTTCACCCCACAGCTAAACAGGCCGACTACATGTATTACACCTGCTACCTTGACAACAGACTCTCGGATGGCAATACCCCGAAGATTGTGCAAGAGTTCAGTCTCACCGTCAACGACGAGAACAACAGCGAGTTTGCTTGGAGCAACCCGTCTAATGAAGCATTTTATAAGCAGTGGTTTGTCGCACAGCAGAGACTCTACGAGCAGACAAACGGGTGGATCTTCTGGACATGGAAGAATCAGCTTAACGATCCACGATGGGATTACAGCTACCTGGTGTACAAGAATTGGGTTCCCACCTCTGCAGCTGGATTAGATGCCAGTAGAAACAACGACGTCTGCAAGACTTACTTTGGAAACTCTGATGGACGATCATAGATAGCTTTTGATGCCAGCTGGTAGACCAAGTCTTAGATGAAGGAATGTAATCAGCACGAAACTTACACACGCGAGAACTACTACAATGCACACTTCTATCCTGTAAAACCACCTACTGCTCGAAGTTCTTAGTAACTTGAGAATTTGCAAACTAATTAAGCTTAGGAGAGAATTGTTGTTTCAACGCGCAGATACAAAGATAATACGGCGCACAGGGTGAATTTGAGCCTGCAGCCTTTTCTTGGAGCATATGAAGACTTTACAGAGCGGCTTAGGTTTTCTAAAGATTGGAGCAGCTTGACTAGTCACCCGCGGGGAGGCTCACTAGAGGATGTCGTGCAATGTTGGGGACGTGGTATTCCACCACACTTCGATGCTTACGATCCGACTTTCCATTCATTGGCTTTTTATCTCCTCCAGATCGTAGCAGCGAAGTGGGCCAAGTATGTTGAAGTTATGCAACACTGCATCAAGCTGTATGAGTATCAAAGCAACGAGCCTCCAAACCTAGATAACTAATCATGGTCCTCCGCGAGCTCCAGGGCTGGCGACTTCGTGGTTTAAATTCGCAACAGAAGGATGGCTTTGTCATCCGCAAACTCAAGTTATATAGTCGTAGAGACCCAAGGGGGAGTACCAGCATAGACGATCTCATCGAGGACTATAAAGTCATCAATGACAACACACAGAGTGCGGGAGGCAGAGTAGAGAATATGCTATCAATTATCAATTCTCTCGTTTAAATCATCGATGCACGACAGTCGCTTGCGGAGACAGCCAATATCAGCCGCTTGACCATTCTTGCAGTAGTCTTCGTTCCGTTAAGCTACTTTTCTAGTCTATTCAGTATGAACCCAGAAAACATGACTGGGAGCACCAATTCCTGGGTCTACTTCACGGTCACTATACCCGTGACTATCCTTGTCTTTGTCATAACCCGACCACCAGTGCGGGCGATGCGAGGCGCCTCAGCATGGCTTCAGAACCGTTAGAAACGTCCAGGGGTCTCCGAACGGTAGTGGGCTGAGAGGGATGCGGCGTGGGAGATTCCTGAGACTTGAAAGTTCAAGACTTGGCGCGAAATGCATGATTCTTGCATTAGAAGTCTTCTGTTCGTCGTATAGCAAGAGAATAAATATCACTTAGGGCCTTAATTTCAGACGTCAGGCTGGTAATGCATCCTGAACTTCCTATTCGCGCGATCCGGCGCCCTAGTCTGGAACTGCTCCCCAAATATCTCAAAGACTAACGGCTTGGGCGCATCCCCATTATCTTTACTGAGCAACGGAATCTCGAACCGAAACACAGTATGTTCCTTGGGTATCGCTGCACCACATTGTTAGCACGGCCGAACCACCTCCCAGAAGCTCCTTCCTCGGACTTACCCTTGACAACATTCCCCTTTGTCACAATCTCAAACGTGAACCTTGTATCCTTGACAACAATCCCCTCTACTCCCACGCGACTTACGCACCGACTTCTGACAACGCTAACAAGCGCACCATGCATATCTGCACTCGCCAACATTTGCCCACTCCCACTTGGCGTAACGTGTGCCCTCTCTCCTGCCACGCCATTCAGACCCAATACCTCGCGCATATACCCCGCCCACAACATATGCAGCGGCTCATAAAGGGCATATTTCTGCTGTTCCTTGGGTATCTCGCAGAGGCCGAGTTTGCGCTTCTGCGCCGCGGAGAGGGGACGCGGTTTTTGCTTGCTGCGCTTTTGGAGGGCTTGTTTGCGCGCATTGAGGGTGGCGCGGCGGGTTGCGCGGGCAGAGGGTGTGGGATCGTTGGGCAGGATTTGCAGGGGCCGCTTGAGGATGCGGTCGTTGTAGTGTGCAGCTGCTGTGTCGGGGGAGAAGGCGCGTTGGAGGAGGGATTGGGCGAAGGGTGGGGGTTTGGAGTCGGTCATTTTGGGTTGTGTTGTGTTTATGATAAATTTTTAGATTGGGCAGGTATTTGGGTCGGTTGCGTAGGTTATGACTGGGTCGGTTGCGGGAGCGGTGGTGTAAGAATTTGGTTATGGATTTGTAGTTCGGACTTGTCGATGTTGAATCTCGAGAGCTGCAGAGCTAACGAGTCATGGGAGCTGCGCGCATGAGGCAGCGCTGACCCACTGCCTTGTGGATGGAAGAGCCTACATTGCCGAGAAGTGTCATCGCAATGCCTTTCTGCATACTGTCTCTGGACATGGGAATGATTTGATGGATAAATGTCTTGGGTCTATCAAACCCAGCTGCCGTGTGCAGACCAAACGGTGGAGCTCAACGCACAAGATTCAAACTCCATAACGCCTCCCTATGTATTCAAAGCAAAAATGTTCATCATAACTTCGTCTTAGGCTCTGACCCAGCCCCAGCTGGCTTCCTCTGTTCCATTATGTACCCGCTCGCAACAGGATTCCATCCTTGACTAGCCATCTGAGGAATCGGGAACGGCGGCTTCTTCAAGTTTGTTGTGAAGAAGACAGGATGGCATTTCGCGCTATCATAGATGGCTGGTGGCGGGAAGAAGGGAGGCATAGCCTGGATTTGAGATTGGGGTCTCCAGTTTGGCGGATGATGTGGAGAGCCTAGAGACTGCTGTACATGAGAAGCTTCATGGCCTGCGCGCCTCTGCTGATGCGCGTAGGTTGGGTTCGCGGACTGCTGCGGGGGCTGGACGATACATCAGTCACATGACAATGTAACAACAGGAAGATGCTACCTTGGGTCGCGAAGGCTGTAAGCTGGGAAGCATTTTAGATCGCTCGCGTGAGGTTCATCCACGCTCGCATTACAATCGTAGATGCGGGTCTGTGAACGCCATTTGAGCCTCGGCAGAGACAACGTCATAGCTCCGGTACGGAAGGCCAGACCCTACCAAATTGCACAAAATTGAAACATCCACTCGTGACAAACATTACCGTCCATTTTCGACATGGCGAGGACACCAGCCCTGTTCTTGGCGGCTTCGAGATGCGCGAGATTCCACACTTCGCGTAAACTTAACTCGAGTCCCATTGTCAAGATTGACAATGGCACCTTTTACCGTCAGCATCCAGCAGCGAAGTCGGTACCTGGTCAAAATACACCTCCGAATCCGGCATTGTTCCCCAACTTGACCCTCTCCTTGCCTTCATTCTCAACACCAAACCAGCATTGGGCGATTCTGAGTCCTTCCTCCAACATTCGAACTGCATTTCTTCAAATCTTGCGGGGACAATTTCTTTGTTTCCCACCAACAGCTAGGACATATCCGTACCTCTTATCTCCAGACATCACTGAGAAAAGGCCAGAGCTACGCTTCCCGGAGCGAGCCATCGAGTATGTTGGTTTTGACGTGGAGCGCAAGTCAATGGGCGGCGCCTATTTGTCTGCTCGCTATGAGAGTCTCAAGGAGGATACAGATTTCACGCTCCAACGATATTTGACGGGTATTACAACGATGAATCCTGGTGAAGAGGAGCTCAAAGCGAAATCTCTGGATGGAGAAATCACAAGAAAAGTGATGAAGGATTTGGAGCTAGAGAGGTTTTTGGAAAAACCAGTTAGCATGCTGAGCAATGGTCAGAGTCGCAGGGCAAGAATTGGGAAAGCACTTTTAACGAGACCGGAGGTATTGTGTTTGGATGCACCATTTAGTACGTCTGAGACTCATCATATCAAGATGCATGACTGACAGGAATGCAGTTGGCCTGGACCCCATTGTGACGAGGAACATTTCTAAACTCCTCCATCGACTTGCAGAAACTAACGCTCCTCGGATTGTGCTATCTCTAAGACCTCAAGACGCGATTCCAGATTGGATCACACATATAGTCTATGCAGGTGAGGACGGGAAGATTGAGGCGCAGGGACCGAAGGAAGAAGTCTTCCAGCACTTGAAGCAACAATATGAGGACATTGAGAAGACTATCAAAAGTGATGCTGGAGGCCATAAGCTCAATTCAAAACTCATTGAGCTCCGTGAATTGGGTAGTCACATTTCTCAAGGAGGTAAACCAGAAGGTGGAGAAACGGCATCGTCAGAATCATCAACAAGTGCACCAGTACTAAGTCGCGATGGCTACGAAAAGGTGGACGCGCTATCAGTACCAATAGGAGAGCCTATAGTAGAGATGGAAGGCGTACAAATCAAGTACGGCTCAAACTCGGTCCTAGGAGAATGGCAACAAGATGTCAACGGAGAAAAGAAAGACGGCTTATACTGGAACGTTCACCGTGGCCAACGTTGGGGCATCTTTGGCGCCAATGGTTCTGGAAAGACTACACTAATCAGTCTCGTGACTTCTGATCACCCACAAACATATTCAACACCAGTCAAACTATTCCAACGGTCGCGTCTCCCTGAGCCCGGTGTTCCAGGCATCACAATCTTCGAGATCCAATCACGCATGGGCCACGCCTCCCCAGAAGTACACGCTCTGTTCCCCAAACACCTCTCTGTACGACGCACACTAGAAACAGCATGGAGCGACACACCCGTCACCACACCACGTCTTGATGAAAAAACCAACAGCCGCGTAGAAGCATCTCTACGGTGGTTCGAAGCCGAGATCAACCCCTTGCTCAGAGACGGCGAGCCGCTCACGGGCACTGTAGATTGGGCGTCGAATATCCTCTTCGGCGAAGTATCCTTCTCCGCACAGCGTGTCCTGCTATTCCTCCGCGCCACGATCGCCAACCCCGACATCGTCATCCTAGACGAGGCATTCAGCGGCATGGATGATCTCGTGCGCGACAAATGCCTTTTGTTCTTGAGTCGAGGACAAACTATGGAATTTCAGTACGTAGGCGCGGACCCACAGCCTGTAGATAGCGAGGCCGCCAAGAAAGGGGAGGTAGCAGTACTGGGACTGCAAGACCACCAGGCGCTGTTGTGTGTTAGTCATAGTGAGCAGGAGGTGCCTGGGTGCATAAGAAACTGGATTTGTTTGCCTGAACCAGGGATAGGAGCACCTAGATTCGGAAAGTTTGATGGTCCGGTGGAGCTGGAGCGTGAACGGTGGGATGAAATTTGGGGGTCGTCGTAGAGGTGGTGAAAAGTAGAGCGATAGACTCGATAAAGCTAGTCCTACAGAATTTCCTCTGTGTCGTCAAACATGTTTTCTAGTATTTCTTGGAAAACCCTCTAACTTCCGTACCGATTTCTGAACGCACAAATCATGCATGTTGGCTCATTCAAGGTCATTTGTAAATAATTCTGACAATACTACATACTTCATTGACGAAAAAAGTATTTATACTTTGTGGACTCTGTTTGTGGATCTGTATTTAAGCCGAAATTTGGCTATCCTTAATGAGCGACAACCAACGAAAAGTAAAATATCTCGTTTGAGAGCTGTCGATTGAAAGTAAACATAACTACCTATCTTTCTATTACCTCCCTCCACATATGTATCAAGCTATCCCAACTTGAAGTCTTTCCATATGGGTGACTCTTGCAGGAATGCGTGCATGTGAATCTGTCCGATCCCTAGGCGGCGCGATATACCATCTTCGGTCTCGATGAGCATTACATTGTAGATACACCACGGCAAGTTGATGTCGAACGCCTCAGTATCAAATCGAACAGATTCCCAGGGGTGAAAACTCGCACTCCCAGCTGAGTGTTGTGGCGAGCTCTGAATGACATCGTCAAAATCGTCAAGATGATTGGATTTTGCTTCCTGCATGGTCATTGTTTCCAAGTATAGTTTGGTCCTTGAGAGGCACACAAACTCAAAAACACCTGCTCGGAGGGTTTCTGAAATAGAAGGGGGCATTTGAACGATTCCCACTTGATGATTGGATGTATTGAAGACTGGAAGTTCATAGATATGCGATCGACCTGGGGAAGTTGTCGAGACACTGAAGAGGCAAGAAAGTGCCCGGAACTGTAAACACTGGGTGCCATGGAGAAAAGTATTTTTGTCTGTACTCGTGCATTCTGCGACTGGATGGAGATAACGTACATCAGGCTTGCTGTTTTCGTAAAAGTCAAAGGGGTCCGTATCTGTTTGTGTCCAGGTATCTCGATACCAGAGTGTATCTGTAGTAGCGGAGTCTCGTTGTCGAAAGCTATCAGTGGTGAAACACGTCCCGGATATTGCATCTTTCCACTTGATTCGAGAGAACCCCCGATGCGTGAAATGATCGTAATAGATTGGCCCAACCCAGCCTGCCCAGCTCCAGGAAGGAAATAAATTTTGGCCTAGACGATTCTTTCGACGAGCGACATCGTCTTTTGAATACCAAAGGAGTGCTTGATCTATTTCAGTGTCTGGAAGGCCAAACAAGAAATTGCCACGGAACGCGCTCTTTAAAACTGATAAGACTCCGTCGAAGGCATTTAAGCCGTCTTCTTGGAACGTCATGTTTCGACGTGAGTATTCTTCAACCGCGTCTTTATAGATTCGGAAGTTTGAAAATTCTGGCCTACCAGAAATGAACCCAGTTTCATGTTCTAATCGGGGGATGTTAATGTTACGGATCCCAGTGGTCTCGGAAAAGATGCACCCATGATGACACTTGAAATACAACTGTGCTCTAGTGACGAAAAGTTGGTTCTTAGATAAAACATGCTCTTGATATGTCCAGGCACGTTGATTCCAGAGGGACCAATCGAGCATACTCCAGAAACTATGTGGTTTAATTGAGAGTTGAAGTTCTTGCATCTGCCAAGAAGAGCAACTTGAGAGTAAAGAATTAGAGTCATACCCAATTCGTGGCAACGCGTCATTAGCACCTGTAGCTGAAGCAGCTACAAGACACCAGGCCGCCTCGGAGTAGATGCTGCCCATGTTTTGCATATTCTTTGTAGTTTCTGGACTATCTTGAATCAAACATCTAAATTGAGCAAAGCATTAGCAAAATTTTGGAGAATTAGAAAATCACTACCAGCAATGGGGTACAGTAAGCCTGAAATACTCAGGGTCTTCGAAACATTTTCACAACCAGGAGGCTTGCAAGAACTCTACACCACTTACAAAGCATCAACCCAAAGATAACGTTCATCGAGATGATTGATTAGCCGCATTGCGTCTATAATTGTCTGCGAAAGAAGGGCTCCATGTTTTTCTGGTATCAGAGAACCTTTGGTGGTAAGTTCCTCGTAATTGGATTCGAGTAAACGAAGTTGATTGACTTCTCCCCAAACATAGCTGAGGGCCAAATAGCGCGTATTGTTCTCTATAACCTTGACGCACTGGTCTTGTACATCTATAACATGAAGAGAATACTGTGCGACTCTTCCAAATCCCTCATTGGAAGTGCTATGATGAGACTCCTCGCAAATATTGATCCAGTCCTTGACCAGGCCGAAATCTGCAGTTGAGGGATGAATTGGGCGGTTCTCCGGTTGATTTTCGTCAGATTCCACCCGATAAATACTATTATATACTACTGAATAGGTCTGGTTAGAGATGACATGGCAGGTTACCCTTAGGAGCTTGTCAAATAAGGAAAACGAGCAAAAATCGAATATTAACCGTTCCGATAGTTCCGATGTACTATCGGACTTCTTCTGTATGTCGGGAGCCACTGCTACAACAAGAGCACAGAAATTGCAACGCAAATAATTGGCCAGTATGTTATGGGTAGAGTTCACCAAGGAGTGACGATACTTTTCTTCGGTAAATAGGTGAACAAAATCGATATGTTTGCATACATCACAAAGGTGACTGCCTGGATATTTTCGCGGGTCTGTAATGTACCATGGTTCATTCGTGACTTGCGTTTTCTCTCTGCTATCGAACCGTAGGTGGTAATTGTAGAAGTCTTGAAGACTAGCTTTAGTGGGACCTGACCAGTGTTCAGAATAACCAACATGTATGTTTTTGATGAGCCAAACATTCTCTTCTTCAGTGACAGGCGTCTCCATGATACTAGATCTTGGACTGCGTCACACGTGACAAGGCTGAAGTATGCTCGCTACTCTCTCAAGCACTTGGGATAGTCGTTGTGTGCGAAGCGACACGAAATGTATCAACAAAGCGTTGATGCGTTTGACTTCTAGAATGGGGACGAAAGTTAATGCTGAAGGTCGAGGTTGAGTAGAGTAGAATCCACAAAGTGACGCCTGATCTCTTGGCTTGGCAATATCAAAGCAAGATTCAGGATTAATGCTGACTGTCGAAGATGCAAGTGGGCTTAATACAAGAAGTGGCAAAGGCACCATATGCATTACAGCCGATTGGGAAATCCTCCATTACTGACTGCCATGGCATTGTTAAGCATCGTAAATAATTGTACAATCAACATCTGGGGTTATAGTGGCACTCTTCGTTTGATCGGCATTTGCTTGTAATGCCAGGATTCCATCAGTGACGCAGCGCGGAGATATCTCAACTCGTACTTTTCAAATTGCAAAGCAACGTCATGGTATGAAACGCAGCTGGTGAGAAAATAGTGAACGTTTGTTGAAAGAGCAGATTTGGGCTGTAATGACATTGGCAGGACGGAGCAGATGGCGGATATCGGATCCTCAGCCGCCGCCGCCAAGCTTGATGTTAGTCGCATCTCGAACTTTTGGTTCGCGACGGTATCGAACGACAACACCACGACCGCCAGCATGTCCGTCCAATTCCTCCGACGCCTAATACGGCCATCTTTGCTCTCACAGTCACCTCTTACTACCGTCCTCCCGCTACGACCCTCCATCGCTGCCCCCGCTTTCCAGAATGCCATGTCCGCACTCCCCACACGCGCCGCACCCGCTTCTCGAGCGCACAAATGCACATTAATACAAGTCCTGCGCCAAGGCAGAATATCACAGAAAGCGCGAAAGCTACGATCGCCACAGCTAAAGAACAGGCCAGAGCTGAAGGGTGTGTGTCTGAAAGTCGGAACCACGAAGCCAAAGAAACCCAATTCTGGCGAGAGGAAGATTGCGAGGGTGCGACTGAGTACGGGGAAAGTAATCACAGCATATATTCCCGGCGAAGGTATTTCAAAAAGGCATTGCAGAAGCCATGAGGAGCTATAGAGACTGATGGGAGTTTGTAGGTCACAACGTGCAGCAGCATTCCGTCGTCATGGTGCGTGGTGGGCGAGCGCAGGATTGTCCTGGTGTAAAGTACCATTTGGTCAGAGGAGCGTTGGATTTGGTACGTATTTGTCCCTTCACAGTCGCACTTTCGCTAATAAGTGTAGGGTGGTGTCGGTAACCGAATCACATCGAGGTCGAAATACGGGACAAAGAAGCCCAAGGCGGCCGCGTGATGAGATTATGTACATGCTGTATAAATATGTATCATAACATTGGCATTGGTGGCGTTCAAATCGATATTGCGTGTCAATAATTCAGATTGGATTGCCAGCCAGTTCATCCAGCGACCATTATTTTGCATCGACTGTGTCAAGAACTAGCTTTGGAATATTAGACGTATGCTATTGTTGTGGCACTTTAACTATGACTTGAACGACTCGTTAGTTTTCCTTAAGCCAACGTTGGATAAAGAGCAGCAAGTATTTTCAGCCCAAGAATAGCAACCGTTTATATCAGTCGTTAGTCTCAAGTAGACTGATGGTGGGGAACAGCCACAAACATTGCTATTGGTCTGTATGTATATCTTCGTTAAAGCAGGGCATGGTTACTTCTATCGACCAATGAAGTTCATCAAACAATAAGTAGGCCAAGACGGTATACGGGTACCTTTACCACATATATCTCGTTTTCAAGCCACGATTCAATCATGAACCTCCACTCAATAATAGTGCAGGGGGTATTGATCATGCCATTTTTGAAATACAAAAGCTATCCTTGACACCTTGAGAGGTATAAAAGGGCATGCATCCACGCTGCAACAGCAACAACCAACTCAACATCTTTAAAAGAATCTACAATCAATTCAACAACAACCATGCTTCTCACCACGCTCATCCTCACCTTCCTGTCCGTAACCCCCTCTTCCCCTTCCTTCCTTCCTTCCTCCCTCCCTCCAACTAACCACCTCCTCTCAGCACCCTCACGACCGCAATCCCCCAAGCCCCTCTCCCAACTCCAACCCCCACTATAACTCCCACCATTCTCCCGCCGCTCCCCCCCTTCACACTCGACACCTGCCCAGCATTCACCCCCGTAGTCCGCACCTTCGTCACCAAAATTACCACCACGGCCTTTGAGTCCCGCCACTGTCCCAGCTTCATCACCCGCGTCGACTCGCCCCCGCCCGGGGCGTCCTGCACGTTCAACACCGCGGGGTGCCCGGTACGGGATTGCATTCGGCTTAGCACGATTACCCGGCCGTGCTTGACGGATGCGTGTTGTACGCGGACGGCGGTGGATACCGTGTATGGAGAGTGTGTGAGGAGATGTCCTACTGGGGTGAGTACTTTGTGTCTTTCTTTGTCCCTTTTTGCTTTTTGGGGGCTGCGTTGTGGACGTGGATGGATGCATGGTTGAATGAATGAATGAATGAATGGATGCTGATGTGATGTGATGTGGTTTAGTGTTCGACGAGTTGGACGGTGGCAACTGGTTGTGCTGGGACGAGGGCTACGTGAGGGGTGTTTAGTGGGGATTGAGTGCGAGCTGGCAGCGAGGTACAAAGGTTATGTCAGTCGGTAGAAGGGACAAGTGGGTTGTGGGTGTAGCCTATGAATCAAGCTGCTGTGGTAGTCTGTAGCGCCGAATCCAACGCCTTTTCATGATTACTCGTGATTTCATTGCTCTGCAAAGTACAGTACTCCAGATTCTTCCCTAAGCCTTCTATGCATCCGACGCAGCAACTTCGACAACTTGAATCAACGGCCCTCTCCGCTGCATAAACGCTAATATGCCGTGTACCGAATCGTTCTTGATGTGTTTTCCATGAGTCGGTACCTGTGTGATCTCCTTTTCGGCACCTAATTCCACAACCGTTCTCTCCACCTTGGTTTCAGCATCTTTCAGCCTCTGGCGTCGCTCAACTTCAGTCATCCAAAATAGTTCTAGCTGGTCGGCTCGGCGATCGCCTTCGAAACGCGCGTTTTCTCGTCTCCTTATGGCTTTGCAGAAAGAGTCGTCGTAGGGGCGTGATTCGACATCCCAGTTCCAGGATTGACCATCTATGAAGATGCTAGGGTTGTTGGTAATATATGGGCGAGGGATTTGGGGCACGTGGATGATATAGGGCATGGTGATTTGAGGACTGCGCGTTTCGTGTTGGTTATGTTGTGGTGGAGATGTGAATATGGGCGGACTTTGTGAAGTGTAAAGAATGAGTGAAGATGATTTGAATTATTGAAGAGAGAGTGTAATCAAGGAGGGGTAACGAAGAATCTGAAGCCTAAGATAGCGGTGAAATTTGATGCAAAGGCGGTGTTTGGTCGGTGTTGTGGAGTCGAGATATCAGTATCCACAGTGCTGTGGTTCTTTTGGTGTCTAGCTTTGCGCCTGCGCGATTCAGAAATACGTGTAATGTAATTTTTGGTCAGAGATATTGGAAATGTAGTGAAAGCAGTTGAATATTAGAAATGGAGGTTTCTGCAGTGGTTAAGGCCTCAAACGTCAGTGCGACTGGAATAGTAAAAGAATGCCTTGGCTTTTCACGGAGGTTGGGGAGGCTCCCCATGACCCGGTCCCGAGACACTTGAGCCCTACCAAGAAATGATTTACAACACTTGATAGTTTCTCGGGCTGGCGTGGGTTGCACGGCCAAAACGAAAACAGGTCGTAGAGCAGGCGGCGTTCAAGTTCGTGACTGAGGACGTGACTTGCTCGTCATGCTGTCCTCGTGGGCCATCGCCAGCAGGTTCAGCCCCATCGTGATTTGAGAAGGAACAAGCATGCTGGACAAGGTGAATAGATCGCCACAAGATGCAAGTGTCAACAGTCGTGAGGTTCAAAGTCGCAAGGGAGTGAACCAGACTAGGCGGGGCACAAGGGCTCAGGCACAACGCTTCTCCAGCCTTGGCATGACTCCATCCCACATTTTGCCAGCCCCTCCAGAGCTTTGGGGGACGAGAAGACGAGGGAGAAGCAGCACAACACCGCACATTTGACTGAAAAAATGGCCACCGAACCAGACACGAAGCCGCTGCCGGTGTTCGACATTGTGTCGACATACCGCCGCATCCTCAATGACGACCCCGACCTCACCATGCCCGTCGCCGCCATCGAGGCCCTTGTCGAGGCCATTGCGCAGAGCTCCGTGTCGACCGTCGCCGAGACGCTCGACCTCCTCGAACGCCACACGGCCGCCCTCAAGGCGTCCATTGCCAATCCCATCTCCCTCTCTGCCGGCACCGACTTGTTCCAGCGGTACCTGATCACGACGCTGAACCGCCCCGCAAGCCTGAATCTGGGCCCTGACGATGACTTCCGCGCCATTCGCAACCACCTGCTGTCCAACGGCAAGCTGTTTGTCGACCGTGCCAAGCAAAGCAGGGAGAAGATTGCGAGCTTTGGCAAGCACTTCATCCGCGACGGCGCCGTCGTCCTCACCAATGGCGGCTCCAGAGTCGTGGGCGCCCTGCTGAGGCGGGCTGCCGAATCGAGCACCATTCGCTTTAAGGTCATCTACGTTCTGCCCCCGTCGACCTCGTCTGATTCCAGCGAGGGCGACCAGACCGTCGCCGACCTGCGCGCCCATAACGTCCCTGTCGCGACCATCAATGACTCGGCAGTCGCCTACTCGCTGGGTAAGGTCGACATGGTCATTGTGGGAGCCGAGGGCGTCGTTGAGAACGGGGGCATCATTTCGCGCATGGGCACCTACCAGATGGGTCTGCTAGCCAAGAGTAAGGGGAAGCCCTTTTACGTCGTTGCCGAGAGCCACAAGTTTGTCCGCTTGTACCCCCTGAGCCAGTTTGATCTGCCCATCGAGCAGAAGGTGCTGGACTTTAAGGTCACGGACGACAAAAAGGCTGCAAATACCGAACAGAAGAGTGCTGTGGATGAGGGTATCGCCGATATGAACACAAAGCCTGCAAAGGCCTTGGGGCTGAATGCGCATGATGCCGTGGACTTTACAGTACGTTTATCCTCTAAAGTCTACAAGCCAGATTTCTCTAACATCTCTCGCAGCCTCCCGATCTCATCTCCGGTATTATCACCGAGTCTGGCGTCCTTACACCTTCTGCTGTGTCAGAAGAGCTGATCAAGATCTGGTTCTGAGCCCTCCCTCAGCACCGACCCTTGACTCACTTCAATATACTTAACTAATCCTCAAACGCCTGCAAGAGGCTGAAAAGACCGTGTGACCATTACTCACATCAGATCTAGGCCTGCTGTCGTATGCGATGCCTCATCACGTCCGAGCACTCGACACTTCCACACAAAACGTGTCAGCAGTGCCGAGGAGAAGAGCCATGTATGGAACGGGGATGCGCTCGAGGCAGAATTTGTGTGTGTATGAGAAGGAGTTAAACGGATGTGTAAATGACCAGAAGGAGCTGGTAGTACCGTGCGTTTGCAAAAGAAGATATTCTACGTAGTCTTCTTCAATGGCAGCAGGCCCAACGCGCAATCAACATTCAAGGCACCGCTGTTATAGTTTCGCTGTACAAAATCTGGCAAAATTGCACACTGAATCCTTACGGTAGCAATTTCAAGACCCCCAATTGCGATACCTTGACCTCAAAACGAAGCAGTGCAGTATGCCTTTTGTGATTCAGCCCCCACTCTTCTCGGTAGATTGTTATGCTTCTCTGGCCATTGCCGACCCTGACCATGACGAGAAAGCAATGATGCGCGACCTGCGTAGCTGGGGATGGACTGTGACGTGCATCGAGAACGATGATGACGAGTACATCGATGCATTACAAGATGTGAAGTGGAACTCTAGAATGCGTCGTTGGAGCGGGCTCCTAAATAGAGGAAGTGCGATCTCAGGCAGGCGGACGTCGAAACAGATCTGGGCAAGAGAAGGGAAAAAGAAGGCGCACGATAATGTGGAGTATCATCCCAGTGTTGAACAGGAGGGAGAGGGCAGTCTTGATGATACCAGTGCTAGACTTGAGGAGGGTTGCATATATGGAGAGGATGAAGACAAAGAAGACTCATCTACGCAAAGCGATGTACCTTCCACCAACCAAGACTTAGCTCGAGAACAAGACTTTCTAAAGCGCATCTGCTGGGGTGAAGAGATTTTACGAGAGTATATCCGAAAAAAGGAAGTACCCCTGAAAACCAGGAGCCAAGATTTGCATTATTATTATTATCTTTTTAATCATGAACCAACACCCAACCAACCTACATTACTCAACCCTGATCCCCTTGCAAAGTATCGTAGACACCCAACAACTCATGCAACCAGCAACACAAGACAAAATGCCCGGAGGTTGAAGCTCTCAACCTACCTACCACGATATTTATATAACCCACTGCCTCTCCCCCCTTCTCCCCCACATCTGCACCAACACCTAGGCATCTATATTGCATACCAACACTACTAAAATACGTTCCACGCTTCCACAAGCAAGGACATAGCCAACAAGGAAACCTCCACATGGCTACAAAACCCCTTCCTCCTACACCCACGTCCACACCCCATCTCACTCCATACGAGCGCGCTCTGCCACGCGCGCTCCTATTCCCCGATCAACACCATACGATAGAAGAATATACGCGTTCTTGCCGTCCTGTACCGCGTGCTGATCAGGAGTGTATGTTGCGCGGGGAGTGCGTGGGGTTGGGCGAGGATCCGTATGGGTGGTTGGAATGGGATGGGAGGGTGCAGAAGGAGAGGGAGACAACGGGGAAAAGGAATAGGGAGAGGTTGAGACTGAAGAAAAGTGGAGTCCCGGGAAGGGGTGGGTAGGTGAAATGAGGAGGCTCAACGGGTGGAGGAGGGCACTGGTGTAATTTACCTAGCTTCTTTGGCCCGAAGAGTTAACTTTTCTTAGTTAGTGCTTAGATTGAGTTGATTGACTTGGTCGTTTCATAGACAGTGGTTTATTATCGTAGTTTATTTGATCAACACTTGCTAATGATACAATACGATTCTTTGCGAAGTATTTTCTTTTCATCCTTTGTGGGTTGCTCTGTTCTCTGCCTGGAAAGGATATCTCAGAATTAAACTAAATTCATTAAACCTTTCTGTGAAGTAAGCCATATGGATTTGTTCATCTTTGTTGAAGGGAAGGAGTCTAGAGTTGATGCTCAAAAGAGATTTATGATCTCAACTGTGCTTTCTCACTTTTAATTAAATCAACCAGGGAGAGGTCACTTATCAAAAAGCATAGTAAGCGGAAGACAAAAAGAAATTACTTTCATCAGTTGTGTACTACGTGGAGCTGTAAAGCCATTCAAAGATACTTCCTAATTTGCAACCCTGCATGCTACATCTTTTTCACAAGGTGCGCCATGAAATATCTACGCTATGGCAGATTTCCCTAGAACTAGACTTCCTCATGGTAATAATAGACAAACACAGCATCCCAGACATCAGAGCTCTAGAGTTGATTTCTCAGTATATATGCTGTGAAAGCATCTAGATGTCGCAAATCATGCAGGTACATTTTAACAAGGATGCAATGTCTAATAGTGCCACAAGCTCCATGGAAGAGATTAGATGGGTTCGCCTACCGACGCCACTAGTCCTAATTGAGCACTTCATCGGATACTCCGAACTCTAAGGCTTACCCCATGATAGATCGAGTGGGGCGAACGATCGGACCGTTGGCTCAGCTCGTTCTTTATTTGGATCGGATCCCCTTCTCCGTTCCGTGCTGAGACCCAGCAGGCATGCGACTTTCGAAGAGCCGCTTGCACGACTCATCAGGCTGCCGATCATGCAATGCAGTCATTCCCACCATCCGTTTGCAGCATTGTTCTACGTTTCAAGATGTCGATCTCAGGCGTGAAGCTCTCCTCCGCATCCCTATCAGCCACGGCAATTGTCTCTCCACCTCTAATTTAGTCTCCGACAGCAGTCAAGGCGCAGGAAATTATAGGGCTCTTAGTGAACAGCGCAAGGCAGATTCTTGATGATAAGATATAAGACGCCGTTCTTAAATCACATTGTAGTTTGACATCCCGACTCACTTCTACATTACAGTGTAAATAGTTCAGCTATGCATCTTTCGCTCTTTTCAAGTCTTCTTGCCATTGTGGCACCTTTTGCTTCGGCGCGTGCAGTGGAAGAGCGCGCCATCTCTACCAGCTGGGCTGGCGTCAACTCGTACTTTCTCCATGCATTTCAGGAGTAGGTTTCCAAGTTGACGTATGTGAACTTGGCTGATTGGAAACAGATCTGACCGGCTGGCTGTTCTTGATGCAATCAAGAGCGCCAAGCTCAAGACTTTGCGGATATTCATCTCGTATACCGCTAAAAACAACAAAAATACTGGATCTGACGAGATGCCGGATATTGAACCTGACGAAGTCGGAGAGTTTGATGTCACACAGCTTGAGGCCATCGACCAACTAATGCTTGAAACTCGCGAAAGAGGTGTGATCTTCTCAATTCTCACTCAAAAACATTAAACTCACTGGAATAGGTATCAAGCTCATTATTGCGATGCATGACCGTTATCAACTTGGTTGCTGGGGAAATGGTGAGCTACTCTCTATCAAAAATTACTGTGGAAATGTTTAGATTCTTTGCTGTAAAGGGAGGTTTCCAACCAACTTATCAACTAACATAATTCCTCAGATACATATGTCAGCAAATACAAACTTCCAGCGATCGACTGTGCTGTTGTTCCAGCAGCCAAGAACGATATCACATGGTTTTACCAAGACCCATCACCAATCAATGATTTCGATAATCGCCTTGCATACATTCTCCAGCATAAGAATTATCTACTACCGAATGCGCCTCAATGGAAAGATCTTTCCGATCACATCTTCTCTTTCAACATCCAAAATGAAGGCCAAGGCCACTTACGCGGCAACATAGCACCAGCGCCGAGTTGGTGGTGCAACCGCTCAAAGAAGATGCGCAGCATTATGGGCTCCAGCAAGATTCTCATCTCTACAGGTAAATCCATCTACTTTCTGTTATAATTCTTTTGTGAAACTGACCATCTTATTATAGGTGGTGGAAACGAATTCCCCAACTCCGACATTCCTGAAAACTGGAACTGCCCGACACTCGACCTCATCGATATACACTCATACAGCGGCGTCGACGCCTTCAAGAAAAACGCACCTATCGCTCTCCAGCATGCGAAAGCAGCCAAGAAGTTGGTTCTGTTTGAGGAGTTTGGAGCTACTGGTAACAATAAAGCCGATGTGGTAGGCCAACATATTGATGTTTTCAACGGGCTCAAGGTGCCGTGGATGATTTGGCAGATCACTAAGCCTGGCAATGGCGCAAATGACTTTGAGTTCTGGACTAACGAGCCAACTTTCAATGTTGTTAAGCAGGGCGCAGCGAAAGCGTTAAGTTTGTCTGCTGCGCAGACTTTTCCCAATCTCAAGTAAATGTATTGAGTTTATATAGGCGTCGATACACGTCTAGTCTCCTTCTATATAGCACACGGCCTTAGCAGTAATTCGAACAATGCACTTGTCACATCAACAACACTTTTACTCATTCACATTTATTTAGCTAACCACTTTAGCCAAAATATATCAAGTTGCTTTGCTAATAATTCTTCAAAATTATATAAACCTTGCAAGGCAACTTTGTTCAGACATACCGAACAATACCGCTATGCAGATTAACGTTAACTCGTTGATAAGGATTTCCGTTAATGAATATTCCTCTTCATAGAGGTCTCTTGACACTACCACAAGATATTTTTATTTCAAGTCGCATTGTTGTGTTGCTTTTACACATGTGTAGGTTTTTTTCTACTGTTCAAATTTTCTTCCAAAGCACTTCATCCTCTATGTCATACACTTTCGTGGCTTACACATACGCTCTTTCCTCGTTTTGATTTGAAGAGTAATTCCATTCTCGAAGGCTCTCCACTATTTATTTACTTATGCTTTAACTTTTATGTCTGAATGAGACCTGAATTCCTTCTTTATATGGAAGTCTTATCGCTCGTGTGTTGTTGATATTTGGCAAGAGAAGCGCAGTTCGAGAGCAATCGCAGCAACGATTTCGTAGAGAGCAAAAACGAAGATGTATAGGATCTTTGATAAATCTGGCACAAGTTGCTCCAATTCTGATTTTCTCTTCTTTGCCGATATCCTACAGGTTGCATCCATCCTTCAGAATGTCATATTTTATTCAATTCGCTCGCGACCTCTTTCTGCGGAAAGTCCTCCTCGAATTCTCCCTGTAGTTTCTAGTGTCCGTGGTCTCCGTAGTTACCGTCATCTCTTTGTCAAGTATCCACCGCCAAATCGTCCTCTCAACGTGGGTTGTGGCTTGTGCCCTTCTCTGGGCAATGGTGGCTCTGCGACATAGAGACCGACTGAACAACGAGAGACATGAACAGCAAAGACAAGATCTAGAGATACAGCCAACCCGTCCTCAATCGACAGACAACGATCTTGCGGAAGTGTACGACCTCCTTACGGAGGTGCACGACCTCTACTCGGTGCTCCCACTCTCGGTCGAGGATGGCGACAACGAAAACGAGGAGGGATAGGATATCGGTCGCTAATGGCCCGTAGCCTGGCAGGTTTTTGCCGGGTCCCAGCCGGAGGTTGAGTGGTGGTGTGGGCCTGGGAAAAATCAAAGGGAAACAGAAGCCTGACTCTCGCCTGCTTCGGGTTGGTTCGCGTCCGCTTGTTGGTAAATGTTCCATAACGTATGCATTTTCATTCTTGCTGACTTCTCAGAGCCGCTTCGTCGCTGTCTTGGTGATATCCGCATGATACGGAAACGTCTTCAGCCCGCACAACACTGGCAGAAAGCTGGCAGCCCCAGGCGTGCGACGCGGATCATTTCGAACATTCCACATAGAAGAACAAGCTCTCAGACCTACACTAGTACTCTGGGGATTTTTTTCGTTGTGCCACAAGTTGCAAGCATTGCCTTGGTGAACCTCACCGGTACGCTAAGATCACATGGCCTCCATTTACTAACAGTAAACTAACGCTACTTGCGCGGTTCAGACTCAACCTTGGTACGCGCAAAAACTATTTAGTCACTCGTCCCACTCGAAGAACCCGAAATTCTCCAAATCTGATCAGACACTCATTCTCATTGCGCGCAAAGCATACGCGATAACCATTATGGCACCACCACACTCAACGTCCTCTGCTGCAACGCTCCGGATACCATTGCGCCGCTTCGCAACACAAGTTTTCTTCTCCATGCTAGCAAACCTCATTCCTGGCCTTTTGCAGAGGTGGAACATATTGCCCCTAAGCGGACTCATCGCACTCGTCTGCATTGCCTATACTGATCTTGCGTTGAAATTTCGCAATCCTCTTGTCAAACCTCGAAGTCCACAAAACTGCATCTCTTTAAGCCTATGTCTGGGATACCTTCATCAAGTCACCACGTTCGTCGGAGAATTTCTGCTCGATTCCAGCTCGGGATTTTCGCAAACGCAACACATAGCCGTCCACTTCTGTCTCGCATTTTTCGTCATTTCAGAATTTGAATTCTACCGCGCATATATCGACTTCAAGAATTTTGAACCAGGTCTTGATGCGATCAAGTACTTCCTCTTAGCAAACGTCGAGCTTGATCATGTCTTTCCTATTTCGCGCGATCCATGGGGCTTTGGCTATATGACTCGCACTGAAGGATCAAACTACGAGATGTTCAGTAAGTCCAACGGCTTACACACTGGCCAGTGGCTACTCTTCTGGATTATTGGAGGACTGGGAAATTTTCTGCTCAAACGTATAATTGATCCAAGTTCGAATGACAGGAAGGATCTTTTGTTGGCGATGACGGGCACGAATGTTTTCTTCACAACGGAGAATGCCTAGGTACTATTTCTGAATCTATCACTTCTGAGGGTGGTGAGGCAAGCTAACCATGTAGGGGGTTGGACGGTGGTTGGAGCGGTGGAGTGGTGGAAGGCCAGGCCTGAAGCTCAAGACGAGTCAGTCACAAATACTAAAAATCAGGCAGTATAAGTAGAGACTACGCACTTTTTACGACTGAGCTGATGAATAATTTCATGTCCGACATGAGGTTTTCGATAGCATGTGGTCTAGAGAGACGCTTACTGCTCGCCACTCTGGGCAAAACGAAGGTGCTTGATTGAAGACAAAGACGACTTCAGCGATAATGGCCAAAGTAACCTCAAGGGAGGACCAATTAGATTAACGCATAATCTCAATAATCTGGCTTGGCTTCAGTAGCAGTGGCATGCGGCTGTGCGACCAGAATCTGAATATGGAGAGTTTCTTCTTAACCTTGAGCCTGTCATCCGTGGTATAGCCTCTTCGACCAAATTTCTATCTCTATCAAGAAAAACAGGCTCATGAGTCATTATCATCGTAATTAGGTGATCTCAGCGATTCGCATAACAACATCGTGTCCAGCTCTGTACGTGAGAGCTGATACCGTTCTACTTGTAACATGTTGTGTTAAGCCCAAGATATAGGAACATTCATGAATACGAGCATATTAACACAACTATCAACTTCCAACCTACTGGTAAACTCTCTTTGACTAGGGTTTACTTACATACGTTTAGAAGCAGAGGAGTCATTTTCTGACCCTCTAGCATCTAGTTTCGGGTGGAAGCAAAGCGTAAGTGAAGATGGCAATTTGGAACTGCGATATGCGCTACATATAGGCTATCATCAATGACTATCCCTTCGAGGAGGTTCGAGTCCTGTCATCTGCTTGCTCTCGATGCTGGAATTATAAAATGTGTCGCTGTGAGTAGTGACGTCAACGTAAGGATCTGGTATTGATTGCAGCACTAGACTCATGCGCGAGCCACCGTGCTGTTGTTAGGGCTAGCTCGTATCTTACGAAATCTGATTGGATATTTTTGTACGCTATAACATACTGACCGCCTTAATCTAGTTGAGTAGAGTTATTAGATGAAAATGTGTCCATATGCGTGATTCGGATTGTTGCAACTTCAGAAAGGGGACGTGGCTTAGTTATAGCTGTAAGATCAACAATAGACCAACATAAATTCAGAGTTAGTTAACACCTAGCTGAGCAGTCCTCTCCCTTTCACAAGAAATTCTTCCATACCCAGCCCATCTCTTCGTGAAACACTGCATGACCACAACTAATGCCAAGAAGTACTCTGTTTAAAGGATACCAGCGTCAGCCTTGAATTGACGCAACCAATTTGCGTTATCTGCTGCAGTTTGATTCCAAGGATCATCGCTGTGATAGTTTCGTAAGCTTAGTCTGCTCGGCTGACTTGGTCAAGCATAACTTACTTATCGTACATGGCAAGTCGAGCTTGATATTGTATTTCGGCGTCTGATGGAATATGGCAATTAGGATTGTTTAGCGAGATAGTCGCATTCACCCAGCGCCCCAGGTCCCGATGAAGCCAATCGTGGTAATTGGTATTGTTCAAAAAAGGCCTAAACTGAACCGCACTCGGGTTGTACGCATCATTTGCTCGCGAAGTATGGAATTGATTTTTGGCAATTGGGATTGATTGGCCGAGTGATTCGTGACCTAGATCCATGGTGTGCGAAGAGCCCATTGGCGCGATCTGGGTTAATTCTGCACTGGTAATGTGACTCGATGATGACGACGTGACGGTATCCCTGGGTTCAACAATACCGTTTCGTAATTTGAAGCAAGAAAGCCATCTTGAGCTTGTGTAAATAAGCTGGATCAGCCAGTTGGCGAAAATGTCGGAATGGGTCGATGAAGTCTTTTCTATGCATGTGACGATTCTGCAGGCTTCCTCTTGGATTCTCTCACTCGAAATTTCCTCTTCAGTTATCTTTCTGTCTTCAACAAATGCGCACAGCTGAGCTTCAAATGGGCATAGCTCGAACAGATTGTCCTTGCCTTTGATTCTCAATGACGAAAGTCCGCCTTCTTTATACGATCGCAGTGGTCCAAACTTTGCTTGGTTTGCTATGTCTTCAGATGACATGACAAGTTCACGTAACCACAAGGAAGGTTTCACGGCTTGTGGGGGTGTTAAAGCTTCAGAAGCAAAAATGATTCGACAAGCCTCAAGCTGCATATTGTAGTTGCTATGCATCTTGCCCGTTTTGTCGAGAGAACTTTGCATCGAGTGTTCCAGCTCAATCTTGATTAGCTCGTAAGCGTTTGACGGGGATCCATCTGGGGTGTGACTAGCCGCATACGGTACTGGTGTATGTCGCTCATAATCAATGAAGTCTATGGAGAATGATAAGTACACTTTTTCAATCAAAATCGGTGGCAAAGTTCTTACATGGAGGTATGGCTTTTTCGACCATGTTGGCAATCTCATCATCAAAGCCCCAATCACCCTGCCAGTCTTTCATTGTTGTACCAGCTCTAAAATGGCCGGCTAAGTGATCAGCTCTTTTAATCCAAGTACTCATAATTAATCCACAAAAACCATAGCGTGAGCGTACATCAGGTATTAAAGCTCTCCAAGAATCCATCGACCGTGGTATGTAATTAGCGGAGTGGACCAGCCTTAGATGTTGATTCAAATGATCTTTGCGGAGAAAGATACGATCCTCAAGACTTCGTTCTTGACAGATACTGAAATTGTGAGTCGCCAGATGAGCTTCATCAGGCTCGGGTTTGCTGCAGAAAACGCAGCAAGTGACATCGGTCAGAGAAACCCGAGGTCCATGAGGTGCACATATCCACCGCTCAAGTGCAAGATGCAGCGATTTTTCATGACGCTGCCAGTCATATTTAGTCTTGAACGTTTCGGTGCAGAAAGTGCATTGGTATGGTAGCAGCAAGTTGCCTAACGATGTACGCTGGGTGTGTCGATGTCTGTCAGATCGCTTCTTGCGAGGTAGACGGGGACGCAAGGATAGTTTCAAAGGTTTCAATTGAAAAGAATGCGCAGAAGTAGCGGAGACGTCACTTGAAATAGAGGTTCCGTAGCTGCTAACAGAGGAGGAGTCGCAACGCACTGAGCGCAGGCTATCTTTACCCTGATTTAGTATCTGTAGCCCTCTCTCATCTACAGTGCAGCCAGTAACTGGACGTTTCTTGATGCGACACGAGTGACATGCAGACGTACGACATTCAATATCACCGCTTGATGCAACAGCACATGCAATTGCCATTTCCGAGGCGGGTTCATGTTCCGGAGGCGACTTGTACCACCTCTCCAGAGGGTTCAGAGGGAGCATCTTCTGCAGTGGGGCTGGTGTGCCAGGTCTCTGAACGATCTCAACAGGCTGAGCTGACCGCTTTTCATTCAGATACGGAGCAGCCCGTAGCTTGCCTCGTCTTCGAGCATTCGCAAACCAATTCGCAATCTGTATTTTGCTTAGACCTGTTTGGAGTCGGATTTCGCTAACGTCTTCATTCGTGAGGTACGGATGTTCCTTGTACGCTTCAAGCCATCTCTTCAGAACTTGAACTGTCTCCTTGGTGAGGCGGCCAGCCTGTTTAGGTATCAACGCTGCTGTTGTCATCGCCGTCGCTGACAGAATAGAGGCATCAGTATTCGTGAAAAGTCTCAGGCCTAAGCCTTGTGCAGAACCATTCGTATCGAATGGCGTCGTTTGACCAGAAGCCGAAGCCGACGAAAGGCTGATGCTTTCGAAATCAAAAGCATCTTCCCAAGCAGAAATTTCGATGGCTGTAGTACTAATGAGTGAGGCAACAAGTGTGTTGGAACAAAAATCAGGGCTTTCATCCATCGGGGAGCATATTGCGAATCGCTATTACCTGTCCTGCTTCAGAAGATAAAGGGAAAGCACGCAGGATTAGTAAGCCATGAACGGTAACATGGGGCTTAACTATATTTGGTGTGGCCTGTCTCGCCCTGGGCAGTTTCCTATGGTGGTATCGCTGGGGCTACTAGAGAATCAGTGTTGCCGATGCTCCTATCTGCCGCAGACTGGCGCAGGACGGCAATGATTCTCCCCACGAGATGCGCGCTAGACAAGCGATATGCGCGATGGTCGCTTACAGGGATTGCTTGTCGCCTACATCATGGAAAATGCTAAGTTTCAAGTTTTGCAGCTCAAAGATGGTGTTTTTTGTGCACATCCGTACAACAGCTGATTAATCACGTTATTCGATACAAAACCTGGGAAAATCTGCATCTGGAACCTGTATGCACTTGAGCAGGTAAGGTCTTAACGTCGCGATATCGAAATGGCGCTGCGTGTCTTCTTGTGAGTTTTCATCTCGGAGCCTGTATAGCTGCTGATACTGAAAAGAACCGGGGTTACAGGATATATTGGGGGAGACTTGTTGTTCGCTTTAGCCCTACGTCACCCTGAATGGTCGTACACAGCACTGGTCAGGACTGGAGAGAACGGTGCTCTAGTATCCGCGTGGTTTCCAAATGTGAAGTTGCGATACGGCGACCTTGACTGCCATGAGATCCTGGAGCGGGAAAGTGCCGACGCCGACATCGTCATCCGTATGTTCCTCATCGCAATGCGAGAAAAAAACGCAGGAAAACTGACAGAGCTCTCAGATACTGCTGACTCTGCGGACCATGAGAAATCTGCAAAGGCAATTGCAGCTGGCCTTATCAGGGGTCATTCGGCTGATCGCCCAGGATTCTGGATCCACATTAGCGGCGCAGGCATCTTGAGCTTCTCGGACATTGACAACAATCGGTATGGAGAATATTCTTCGAAAGTCTTCAACGATCTCGAAGATGTGGAGGAAGCCATTACGACATTGCCCGATCATGCTTTTCACCGCAGCGTGGACAAGTTAGTCCTCAACGCTACGACCGAGTACATCGATTGCGTCAAAGCCGCGATTGTGAGTCCCGTCACCGTTTATGGTAAGTGAACATCCCGAATATGTCGAACCGAGTTGGTAATCGATAGTCTCGTAGGTCGTGGAAGAGGCCTTTGTCCAAGCGTAGCCGACAAGTTAATGCCTTGGCAAGAGCGATCCTTCAGGAGCAGAAAATTCCTATCATTGGTGCAGGCAATAGTGTCGGCCACAATGTTCACATACAGGACCTAACAGAAGCTATTGTAAAGCTTGCTGAAGAAGCTTGTAACCCCCAACCCAATTGTCAGTTATGGGGACCGAATGCTTCCTACTTTATTGAGAATGGAGAACACGTTTGGTCCAAGGTTGCAAAGACGATAGCAGATATTGCTTTTTGCAAGGGCTTGATTTTTTCTTCTTCAGAAACAAGGTCTCTCAACCCACAAGAGGCAAGAGAACTTGCTGGATTCGAAGCATTGAGTTGGGGTGTCAATGTCAGAGCGGAAGGAAGAAGAGCCCGAAAGGTACTCCATTGGTCACCATCAGCTCCAAGTTTGTTCCACGAACTACCAGGCATCATTGAAAGTGAATGGACCATATTGCAAAGAGGAAACGAGAAATAAGTTCTATAAGAGGGCAAGATGTGCGTTCAAGTGGTTGACTCGATGGGGGCGAGCGGAGAAGCTGCGGCCGGCGGCTGTATACTCATAAAGAAACTATTGAACATAACATGTAGCTTCCACGTAATGAAAGAAGCGAAGCTGCAGGTAAATATTTAGAAGTATTGTTCGTTAAAATCAAACTTCTTGAGGATAGCTTCTGCATCTTACACAACCATATTTTGAGAGGCATCGACTGAGCCCAGCATCGATTACAGGTCGACTCCTTTGCAAGACCATAACGCAAGGCACCTTCGACGATCGGGAGTTGTTCTGTTACGGAGTAAAGTTACTGGCGAAGCTGGGTGCAACAGCTGCTCCGAAAGTGTTTTGTGATATACTATCGAGCTGGCAGGACCACTGAGTTCGATATGATCTACTCTGAGATTGCTACAACATTTGTCCTTTACAAAATCTCAACCACGACGCGTTCAATCTTGGTTGAATGAGGCAAACAGAAGTTCACTGCTCTTAATCCAATTTGCACCACGTTTAACTTTGGTGATGGTGAACTTAGTTTTTTGTTATTTTAAGTTTGGACATCCAGCAATCAACCTGTCATAAATTCTACAGCACCATATTTCTGATGTCTGACTATTCTCGACAGCACAATAAGAACATGAATCAGAAAATTAACGTACGTATTGTATTAAAGTATCAACACAACAATACCTGTGTTGCATCTATATTTTGAATTGTAACAGCCTGTAAAGGAAGCAAAACCTACAGGTACAAGATGCAAGAAAATTTTGACTTGTTGGCATAATCTACGATACATGAAAAAAAGATAGATGCCAAGGCTATAAGTGCAAACAATAGCAAAACTAGCTCGAGTGCGTTGAGAGCGATTAAAAAATCTATTATAGACGTTCAAATGACCATTGAGAGAAGAAAACTTGAAAATACAGCTTTATAAACGTGCTAAACATCAGTAATGATACATACGACCATAGGACGTTGAAAACAAGGCTTCCCGTTCGCTCAGCCCTATTTAAGCAACGTACCGGCGGACTAGTAGTCAGGTGGGTGACCACTGGCGAATCCCCGCTGTTGTATGTTTTTGTACTGATTGTGTACATGCTCCATAGCGAGATTTTTTACCCCATCTATCCTAACGCCAGCGTCCTCAAAGACTGGGATGTTAAGAAAAAGAACATCGAGTGACAAACAAGACTGGGTAAATGTTGATTTGTGGACGTTTGCCTCGTAGATGACACCTATGGAAATCTAAGTAGAGACTGCCAAATGCAACCCGTCATAATTGAAGAAATCTAGGTCCGGGTAAAACATGCGGCTGCTGGTTCCGGGTGAAGTTGGTGGGGGGACTGACAGATGTTGCTGTGGCCCAGTCCCAACAATGTCCAAGGTCAGCAGTGCAGGATGATTGAAATTTGTCTCATTGTGGGCAAGCAATTCTTGATGTGTAGGGAATAACCTCCACATATGGCCGTTGGCACCCAAAATACTTGCATGCGCCTGAGACTCTTGAGGTTCAGCGTGAGGTATTAGCATCCGCATGGAATCGATCAGTTCGTCCACTCTGGAACGCATCCTATTGGCGATGCCGTCGATGAATTCAGAATTCGTCTGACCTCCGTTACCTGCCACCTGCTCTGTGAATTCATCAATCGAGTCAGAGAGTTGTTGAACAGACTCATTCGTCAACATTTGAATGAGCATTTCGTAAAAGGCAGTTTCTGCTGCTTGGATGACGGCCCGTTGTGATCGATCATCTGAAACTAGTGCTATCGAAGGTAATCTCTGCTCAGCAGCTGGCAGGGCGTTCTCTAAAAAAGACGGGGAGGTTGACATGTCGTTGGAGTTTTGTACCTGATGATGTAAAAGAGACGGAAAGGTCGACATGTTATTGAAGTCAAGTGTCTGATGACCATGTGCAGCACTTGGTGTCATCATAGGATAACTAGCCATACGGTGCTGCTTTGGCCTCCATGTTGTCTCATCGGCATCTGTCAAGCGTTAGAAGGAGCCTTGTTTTAAAAAATCGCGTTTTCTTACATGGACTGGGTATACGGTCTGATTCAGGACAGACTTTGCTATGGAGGGCATGCCAGTGTTTAACTACTCTGTCAAATCGCGGTTGCGAGGATCGTCGACATGCAAGGGAATTATGAAAATTGTTGAGGTTATCTTGGTCTACCGTGTATTCCCAACAGCGGCGGCAAAGAGCAATGAACGGCAGCTGATGCTCGTGACACCGACTTTTTAAATGTAAGGTAATGCCAGAAATATTGGCTGCACCTTTGAAGTTGCATGATGGCGTTTCGCCGTGAACTTCGGCATTTTTCTTCAAAGGGCATGCAAGAAGTCGTTTTGGAGGTATCAACTTCTGGCATTGCGTAGCCTTGTCCTGATCAGTTTTGGTATTCTCAGATCCTGGTCTTTCAAAATCGCTTAAAGATTCATCATGTTGGAAGCCAACACCCCTCTGGTTGCTAGTTGGATGAGTAGACGACAAAGCCGGCGGAGGCGAGTCTCCGTGGGTCGGTCCTGGCGAACATGTATTTAAGCCAGCTTGTGTCTTGTCCGATATGAGACCGGTATTGGTGTTACGATAATTGCCACAATTAAGCGCGTAAAGATTATTTAGGCGCTCAATAGCATTTGCTACTCCCTGAGCGACAGCATCGTTGGGGCTATTGAATCAGCGCATACGACAAAGTTCTAAGGTACTAGTACTCACTGTTTATCACTGAAATTGCCTGCGACTAGGTCAAGTGCATTGAAGAAGTTGTTTGCTCTTTTCGAATCAACGCGCGGATCCAAACAGCTCAGGATAGAACGGAATTGATCCTGAGGAATGCGTGGATTATCGCACGATGTCATCCAGACTTGCGGAGAGGAAACAATTGGGATAGTGTTCTTGGTTGAATGTCCACTTTCGGAGGACATTTTCTGCCATTGTGAGCCAATTTCAGCAAAGTCAATTCCATGCTTCAGCTGGCGCAAGTGCAGTCTATCATCTCTTTTGATAGGTAGCAGCAGTCCATTCTGCGGAGAACGATTGTGTCGATGTTGAATGTGCTCAGCGACACTATTTTTATGATCAGGTGTAGTAAAGGTCTGTCCACAAAGAGAACAAACACTACCGGGTTGCTTCATTGAGTCAGGAAAGTCCTCAAGTTGGTACTGAAATTCTAGACTTACGCGAAGATTGTATACAGACCAAGGTGCCTCACCCATGTCTTCAGCCAAAAAGCGTGCTATACTTTTATGCGTGCTTTTCATCTTGAATTCACGATCAACTTTGAATAAGTCTACGCGCTCTAATCTTTCCGGTATTCTTGATATTTTGAGAAAAGTCCTAATCGGAGTCGGTTTTACAGTGCCTTTGTGATCATCTGGAAGACGTGGAATAGTTGCCAATGAAAACCGAATCTTTTTGCTCGAATCTTTATCATCAGAGATAGGCTGGGGAATACATTCCGGTGCCTGAATGTCGTAGCCAACATGTTCCCGAATTGAACACATTTCCAGTCCTATAGAAAGTTCAGTGGTGGATTCAACATAGGTTGGTGCGGACCAGGATTCTGCCATGATGGCATTGAGTTCGCCATCGTATACCGTTCCGTCGTTGGATGATGAGTGTGCTGTTGACCCGGTGGAAAAATGAGAAGCGAGTAACGAAAACGACGGCTTCATGATCGTATTCAACAGCGATTCATGAACAGGTACGATAGAAGGCGGCGAACTTGTTGCAATGGGTGGGATAGATGTGTTCTGGGCATTATTCTCGGACTCTTGTTCTTCGACTGCATGTTGAGTGTGGGGATAAGACATGGCGATGGATGCTTTGCAAGACACGTTTATTGGGAAAGCTGCAGTCTAGCCGATGCACAACAAAATGTGGCGTAGCGAAGCACACAAACTATATGCGAAGACGAGATTGAAGTGAATTCATATTGTTGAAAGCAATGTGAAATCACACACGAAATCTTAAGAAATACAGACCGTTATAGTCATTATAACTCTGGAAAACAATCCGATCCCTGATTTCCCCGCATGAAATCTGTCACAGTTGGTATGTCCATCCAATTGCAGCTACATTAATTGTGCGCCACACATAAGATTTGCAGCCTAGCGCGTAAGAATTATGTACAGTCGTCTGCACTCTCTATATTGAGACTAGCTGCATTAAATAGCTAAAGATAGGAACGCCAAGATCGGACTAGAGCAGATACTCGAAGTTTGTCTTGCTTATTGCTCTGTTGTAACAGCAGGATAGCCAAGTATTTAAAATTATCCTAACAACGAGAACTGTAAAGCTATCCTCCCCTCGAAGTTCCAGTCGGTTATCTTTGGAAGCCCAATCTGTTAACATGCTATGGAAAAGTCGGCAAGATGTGTCAATCTTAACAGTCCCAGTTAGTTTCTGGGTTTGTTATCACCTATTTCAGTTTAGCGTAGCCAACTCTAACACTTAAACCCAGGTCTTCTGCTTTTTCTTACGCGATACATTTTTTATTGGAGCAGAACACCCTTACTGAGTTTTTCTCGCAATGCTATCCAATCAAGCAATTATGTTTGCGAAGGTAGCCTTGAAGGCTCCACCTGTTGATTGAGTGCAGTAGCTGGCCAGAGACAAATAACACTGCGATCTATGTGAGATCGGTAGCACGCTTAATAGTACAGTCATTGATTTTCTCTCTTTTGCTCCTATTCTCTTCGAATTATGGCTCTCCATATTGCAGGTACACCGCCTTGGTCGCTTTCTGACACCGACCTGACCGAAAGAGGTGAGTCTGATCATAGTATTATTACGTGAAGACTGACTACATTACAGTTTCGTAGAGAATCATACTTGTTGGGTCACCAGCTGGTGCCGCAGCCAGTCAGCGGGTGGCACCTTCATGACAACCCTCACAAATATCAAAGGAGAAGATATTGACGAGATCGCTCGAACAGCAACCAGGGCTATTAGGATAACTTCATCTTTGATTTCGAAGCAAATTGAAAAACAAGAGATTCACAAGCCCAAGTAAGGTTCAGCGTTTCTAATGCCTTCCAACTGTATGCGCAGGAGCTGTGCATATGAATCTAATAATGGTACTGCTCGTGTGTTGAGTTCAAATAGATTGCTACATAATTTGATTCTGTTTAATGCCAACATGATAGAAAAGAAGACACTCCCAATCGTATGTCAAAGTCTAATGGGTTGAGTGGAGATTTATTTTCATGTATCATGATATTTTTCTCATCGTACCATCTCAGGAACACTGTCAAACGCCTTCCCGTTATCAAAATTCACAATTGTCTTAATCTCAAATACGATAAGTTTTTTCTTGCCTATTATATATCTCAAATGATTCAAACATACAGATGCTCCTAGAGTTAGTCACTTACATAATTAATGGGTACTGACATTCATGTGGTCGACTTAAGCGTCCTACTAGAACAATTGATCTAGACTGAACTCACCGACTTATGCTTACTTTGAAGCTTCATCAAAAGCTCGTGTAAACTTGTAAACCCCCATAATAGTTGTGATTGGGGGTTGAAGACCAGGATAGTTTATTGTTCTTGAGGTACCATCTTTCTTCATTTTCATCCCTGGCACTAGTGTCTCAGCAGACGAGATTAAATCAGTTTCTGATTAATATTAAACAACGGATACCAATTGCCTGGTGGAGTCGGGAATAATTTTGAGCAATCGATAGTTTGCAGCCACCTACGACATCAATTGAAGCACTTTACTGATATGAATCGACTGATGTGTCTATCCAGCCATGATATACTTGTTAAAATATTATCGCCCTATCATATGACACAAAATGCTTACTCACATGACCATTTGTGTATATCTCCTCCATCATGGGACTATCAATCCACAGTAAATAACTCTCATATAAACCCCACTGCAACGTTCATTCCAACAATACCATCTTCGCGCCCTCATTAAGACATAACGATTTTTCTACCTACATTTCTATGCTGTTTGTGTTTAACGGCTTCATTTTTCTCTGAAAACTTGTTGATTTACGAAACATACCTAACTGTATCCAGGAAACACAATGTGACAGCCAACATAGGTATGTCAATAGTCTTAGTACATGAGCATTCTGTGTCTCTCTAAATCGCTACCCTTCCTTGACAAAATTAAACGAAATCCTAGTACAATATTTAATTCACACATGAAATGTTATATTCAAGAACTGTTCAAGTTGTAAACGTTGGTTTGAAATTAGAGTCAGCTATAGTGTAATGATTTCTACAACGCTTCCATTCAGTGTCGTTTTACATACTAGTCTGTTTTTGGATAGCGATACCAATTCTCCTCAGCGTCATCCAGACAGTCCCCTTGCCTAACTAATTTGAACCCCTTTTCTTGCGAAAGATTGATCATAAATTGAGCAAGCTCATGGACTGTGCCTTTGTGATTATCATGGGAAAGCGACAACCAGGACGATGTTGAAGGATCGCTGTTGGCAACCTTAAAGCGGAAAGCCTCTTTCGCATAGGTGTAATTCTCTGCCCAATCGCGGGGGTCGATGTCATAGGAAACCTGGGGAATGTAAGCTACATTTTTTTCGAGATTTCCGACTTACTACATGGTAGCCAAGAGTACCAGCGTCTTCTTGACAGCTGGGCCCACAACTGTTATACGGCGGCCGCCAATATGTTGGAAAGAATCCCAAAATCTCATTTAGAGCTATTTCCAGCTTGATCATCTCATCGTGCCGTTCTTGGGTTGTTAAATCCTCCATATCCATATGACTCCATGTGTGAGCTGCGATTTGATGTCCTTCTTTGTACATTCGCCTGATAACTTCTGGATATCCTGTTGCAGGATCATGGATCATACCTTTCGCTAGGTTATGTCCAGTGATGTAGAATGTAGCTTTCACATCATTTGCCTTAAGGATATCAAGAAGATCGGAGGTCCATTCTGAGGGCCCATCATCGAATGTGAGAGCCAAGGTGCCGTTGACTTTACACTTTTTAAACATTACTCCGTATGGGACACTGCCTAGAATCGGCCTCGGAACTAAAGTGGTATTATAACCAGGAGGCCACTTGTTTGCGTCGCACGCAAGACCGTACTGAAACTGACACATTGGTGCAGCGCAGTATTTTGTATTGGACGTACAATAACCCTGCTTCTCTTAGTATTTGTGGATTATTGCATATTGCTTTCAGCATACAAACACATACAGCTATTGAGCAGCAATTGCCACATGATGTCCCATTGTTTTGTACTCCACAACGACCAACAGATCTTCCTCCTACGTGAAGCGGTGGTGTAATCGATGGACAAACAGCTGACCCAATATTGAAGTAAAAGGGATGTACTGTTAGTAGAGCATTTGCCATAGTTTTGACCTTTAGGTCTATTATGAAGATACCAAGTAGGAATACGTGACTAATATCGGAAGTCGGCTAGGAGACCAGGAGTGATATAAAATGTTGAATAAAGCAGTCAAGAAAAAAAATGCGTATATATATGACGAATAAATGTCCTGCCCTTGAAATTCTCTGCTAGCCTTAGTCTTGTAACATTTATGCAACTCGAATTGCTATGCTATTGTACCAGGTGATCAATGTTACTCAATTTTCTTGTTAGTCATTGCATCAAAAGCCAAAAATTAGCACATGTAGTTGGCAACAAGGCTGCGTGGCCTATGCTTTTGCCGCAGATGTGGTCTCGTACTATTTGCAAGGAGGAAAGAAATATCAGCTATGACCCACTTCGCCGTCACAGAGGTCATTGAAGCGTCTTTTTCTCGTTTACCAACAATCTAAAAGATATTAATGGTCAAGGGAGACTTTCCTGTGACTCGATAGTCCGTGTAGATGATATGGGTTACGACGCATTTGTGTACCCCTATGTACAAGAGATGATCGTAATCATATTTCCAGCTCGCTCAAAATACCCACCCTATTATGATGCGTTGTCATTTAGATTAGGATAACTTATCGCAATGTGAACAAAGCTCAGAGCTTGACGCGTCCGGTCCATAGAGGTAGTGTTCCAGTCAAAATTCTCGTCGACCTTAGTTCGCTCCTTTCATTCGTTACATTCTTCACGTTAAAATTTTCTAAATTTAGTGTTCCACGCGTCTTCCATCTGATCTACTTTGAAATTACTAGATTTGCATAGAAGCAGCATGAAGTTCTACCGAAGACCGAAAAAAAAGGCCGAATGTCCCATGTTGTGGGTCGAACTTCTGATTACACATCTGCCGAACAGAGCATCAGATACTCCGTTGCTTCGATAATCGCAAGCAGTAGAACATGGAAGTTCCTTCTCTTAGTGGAATCTGTTGAGATAGGCTTGAAGTAAAGTGAGGCGTACGTTAATTTCATCCAAATGATTCGTCGTCAAATTTTCGTCCATAATGCCTTCATTTCGGGTATTTGAGAGCCCCAATGCCAAGTGAGCCTCGTAGCCTTCTTGCTAGCATTTCAATGATGAAACTGAGGTTTCACTGTGGCATGAATAAAAGCTAAACTTGCAAGTATTTGAATTCTGACTCGCCTATGGTGTCATTTACGTCGTGCAGTGGAATGCAAACGCAGGTGCATCTGCACCAAGCAGCAAAGGCTAGAAAATTTCGTATGCAAAGTCAGTTGAAATTCTCAACTACTGAGCCCGACTCCTCACCATAGTTTCAAGTACTAGTAATGGTTTGTTTGTTTCAGGCTTCGCTATTAGAGGATTCAGTCAGCTACGGCTCAGTCTGACTACTAAAGTGCCACACTTGGCGTGCGCCGTATACAAACTGCATCGTTATATGATTTACTGATTCAAACCATTTTGTAGCTTATTAAGCCGTGAGATAAAACATGAGATGTGATAGCTTGGAGTCACGACATCTGGAACTGGATTTATGGTGAGGTGACCGTTGTCATGCAATGCGTCACGTAACAACTCGTCGCTTTGAGGCACCTGAATACTAAATAGTCTAAAGAAGAGGCAAATATATTAAAAATGATGGAATAGATATAAGTTTAATAGAAAATGTGTCTATTGGTAAGATGCATAAGGGCCTAGTGCTCTAAGTTTTGAGATTTCAAGGTCGATTTTCATGTCAGACCATTTGCTAATCAGTGTTATGTGTTAAGGAGTCCATTTAGCTTGTTTACCTTCTTGGCCAATTTTCATATAATTGAAACCTATTACCGCCTATCAAGTTTCACAGGTGTTGCCAATTGTGTATCTTTTCTCCTTCTAATTCTTCTAATATACTGTAATCAAGACCCGGTTGCTTGACCGCCACAACGATTGCATCAAACATTTTTAATTTTTCTAGTCTCCAGTCGCTTTCTTTCAGTTTTGGTACGTCGGGTACAACGCTTTGATCAACCAAGGAATCGCAGAACATGAGGTCTACCTCGCCAGAGTTTCGCATAAAGTTGAGTAATTGTAGACCCGGAGAGTTTGAAAGATCAGACTGTCCAGCTTTAAAGCCAAGCCCTATAACCAACAGACGAGGTTGGCTGTTTCCACTTTGTGCATTAATTTTATCGTGCATCAAAGAGACGAGGAGTTGACTAGCAATCCGTGAAGGACGTGTTCTCATCTTCTCATGGGCTTGTTGTAAGATGGGAAGATTGCATGTTGACATGAAATATACCGGGTTGACCGGAATACAGTGGCCACCGATACCTAGTGATGGGAAGACAGGAAGGTATCCAAAAGGTTTGCTGCTAGCGATTTTTGCGACTTCGAAAGGATCGATTCCAAAAGGAACACAAGCATCCGCCATTTCGTTTGCGTAGGCAATAGTGACTGTCCTTTGACAATTTTCATACAATTTCAGCATTTCTGCTACTTCTGGTTTGCTGACAGGAATTACAGTGTCGAAAACTGTGTCATACAATTGAGTTATTGCATTGAGAGAGCCAGGAATGACATCATCGAGCCCGGAAACAACTTTTGGTATGGAGCGTGCCGGCGGCGAAATTCGACCTGGATCGATACGCTGTGTTGGAGATTAGAAAAATGAAATTCAATTCTGTTCAAAGCATACCTCTGGTGACATTCCTGCGAATAATCCCCGGGACCTGGCGAGCGGTTCGAGTAGCCTTCGAGTCGTCCCGATGGCAACGGTGCTTTCCACTACAACGATTGAACCTGGGCGAGCGTAACGCTCCACAACTTTTGTTGCTCTGATAACATGTGACAGATCGACATCTCCGTTTAATCCCAAAGTTGTCGGTACACAAATGAGGAAGTGGTTTGCATTCTTGAGGTCTTCTTCGTTGTCTGAAAACTGCACGCAGCTGGATTGTAGATGCTCCGATCGCAAAACCTTCACTCTTGCGCTCGACACATCGTAGCCAATTACTTTGAAAGACGAGCTGAATATATCTAGCAGATGTTTACCCACATAGCCGATTCCAAGAATCCCAATAACTGGAAGGTCCTGAAGTTGCACCGAAGCACATATGGGTACATGTTGCGCATCTGCTGGGTCTGACAATGTATTGGTCATGTCTGGGGAAAAATTGCTTGAAAGTTGATGTGGGTTGGAAAAAAAAGCTGTCGCTGCCACAGAAATGTAAATCGACTGCAGGCCAAACTATCAACGACCATAGGCAAGTAGAGCGGAGTTACTGGCAACATCCGGCTCGGATTCGCATCAAGGGGGGAGTGGGGTTGAACAAATTAAGACATTTTGACCCACTCTGCCCTCACACAGGCCGTCGAAGCATCTATTCATTATTGCGAATTATCCGCTACGTACTACCGTTTCATGCGACTAAAAGTGCCATCTGTTGATGTGGATTAACTGTAAGAGCTCTGTATACCTGAGAGTAAAACTGGGTTGGAAAGGAACTACGAAGCTCTAGCTGAGGGACTTGAAGTCTAGAAAAATGCTTTTCCGAGACGCCGAGCTGTCGCCTACCACACTCGTTACACTTTTTGCGCGAGTAATAATGCGACGAAGTAACTATTTACCCGTCGGTCTTGATTCAATTTTCGGCCCGCTCGCGGCACCACTTTCTAGATCCGGCTTTATTTCCAGTAGAAAGAGATGATCATGCCCGATTTAGTAACCTCTGTGTGAAATTTTAATAGGTAGAGATATTCCTACTGCTATAATCTTCGGGCGATTCTCAACCATCTGTTCAACTTTCTTTTCAACTTTGATTCGCCGCCTGAGGATTTACCAGCTCTATCCATTTAAGCAGTCACATAATGAATTTGCCTATGAAGCTTAGTCCTCAAGGCACTTTAGTCAATAGTCCTAAACCCGTTCAAGGAAATTTCAGGCGACGAAAGCCTTCTTTGTCACTTCAAGCATTTAGTACAGCAAACGAACACCTCCCTTCGGTCAACAACCGGCGGCATCAATTCGAGAAACATGTATTCTTGTCTTTTTTTCTTCTTGTAAAGTAAGTGAAAGGCTTCATAATACCTGATATGCGACTAGTAGTAGTGATAATAACGAACGTAATTTTTTTTAGCTTTGCAATTGTCGCCATGTCGATTAAGTTCTCCAAATACTACTGGATATTGTTTCCTATCACGATATTCCGTCCTCTATTAGACTCTTTAGAAATTGCCTTGCTCGTCGTCTACTATTTTATCAGACGATCGAACAATGTTGCACCAATAATTCCAGACACCCCAGAAAATCTTGTCTACCTTCTCGCCTGCTACAACGAGACTGTTGAAGAGCTGAAGATATCATTAAATTCTTTGGTAGAGCAGCGAAAACTTGAGACTCACAAGAAAGCTGTTGTTATCGTTTGCGATGGCCGGTGTAACGGGAGGGGTATGAAAAAGACGACAGCTGAACAGCTTGCGGAAGAGATCATTGAAAATGCCACAAGTACTATTGTCCGGAGCGCTTACACTGCATGGGACGGTAAGCTGATAGATGTTGAACTCCTATGTGGAAAGTTCAAAGGTCTTAAGGTCTTATGCATTGTGAAGGAAGAAAATCGCGGAAAACGTGACAGCCTCATCCTTGTTCGATCCTTCCTCCACAAGTTCAATCAGAAAGATACAAATCAGTCCATGGGAATTTTTTCCCAGCTACTCTTTGCGCAAATGCGCGACTTTTTCCTAGACGCAGCGATGAGTTCTGTGGAATACGTTGTCGGCATGGATGCTGACACCCGATTCGACCAGGACTGTGTCTACAATCTTGTGCAGACTGTACGAGAGGGGGAACAAATTGTTGGAGTCTGTGGCTACATTGCAGCAGACCCCACGACTTCAGCTGCCTTTTCGATTCCTTACCTTTATCAAAATGTCGAATATAGGATTGGACAGCATCGAAGGCGGCTGCGACAAAACCTAATGACCAGAAAAGTGACTTGCCTTCCAGGTTGCTGTCAGCTACTTCGTGTCGTTGATAAGACATGTGGTGACGATATTCTCACGCAATTTGGGTACTACCCAAAGGAAAAAGATGGTCTCTTCCGAACAATCCAATCTATGATGAGCGAAGACAGAGATCATATTTGTCTCGTCCTTCGAGAGTATGAGGATGCACAAACACGTCAATGTCTCACAGCACGAGCATATACTTCTGTACCTCAATCTATCACTGTATTCCTGAGCCAGCGTCGTCGATGGACACTAGGGCCAATGATTAGTGATACTCTCCTCGCAACACGAAAATCGACTGGTTGGATCGAGAGACTTGCGGCTATAGCGTCCATATTGAATTGGACGTTTACCCTATCAATGTTCTTATCACAATTCTTTAGTACGTATACTCACATCGCACTACTCTTTTTTTAGACTAACGTAGAATTCTAGGAGAACGTCTTGATCATCAAACGGGAAGTATACTATTCTTTCTTACCGTTTACCGTGATATATGGGACTATTCGATCGTGTTAATTTCTTCGAGGACAATTTTAGAAGGCTTCCAGAACCTTGTTGGGTCATTTCTTTGTCTGCAAATTGGGCGTCTAGTTGGAGTCGTGATTCATGTCTACTCATTGTTTTACTTGGACGATTTCAGATGGGGGAAAATGCGACCAAGGATCGAAAAATAGAAAGTTCAAAAACAATTAGATGCTTAGGTGTTGAGTATATATCTTTAATGATGGACTGTTCGCTTGGTGGTGAGGGGTTTTTCTGGCAGACCTTTGGAGTTGATATCATAGCACATACCGGACTACGTATAATGATGACTGCTTAATAGATAATCCACAACGTTATGGCCGTTCAACTACTGTACTAAGAAGCTGAGCGAATAAAAAAAATAGTTATCCTAATATGTTGTCTCAATGTTTAATTGATTTGTTTCATATAATCTTTATATCAGACCTCAAACACTAAGCTTTTGAAGAGACACTCGTAGCATTTCGTGACGTCTTCTCACATTTGTTTCACATTCTATAAGTAATAACTCCGAATTGTACATTAAATTTCCATAGATTTATAGCAATGGACGCTCCTGATCATAAGACCGAATTCGGTGTACAGGAATACAGAGCTATAGAAGAAATCCGGGGTTGATCAATAACTTTGCTATGGAATGAGTGAACAGAGTAAGGCTGACGCACAACTGATAATGGTTTGGCTGATTCTAGAGTGGCGCTCTATGAATGGTACATGGCAGAGTAATAAGATAGTCAAGTGGTCATCATCATACGTGCTGTCTCAGCCAGTACTAGACTACCCATTTTCATCTTTCCTCAATTTTTGTTCCAGATGCGAATTCAATAATATAAATGACTCAAATGTATCTGAATGGGCCCAGAGATAAGCCTATATGACTCGTAATTTTTGGTGTAATACCACATGTTGTAAATATTCTCAGATATTTAAGTGGTGAACATCGTGAAACTACCAATCATCGTAACATCTTAGAGCACAATCCACAACACTGAAAACAGCCGAATTGTTTCAGCCTATTTGTAGCTTCAAAATAACTCACGGACGTTAGATGACTTTTCAAACTAGAACTCCAATTGTCATCATGTACTATCAAGGATGTGGATGAATATGTTTGTACATTGGAACCAAATTTTAACAGTGCACCTAATACGATGGAAGTAATAATAGAACAGGACAAATATTTACTATGAGCTGGCATGTTAAATTATTTTTGTTAAAATTTTCAAAATATCAGTATAGATTTAATACCTCACCGGACTATTGAGCACTGTGCTCTTCGGTAAGTTCCGAAGGTCCGAGAGGTATCGTGTCAGTAAATTTGTGACAGTCGGACCGTTTGCTATCAGCGAGTGTCTCATCTCTTACCTAGTGAAGCTTACTTCATCAAGATCACCTTGCAGATCTCGAACGCAAATCTCCAACATCGCATTACACGTGATTCTACGTTTTTCCATCTCCAGTAATTATAGTGCGTGTGCCTCGCATGAAATTGTACACCAATACGAGAACCGTCAGATGTTGATGTGCAAGTTTTGAAATATGGCGACCTGAGCCCGTTATTGTCTCTCAAATTCACCTCCCTCAATTCGAACGCCACACCAACAACGAAATGCTCTTTCGCAGATTACGCACCCAAATTTCTCTTCCCATCTTCCCTGGCATCCTTTTCGCATCGATAAATGATACTAATGAGCCGGGCCTCTCAAAAACTGCTTGGCTCGACGGCCTTCGCGGGTTTGCTGCCCTCATCGTCGCGCTGAATCATATACTCTCAGCAGAGATAGGCTTCCGCTTCCAGGGCTATCATGCCCAACCGGCCGATATCAACACCTCTATCCTTCAGCTGCCGCCTTTCCGTATTATCTTTGGTATGGGAGCAATGGTCCCCCTGTTTTTTGTCATCTCTGGTTACTGCCTCTCAATCTCATTTCTTCGACGGTTACATGATAGCCCAGAGGACACCTTTGCCCTTTTCAATGCTCTCCAGAGCGCCGTCTTTCGTCGCGGAATCCGCCTCTTCATTCCATTCTTGACCATGGCGCTCATTTCCCAAGTACTGCTCTATCTGGGCGCCTACGATTGGAAGTGGTGGGGTGATCCAAAACTGGTGGCCCTAATCGAGGATTCAGATGGCAATTCGATTCGCGCCCCCATCTTCGAACATGTGACTTTCCTATACGAGTACCTTAGTACCGTCATGACGGCGCTCAACTATGGGTTCGGCTCCCGTGCAATTGTGGGCCTGAATCCGGCACTCTGGACCATTCCCGCAGAATTTCGAGGATCAATTCTCGTCTACCTCTGTTTTCTCGGCCTTGCGCGCATACGACATAAACCGAGGTGCTGGATACTGGTGGCTATAGCATCTGTACTGCTAGCTGAAGGGATGTGGGAGCTTTGGACATTCGTCGGTGGCCTGTTAGTCGCAGAGCTACACGAGCAGTGGCGATTTCAACCCCTGTGGACGGATGATGAAGCTAATTACCCAAGAAATAGCAGAGCGGATAGGAAGAGAGGAAAAAGGCGCTGCAACCGCGTGGCAATACTACTGTTATGGGTACTTGGTCTATACCTTTTGTGCCTGCCTAAACATGACGCTAAGCATGGATACGGACCTGTATATGGTATTATCAACCCCCTTACACCACCCAAATGGAAAAGCAGATTTGTGGTAGATCAAAATTTCATTAGCATTGGGGCCGTGGCATTTGTGGCGGCATTAGGCGCTGAGCCTGTTCTGCGGCGCCCTTTTGAGTCGCGCCTAGGACAGTACTTTGGGAAAATCTCGTTTTCCTTGTACCTTGTACACCAGCTTATTGCTCGGATATTTATGCGAAGGTTCTTCAGACTGATTCAGTTTTTGACAAGTCGGAAGTTGGGAATGCTTACAAATTGCTCTTCGAAGTTAGCATTGGTGTTTGTAATGTTATGGACAGCAGAGAATGTAGTCGAAGTTTTAGACAAGAGATCAATTATGTTGGCGAAGCGGCTGCTTGAGAATTGGTTAGTTCGCTAAATAGTCAGAATCTAAAAAGTAGTCTGTAACAATGTGGCAAGACTTTAACAACACTACATCTATGCTATGATACGATCATATAGGCTCTTCAAAGTCAGACTAGGAATTAAATGCTATCTCAGCACTTATTTGACACCTATTTTACAGGTAATAGTATCGTGGTTAGTCTTGTTAGCTATTTAAGAAAGTCTAAAGACTTTCGATATCCGGAACTATTCATGGCCTAGGCTTGATCAACAATAGTACAAGTTAGAATAACTTGTGTACAGTATGTATTCTGGTACTTTAGGATAAATCAGGCATTCAATTCTGAGTATATCCTACCCGCTCTTGACTAGTTTAGCACAGCCAGCTTTGTGGTTAATTTTTTGTTCTCTAAAAGAAAACTAATCATGCTAGGCACCGTCTAGATGGAAAGCCCTCTAGTTTCGACTACTACATCATTGTTTTCCGGATAGTTATAACTGACGAATATTGATATGAAATTGACGCACGAGTGTGATTACAGCCTCTATAATGAAGGAGTTGGGAATGACGATGAGAAAAGGCGTGTCGCTGCTCTTTTCATTGGCGCCTCTCCTCCTTGGTATACTTGGGACTTATCCATGACCATCTTGCGCCTATCAAACAAAATTTTGTTGTTGACAGCAATCCATGTGAATTTGAAGTGACAACTAGCAGCAAGTCATCAATACCCTCTACTTGAAGATAGTAGATGAACATACTTTGAGAAGGAATAGATGTATTGTCAAAAATAGCTAATAAACATGACACAGAATCCAATCATCAGTCTCACTCATTAAATTCTCCTTAAGTCACGTAAATTTATTCAGAGGATCTAAGGTCATTTAGGCGCAACTTGAACAACGAAGGATCGAAATGTTCAATATTATAATGTTTAGATGCTGCAAGATTGATACATACGACCATAGGACGTTGAAAACAAGGCTTCCCGTTCGCTCAGCCCTATTTAAGCAACGTACCGGCGGACTAGTAGTCAGGTGGGTGACCACTGGCGAATCCCCGCTTTTGTATGTTTTTGCCGTTTTTTGTGTGAATGCTTATATGTAAGAAGATGTAGATGGACAAAACACATACCTTATACGTTAGGGGGGTCACTGAATGTTGGTGGTGGGCGACGGCGAAGCCATGCATAGTTTGAATCCTCTCAGGGAAGAGACGCTGTATCCAGAGTCGGACGCAAGATCTTTAGACAAGCTTGCTTCCCCTTGCAGCAGCTGTACAGGCATTACTGACCTAGTCCTGTAACATGGCTGCCATCTCCAGACTGGTTGAGCAGCGGATGTGGCGCAAGGTGGGGTATTTCCTGAACAAGTAATATTGAACCCCACATCGGCTTCACCTGTGCTCCGCATGAGCCTTACTCATCACTATTGTACTCACTCTCCATGCCCCGCTCCAGACACTTGGCACGGAGATGTGGCAATTGTAGACACGACACATGAAGATGCGAGACGATTGACACGAAAACGCAAGACGCTTGAAACAGAGATTCAACCCGTCGGCATTGCTGCCAAGCCAGAGCATGTCCTCCTCCCTTGGTCTAGCGTTGGTTCCTTCCCCGCATAGCCCTAGCTGTACCTACCCTCTCTTTACAAGCGCGTGGGCTACGCAGCTTAGTTAGCGCATGGACTCCCTCGGCTATTCCCCAGCTTTTCCCTAGCTCCACCCCATTTTGGCCAAGATAACAATCATCATCAACGTCACTGTCACCACCAGCATCGCCCATTGCCTCGTCGCAATGGTCGTCGTCTGCTTTCAAGCTGCCCCGCCCCCTCTGGGCGGACGCGCCCGCAAAAGTTTCAAGTGCTCGACCTGCGACAAGGTCTTTCAGCGAAGTGAACACTGCATCCGCCACGAGCGAGGGCACTCGCAAGAGCGTCCTTTTGCCTGCCGACATTGTCGAAAAGCATACGCCCGAAAGTACGGGCATGCCTTTTGGTCGCTCTGGTGATGCAACAAATTCCGACCGCCCCGAGCTGACTTGTTCGGCACAGAGACCTCGTTCAGCGGCACGAGCGAACACTCCACGCCGACAAGTACAACGCCCGGCTTGACCGTGCATCTGGCCTCAAGGCGGGCTTGGCTGAACCGCCGGCGACTCCAGAGCAGTCCCCGCCCTCCGCTCCATCCACGGATGCGAACAGTACGAACAAATCTCTGGGCCATTCGCGCCAACAACAGCCTGTCAATGCGGACGCTGCCATGTTACAGCCACTAACTCCCATCCGAGACGACCTGTTCGACGCGCATAGCCCATTTGGAATGAGAGCCATAGGCCAGCTTGAGGATACAGCTCTGTCAGACGCAACCACCTCCTTGACTTCTGGCCCCACCTTCAGTTTCCCCTTGAATGGGCTCGCCCTGGAGACGCAGAGTCATGAGTTACCATCGCAGGAGCACGAGCAAGGCAGGACTAGCAACGATCACCGACAACCTGAACACACGATGCCCCAAACCAACAGCGCCACCGTAGTTGTTGCCAACGGTTTGGCCAACCCAGACGCGCAGAGACAGCTGTATGACGCTTCCTTCTTCACAAACTTCTTGGACATCGACGGCAGCGTACTTTATCCTCCAAACTTACTCTTGGCGGGGTACGACTCGTTGCAGATGGCTTCCAACTTGACGCCCCAGCTTCAAAGCCCGCCGTTTGAAGTAGGAGTATATGATGATCGGCAAGTAGGTAGACAGGTCAGCCAGATGCCGCGTCTTTTGATTGAAAAACCAGACAAGTCCCCGCGATTCCACGTGAGCGATCGAACGCATAGCTACATACATCAAGATCTTGCCACCCGTCTAAATGGGGCCCAGGGCATCCACAATCTCCCCTCTAGACAAGATTTGCAGCGCTTCATCACCAAGTTCGTCGAATTGTTTCATTGCCACCTCCCCATCCTACACACCCCCTCTTTGGACCTTTCCAAAACACCGAGTCCTTTGATCCTCGCCATGAGCTGCATCGGTGCCTTGTACTGTCTCGAGCGGCCGCGAGCCGCCTCGATTCATCATCTTGCCAGGAGTCTTCTAGTAAGTTTCGCGGCATGTATTGCACCCGTACTGAAATGAGGCCCCCTCTGACCGAGTGTGAAGGAGCCTAATCAAACAGTAAAGTTTGGTCGTGTAGCCCCAATATGGACGATGCAAGCCAATCTTCTCTTATCCTTTTATGCATTCTTCAGTGGGGAGCCAGATCAGGTAGCCGCAGAATTCCAGCATTTTGGCTGCTTCATTATGGTAAGTGTTTCCTTATTTCTACCGCTCAAAACGCATGCACTTACCTAAACAAAAAGGACTACCGGGTCAGAAAGCGGTTACTCAAGCGACTAGCCAACCAATCCGATTCTGACATGTCCTGGCAAGACTTTGTCTCCAAGGAATCACACAAGAGAGTACTTTGCGGAGTCGTAGTCCTGTGTAACCTTGTAATGATGGTATTTGATATCACCCCTGGCTTCATCAACATCGATGATCTTGACTTTGACATGCCGGATGAAGATGTGCTGTGGAAAGCCACTTCAGAGCAGACTTGGCAGCATCTATGGAGCTCACGGGTTTATGGACCTCGTCGGGAGCTGAAGAGCATTCTCACTGACTTAGTGTCCAATGACCGAGATAACAGCCACGGTGCAGTAGGCACCTTCACGTTGTCCACGTTTGGAGCATTAGTTCTCATGCATGCCGTCTCGTTGCATATATGGACGTTCGGTCAGCTGCAGAGGACGCTGGTGCTGTCTCCGTCCGACGCATGTTGGGAAAACGACTACCTTTGGAATAGGGTGCATGCGACGATAATGGAGACAATTGCAAAATGCCAAAATCTGCTTTCTTTCTGGGCCAAGGATGATGGCAAGGAGGAAGATCCCTCCTGGGACCACCCGGATGGGCCGCTAATGTTTAATTGCCAGGGAGTGCTTCGCCTTGCATACTCCCGGTGCTTGGTGCCTGGCAAAGGCTATCAAATGGGACTTCTATTCCATAGCTTTATCAATGCCGATGAAGCCATTGAATCACTTATTGCAGCACCTGGTCATAGGAGCGATCACTGTCTAAGGGCAGCCATCATGGCGTATCATGGCTTTCTAACACCAGTCCAATCCGGTCACCTGCTGATGAGAAAGACAGCGGCCTTCTCGTGGAGTTTAGAACTCGCCGTTGCGAATTGGGATAGCGGTAAGTTAAGTCTTGTCAGATTATCGACTTTGCCTGATTATCCTCAGCGATATTTCTGACCAAGTGGGTGCACACCATCGAAATAGAGTCGCGTAGCAAGCCGCCAAGTCAGGATGAATCCAAAGTTCTCGACCAGCTTCGCGAGTTACTTCGCGTGATAGAATTCGAATATGACGGGCGGTCCTCTCTTGCTTCTGCCATTTCGAAAGCTTGGGCGCCGTTTTTCATGGATGTGAGTGGGTGCTTAGCGAATGTTGTTCATTCCTCATTTGTGCTGGTCAATTGCTAACATGTGCTGTCAAAAAGGTATGGGTTTGGTCGACCACTCTCCAAATGGGAACTGCTTTGGAGCGATTGAGCCAAGCCTATCATAAGGGGTATGAGAATAGCCAGATATAGATATGCACAATCTTGGTCTGCATACAGCATCACAATCCTTTGGTTGTATCTTATTTCACTCCATCATAGGATTGCATCATAGCATTCAACGCCACGTGTACTTGTAATATGCACATGATGTGTGTACGCAAAGCTTCGTAAGCTTGGTGTGTTGCCTACCCGAGAGGGAGAGAACGTAACGGTGAAAAGCATAATAACAATTATACGGATATGATCCATGATATGACCGCTGCGCTATATCTTTCTAACACTCATCTTACATTCAAAATTCAACTGCTTCACAAACCAATCGTTACTCGTTCGCAGCTTTTTCCCGGGCCGGATTGGGATAAAGTTGAGCTTATTTACCAGTACAGGGACGAGCTTGATCATTTCCAGCAAGCTAATGTTTTTGCCAATGCATGTGCGTGAGCCTTGGCCAAAAGGCATGTAGTATTTCTCCATCCGGGACACCTGTTCCTTGTCGTTGTCGGTCCAACGTTCGGGGCGGAAGGACTCTGCATCCTCGCCAAAGACCAATGAATTCCTATGCGCTACCCATGTGTTGATCCCTACAACAGTCTATTACGCCATTTATCTTAGCAATTGTTGAATTCAGACAAATGCTAGAGTGAGAAAAGACTACTTACCCCTTGTGGTAGATGGGTGTTGGCAATCTGCGCGCCCCCTTCAGGGACTATTCTGCCCAGCGGTAAACCTGTAGCCGGATGCAATCTGATTGCTTCTTTTATACATGCTTGTAAGTAGGATGCCTTTTGTAGCTCAGTGAATGTTGGTTGGGCTTGGGCCTCAAAGAGGGGGTCGAGCTCGTCTCGCAGCTAGTTTATTAGGCGTTAGTCCTAGATCCGAAAGGAGAGAAGTGGTAAGGAGAGACCAGTTTTTCAATGATTGCTCTGGACTCTAGGTAAACTCACCTTTTGCATGCACCGGGGCGAGGAGACAAGGTAGTACATGACGGCCGATAGTGAAATGGATGTTGTATCGGAGCCTGCACCAATGTTGGTAATACAGGTCGCGATGATATCTCCAAAGGAAAACTTCTCTGGGTCAGCCTCGTGCATTCTGGTCACCTTTGAGAGGAAATCATCATTGGACTCCGTATCAAAGGTGCCATCGGCTATTGCCGCTGCACGGTTCTTGATCTGCCCGATTGTGAAAGCAGCGATGTTGGCGATACCTTTAGGGCCGAATTTATTGTTGATTACCGAAATGTAGGGGTGCCATTCGGAATAGACGCCCACGCAAGCGCAGTATCGAAGATATCCGCCAAGCGCTGGGAAGATGCCCATTTCGTCCTGCCCTCTGTCAAGCAGACCAAAACGCTTGGCGACCTGTAAATTGAAGGAAGAGTCAGCCTCCGGTTTCTCGGCCATGTACCCTGTCCGTCGAGCGACGTACTGTGATTTCTCCGATTACATCAAAGGCATAGCACTGGAACCAGTGCTACATGTTTACCGTCTCGCCAGCGGCGGCGAATTCAATAAACTTTTCCACGAGGATGTCCACGCAAGAAGCGACGGTGCTTTCCATGCGTAGCAGGTTACTCGTAGAATACAAATGGGCGAGTTTCCTCCGTTGTGCAGCATGTACCGCTGGGTCTCGCTCCGTAAACAAGTTGGAGCGCTTTGGATCCGGGCTACCCGAGGCATAGTACCAGGGCGACTTTTGAGTAAAAGCCAGTCAGTAATTAATCTTCTTAATCCGCGCGTGCGAGACTCTTCCAGGATTTATATGTGTATTTCACCTTTACAAAGTCTGTGTTATGTCCATAGATGACTTTTACGGCTGCCGGGTCATCCACACTGTATTCATTCGGTGCGATGCGCACTATTGGGCCTGCGTGTAGTATCTTTTGTGAGCTTTTCCGATACGACTAGGATTTTTGCTTGTAACTGTACTCATTCGAATGTGTGCGCAATACGGGTGACCTACCTAGTTTTCTGTGAAGTTCAATGTTTTCTTGATGAAAGTTCCTCTTCAGCACACGGCGCAGGTACCAGAGTCTAGTGAACCGAGCCAGAAATGGCCCGGGAACATGACGAAGGGGTGAGAGAGCGGCGCAAGAGATCTGAACAATGAAGAACAGAACGATGGCGAGAATACATAGTAGGTAGAGTCTACTGGAAGTGCCGACTACCACGTCAGATGAAAATGGGAAACTCATTATTTCTTGCCAGGTTTCGTTTATCTAGTGTGTTCCTCAAATCGTTCGGGTCTGCGCCGGGCTGCAACATCGAAATGCGATGTCTCTTATCTATCTGATTGACCGTTCTTGTCTACTCCGCGTCGACCCCACATTGTACTTGAAATGTGGAGCCAACCCCACATTCGAGAGTTGGGGTGGTGCTTGGCACGCCCATGTACCGGCTTTGACTTGTGCCCCAAGTACAACTTTTCTGTGTGGAGTACTTTCTTCCCCTCTTCCCCCCTCCTCGCATTTCAAAGAGATTATTAGGATTTTGATGACTACGGCTATTCAGAAAAATATGGGGCAGACAGAATGGCGTTTTCTGCAGACGTATCCAGTCCATCCTCCCGTCCTCCCAGATTAACCTTACATAAACCGTGCCTGCACGCATATTTTTGAATTGATTGTCGTTCCTTTGATTTGGCTTTCTATCCTGTGCCTCAAGAATCCCATCCTGTGCCTCAAGAATCCCCTTCGAACATTCTAAATACTTCTTACGCCATGTCGCCATTCACATCTGGCACCTTTCAAAATGTGAGTCGCACGCGAACAATGAACAGTTAAGTTAATGATCGAGATGGAAGAACTAAATTGATTCTGTCTACCCAGGTACTTGTTGTCGGTGCCGGCCCGGCTGGCATGCTGCTTGCCCTCATGCTTTTGCGTGCAGGCGTGCCCGTGACATTGATAGACCAGGCGGCCAATATAGATGAAAATCCTAGGGCCACCCACTACGGCCCTCCTGCTATGTACGAGCTGAACCGTGCGGGTGTAGGCGATGACCTCCGCAAGGAAGGGTTCCTGCCAGACTCGGTGTGCTGGAGGAAGTTAGACGGCGAAATCATTGCAGCGCTGCACAACGATGCGATGACATATGACCCGGATAGGATGTGTTGTCTTCCTTTAAACAGACTTGGTAAGCTTCTGCAGCGTCACCTCCAGCAGCAATCCGGAGCCGACATTCGCTACAATCACAAGGTTATCGGCATCGGACAAGACGAGAAGAGCGCTTGGGTCGAAGTTGAGACGCCGCAGGGTAGGGAGACCCTCTCCGCCAGCTATGTTGTTGGTTGCGACGGTGCCAACAGTCAGATTCGGCGATCCCTGTTTGGAGACTGGGAATTTCCTGGGAGGACGTGGGATGAGCAGATTGTTGCCACTAATGTAAGTACCAAACTTTGGAGGAAAATCTCCCCACCGCCTCCCACTATTACTCATGATGCGACAATACTATTCCTTTTGTTATCAGACATAGTCACTAATCTTCCACCTTTTCGATCACCAATAGATCCGCTACAAGGGCTTTGATGATCACAAATGGCCTGATTCAAGTTTCATTGTGCACCCGGAACATTGGTCCATGGCTGCCCGCATTACAACAGATGGCCTTTGGCGCGTATCTTATGGGGAAATTAAAGGTTTGACGTATGATGAACTGAAAGAACGACTTCCCGCCAAGTTTGAAACGATCCTTCCTGGTCATCCGAAGCCGGACGGTTACGAAGTTGTTAACTTCAGCCCGTATAAAATACACCAGAGACTTGCCAAGCAGATGAGAGTCGGAAAGTTTCTGTTAGCTGCAGACGCAGCTCACTTATGCAATCCCTTGTGAGTAGGACTTCCTGTCTCCCAATCGTATCGTAGAGAGCCTTGACTAACCATTGTCTTTTTCTGAACCACACAGTGGTGGTCTTGGGCTAACAGGGGGCATCGTTGATGTCGGCAACTTGAGGGATTGCCTCGTCGGTCTGTACGAAGGCAAGGCTGACGAATCAATTCTGAACCGCTACGACGAGATTCGACGGCAGAAATATCGGGACGTGATTGATGTCGTCTCTAGCTCCAACATTCGTCGCTTGTTCTCCCTCAACCCTGATACGGCTATGAAGGACGATGCATTTTTCCAAGCTTGTAAGCGAGCATCGGAGGATCCAAAATTCGCAGAGGAAATGCAATTGGTATGTCCCTAAGCCTCCTCATACGCCCCCTAGAACTGTACTTGTACTTACTGAACGGTGATGTTAGGCGACTAAGACTATCATGCACGATTTCACGCAGTACTACGCAAAATAACTATGAACAGTAATTAAGTGCCTGTTCCTGAGGGATATAGTGTTATAATTCAGCTCTGCCCACTGGGCCTTCAAATTGAAAAAGATAATATGATTTGTTAAATGATACATCACTAGATAGGATAGTGCATATCCTTGTAATACTGTAGTCTTGCGCTTTCCATCATACCCCGATTTACAGAGAACTCGTAACCTCCCTTAATAGACACTTTACACACATGATGAAGCTATGCTACATTCTTTCCTTTACTCGTCTAATACAATCGTCTCGATAATAAATCTTGAAGTCATTTTCGTCGTCTTCACACCAGCTAGGACACCGTAACACGCCGTAGTTTGCAAGGCTGCTCATCGGGTCTCAATATCCGTAAGATATTTAATTATTGTTTCTCTAGCTAAAAGTTGAGGTCTGAATAAGCATTCTAAACGATAGTCATGCCAATGTTTTGCGTCGACTACAATTGTTTATGTAATCTAGTCGTCGTTTCGACATGATCTTCAAACGTCGCTGTTTGCGCTTGAGACCGAGTCGACGCCATCAATCTCTCTAAATTAATCTATAAATTTGAATGCTAATCACAAGTTTTAATGGAATTAAAGTATGCTCAGTCATAAGGTATTACTTGGATAGATAAACTCGCTGCTGCCATGCGCCGGAACTGCTGGACCTAAACACTTCCAACTGCTTCTCTTCGATTCTTTAAGCCTTACTAGATCAAGTTATCGTCTGGTTTTTCTTGGATAGCTAGGATATTTGAAAATGGAGTATGTTATAGCGATCAGCAAGCCGATGAAAGAGATTGAAAAGTAGTAACCTGTTGGGCAAAGATTTCTGACTAAGAGATGATTGTCTAGCTAAGAATGAAGTAAAAGAAGGGGGTTTAGCAGGAAGAGATAAAACATATTTTTCTTTCCACAGGCAGAACCAATTCTCACCAAAGGTTTTGAGGTGTGGAGTATGAGCAAGTGGGGTCGAAAATTACCGTTGTGGGACTAGTTGGCCATACCCCACAACAATCTAATTCTTCTTTGGTAGAACAAGTGCGCCAACGCCGGGGACTGAGATTCTAGGTACTGAATCAAATAGATCAAAGTTGCCCACAAGGGCGTTTTCTAGAATCAAATCAGAATTCATTCATTTGCGAACAATCCCGTCAACACCATGTTAGGCACATCCTAGGGTCCGCCGAAAAATTATGAGCTCATATGGATAATAGTAATGGGAATGGGAATGTCGAAGAATCTGATGGCGGAAACTCCAAATCATTCAGGAGTTGCAATGTGCAATGATAAGGTTACCTAATGGATCAGATTTGTACAAGGAGTTCAGGGTTCAATAGAAATTGCGTCACCTTTTATAAGATTAGTAGAATTGAATTTCAATGTAATTTCTCTCCAGCAATAATAACAAGTGTAGACTGGACGATATGCGAGCTATATGTAGATACTCAACGAATATTGCTAAGGACACATCCCTCGCCCTTGCATTTCTACTTCAGGCTCTCAGGTCTATGCGTTTCTTGGTGGCTTCGTTGTTCGTGCTCTAAGTACAAAATACAAGATTCACCCTGCAAGGAATGTGTTCCAAGCAGAAGAAAGTACTTCCAAGCTACTTTGTTGAGCAAGTTTGAAAACGCTGTCTCTACGTCCATAAGCTGCACTCTCAACTCCCTCCACGAAACGCGTACCACAAGATGTGGAATCGTAGACCATAGCACCGCCCTTTTTTTCTACATATTCGGGAAACGGGTCTAAGCCATTGATGAACTTTACAACGTCTTTCCCAAACTTTTCTGCCACAGTCTTTTGACTTTCACTGAGATATTGATTGTAATTTTGAAACAAAAAAACGGTATCTAGTAGATGAGTCGAAAATCCTTTGTGTACACCATCCCACGGGTTCTTATCGTTGAAATGGTACACAAATGACTTTCCAGGGAACCCTGCGGCAATATGAAGGGCCGGAGCGTAGAATCCGATGTCGTTTGCAAACCTTAGGACCTGATTCACGTCATTGACATTCTCAGAGAGATAAGACTTGTGTAGCTCCTGGGCAAGACCTGGATAGGGCGATAATGTGTCGTTTGAAGATTTGACAAAATCCTCTTTTAGTCTTCCCAGTCGGTTGTGGAGCATGTAAAATAAGATACTCGACTGAATTACAGTGACGTGTCAGAAATAAATGGCATCATGACATTGTGGGACTTTCACTTACATCCATTTCACAATCGCCGATGAGTATATCACTACACCATTTTGATCCAGGAAGACTATTGTCCTCAAAAGACCATTTAGTGAAAGTGCTTGATGATCTAATCAATTCACCATCCACTACAGGAAGCAATGGCAAATTTGATGGCAAGCCTTGTAATAGCTTCTCGGGGTTGCTCTCTGTCAACGTTCGAACGCGTTGTTCAGCGGTTGCTGTCTCAAGCCCTAATAGCTTGATCACGGTCTGGTAAGTTGCTTCAGCAACCTCCATCGGTATCGGCTTGAGAAGTAAGGGGGTGCCACCCATTGCTACAATCCGCCGGAACAATGGCCTAGGGCTTTCAAGATGTATAAGAGCAGACACTAGAGAACAATCATCGTCAGTCAAGTTAAACTTCATGACTTTCTAATTAGCGTACCTGACCCTGCACTGGATCCCATCACAGTTACTTCTTTGGGGTCGCCACCGAATTTGTGCACATATCTCCTGATCCATTCCAATGCCACCTGCTGATCTCTGAGTCCGTTATTGGCGTGAAGCCCGGTAGATCTCATTTCTTTCCCGGAAAGAAACCCTGTGATTCCTAAGCGGTAACTATCATTCACACAAAGTTAATTTCGGGCACATTCGACATCCCAAGTGGAAATCATACTTAATATTGATACCGATTATTGGTCTTCCTTCCATAATTGATAGCTCCACAAGCGCAGTTGGGTTGTATTGCGGCCACGCATTGGAACCTAATACGAATCCCCCTCCATGGATGAAGACGAAAACTGGGAGGAGTCCCGGTCTGGTTTTTGGTACAACAATATTCAGGTTGAGACAATCCGTTCCTGATAGTTTGAATCGCTCGTGATCGAGGCCATGCTGGATGAAGCCATGCTCCATATCACAAGTATTGTCAGTTTGTGTGGATTGTGGGCTATTAATAATTCAGTATTCAAGACGTCATTCTGTTGAATTGACAGACTTACCCATGAGATATGGCTTCTTTACTTCCTTCGATCCCATTTTCATTTAAAATTGGAGCTGCAAATGAGTGTTGTAACGTAGCGTACGTGAGGCCTTTATACTCTACCACAGTCCCATGATCGATCCCGATCAACTGTCCGACGGCTAGGTGTTCAGAACTTGCCATTTTTACTCTAAAACTATGTTAACTAAAAGAAGTTCAATTGAAAGTGGCGCTAAACAAGAATGATAAGTCCGTATTTATGTAGAAGGCCCAAAATTACCCCACATTCTGCCCCAAAACCTGCCAAGAAACAACAGGCTGATGATGTAAATGGAGTTTCTTCGTCTTAGCCCTACTCAAAATAATCCTTTTTGGTGCTCATCTCATCGCAACTTTGCGGGGAAAAGCACTTTTATCCAAATTTCGCTCGTGATAGCGTTGTTGTTAGGAACCTTCTTACTTCACGTCACAAAGCAAGTAGAGTCTCTGTATCGTATACACGTATAATAGTAGTATTAGATAGACGAATCGCTGACTTCCTGGCAACGATTCTGTAGTAGCCTATATAGCAGTCTCTTGGTAATCCGGATGGTAACGGATACCAAGAGAGGGGTATAACGCTCCCATAGTGGTCCGGTACGGACCACGGTGGTACTGGTACTTAGGAGCAACCTCCATCAGCTCTTATCGGGGTGTAATCCTGACAGTTGTCGTCAGCGCTAAATCAACGAATTTGCCCCGATATACCCCAGTTCTGTTGCCGTGGAAGCACGCTAGGTATGGTGGGGTGCATGTTGTGGGGAATAATCTAGTCTGCCCTTTCTAACCCCAAGAAGACGAAATAATCCCCCACTTGTTTTGAATACATGGGGAGATCGCAGTTTCAATTTCTAAGTTATGGCAGACTATTTTATTCAAATTCAACCTCGTAGCAACCTTGGCCACTCTATATTTTTTTCTTCTCATCTCATTTTGAAACTGTAGCGACTGCAATTCGATCTTCATCCTAGGATTTTAAATTCTTCCATCGCAGAAAATGGGCGGTTCACATGCATCAGTGAAATACGCTGATCCGGAGTACCAAGACACTCACCGTGCTTTATTCGCAAACTCTGTCATGCACCCACTGAAAGTGGTACTGCCCCCGGGTTTGCAAAAGGATGAATTTGACACAACGGTAGAGGAGCTCGTCAAGGCAATTGGTACTGATTCGGTTTTTACGGGAAACGATTTGCTGGAGTATATCGACCCTTATGAGCTGAATGAGGAAAATGGAAATAGGAAGATGCCTTCGGTCGCGATAAGGTTAGATCGAGATAGCCATAACGTTTCAACATGAATTGTAGCGCTAATTGAAGCTCAGCGTAAAGGAACTTAAGGAGCTGAAGGCGGTCCTACAGATTGTCAACAAGCACAAAACTCCTGTATGGACTTTCTCGAGAGGGAAGAATCTGGGGTGAGTAGTATTCGATCTCACTGCGATCATTGGATTTTACACGTGCTGATAGATGACGTAGTTACGGCGGCCCTGCTCCAGTAGTGAACGGTTCTATCGCATTAGACCTACACCGCATGGACAAAATACTAGAGGTCAACGAAGCTTCTGCATACGCTGTGGTCGAACCTGGCGTCACTTTCACCGATCTTTACAATTACTGCAAAACCAATAACCTAAAGGTATGGCCAAGTGTGCCGTCTCTGGGATGGGGAAGCGTTGTCGGCAATGTGAGTTGTACCTCCGTGAATCAAGCAGGTGACCACGTTTGACAAATTTTTCAGACAGTTGATCGTGGTACTGGTTTCTTGCCGACAGCTACACATTGGCAGAACATTTCCGGCCTTGAAGTCATGCTAGCGAATGGGGACGTCGTCCGAACAGGCCAGTTTGGTATTTCAAACTCCAAATCGGCTCACTTGTCCAAATTTACCTTTGGGCCATCCATCGAAGGGCTGTTCTTGCAGAGCAATCTTGGCATAGTGACAAAGATGGGTATTTGGCTTACACCCCAGCCTCAAGCTTACCTTTCGTGTTCCTTCGATATGCCCAATATCGAAGATGTGGAAACAATAGTCAATATATTCAGCAAATTGCGTATGAATGGAGTCATTCCAGGTACTGTGTATGTTTCGAATATTGTCGAATGGTTAGCCATGACCGGGCAACGCGAAACTTTTTGGAGCGGGAGAGGCGCTATTCCGGACTGGAGAGTTCGAGAACTTCAGGCGCAGCTCGATGCGGGATACTGGACCGCAAAGTTTGGCTTTTACGGGCCTAAAGATGTGATAGAAGCTCAATTCGAAGAGGTGAAAAAGATCGTAAGGAAGGATGCACCAACAGGGAGAGTTCGTGGTGAGTTATTCGCCGCAGACGACGGAGAGCTTCTTCAAGCAGAGAGTGTCACCGATCCACACGGAGGCATGTTCGTCGGTATCCCATCGCTGTGGAGTTTGCCAATGGTCAAATATCGCCTTCCCAAAGACGGTACAGGTATTGGCGGTCACGCAGACTACTCCCCGATTATTCCGTCTAATGGGAAAGAGATCCTGGAATGGGTTAAAATCGCAAAAGCTATCTCAGAGAAAGAAGGCTACGAGCTCTTCTGTGACTTCTTCATGCACGAACGCCATGTCATATTCGTCAACATGATCACCTTCGATAAGACAAACGCTGAGAACCGTGCTTCAGTTGACGCAGTTTTGGGAAATCTCTACAGAGCAGGTGCGAAGCGGGGATACAGTGGGTATCGCTCTCACATCAATTACATGGGTAAGTCATTATGATCTTTTCCAACCTTTGCATTGGAGGATCTAATCAAAGCCACTTTCAGATACTGTCTCTGATGTTTACAACTTCAACAATCACGCATATCGTAGATTCATCGAGACTTTGAAGGTAGACCATTCTATAAGTGCACTTAATCAAGATGTCGTAGCTAATCTATTCCACAGGACTCCCTCGATCCGAATGGCATTTTGTCGCCCGGCAAGCAAGGTATTTGGCCACACCGGTTCCGCCATCTTAGGAACGGTGGAGCCTCGAGATCGCAACTTTGATGGTCAAACACGTCATACAATGTGTATAAGTAAGCATCTGAGATGTTTTAACATGGTTCGACTAATGGAATGCTTCCGAAGAAATTCACAGTTTCAAATCTTTAAAAAAATTAGAGCAATATTTAAATACGTACAAGCACCAAGTAGGCTTGCAATCTCAGGAGCTTCTAAAATATCCTTGATGTTGATTCGAGGCTCAGCGCATCCTACGCGTGAATTTCTAAACCGGGTTTGTAAAGGTAAAAGGTGATCCCATCAAACGCATAACACATAGGATCCTTATAATTTTCGTTTAACCACCCAGTATCCACGATAGAGAAGAGGTTATACTAGGTAACAGTTCATAGTGATCCAGCGTCCAATGTACAAGCCTATGTCCCGAGCTCGCGGGATTACGAATATAGAATTTTAATTTAGCCCTACACAAATTTTCTTACTTGGGTATCCAGCTTGCCGAGATGGTACATGCGCGAACGATGCTGGAAGCCTGCTTAGGCCGCATTTGATAAAGCCACAGTAGATAAAAGACATGCGGGGAAGAATGCACGTGCTATTCACCAATGGTTATATCATTCAAACGTTTGCCGGTATATGCCCGTATTTTGATAGACTCTTCTAAAACAAAGAAGGTAAGTCGAGAACTGAAGCCAGGGAAATATCAGCTACAATGGCGAAGTTGCACCTACGATTTATCTCCTTCGCTATCAACATTACAATGCTGATTTAAATTGCCTTTGATAACCTCTCGTCCACTTGATCAGTTCGAATAGGCATTTGAATTTACTGTTCAATAGAATGATGCTACATTCTTTTCGTGATTCGATACTTGAAATTTTCCCCCAGTTTTGCTGGCTTTCGCAAACTAAGCAATATTGTGAATACAGGATGTATCGATCGTCATACTTTGTTGTTACTGAAGGCTGAGCAAAAAACCCGGCATATCGTCTTTTAGACTACGGGTCATGTCAGATACGCTTTTGACATGATCTATGATGCTTGAACCCAATTCACAGTATCAACGTGAATATAGATGTCGTAAATAAGGGAATGGCTTTGGATTTTTTTCTTGATAGCAGTGACTAGACACTTACCCATCGAACAGGAGATGCGGTTCAAGAAGAGTATGAAAGTGCATTGATGACAATACGGATCTATCAGTCTCTATGATCGTATATATTTTACTTCCTGTCTAAACGCGCGGGAAACAAGTCATGGTAGGTACCAATTACATATTAGTGACGACCGAAGTGTAGATAGGAGAAGGTGAATCGATCAGCGGACACTGACAGTAGATACCGGCATAGATCTGGGAAAAAACCTTAATTCGGAAGACATCAAACATATCCGCGTGTATCCAGACGAATTGCTTGTAATCAAGTAGTTTAACTAAATATTTGGTGTCCAATTAAGACATTATAATATCTTAAACTGACTACACAAATACATACGACCATAGGACGTTGAAAACAAGGCTTCCCGTTCGCTCAGCCCTATTTAAGCAACGTACCGGCGGACTAGTAGTCAGGTGGGTGACCACTGGCGAATCCCCGCTGTTGTATGTTTTTGCCAATCGTTGGACATCATCAATTTTTAACAAGATTAAGCTTCTCCACAAGACTCAGTACGTCGTAGTCACCTTAGGCGTGCACGGAGCGTTAGTAGTATGTGACTAGCCAGGAGTGGCAACCAAGTATCTCTTTTTTTCGTACCCTTGTCTCATAGAAGAACTTTGGATTAAGCTAGCCTTGTTTCCTTAAGCGTACTCTATCCGTAAGAAATAACCTTAAATCTGTTTATCTACGTACTAGTATCAGAAGGCCTTTAACTACTACGATCAAGAACAGCAACTTAACAATATACTAATGATAATATTCTCTTCACCTATAGGTCTTGTAAGAATGGATATAAAAAACTACTCATAAAGCTACACTACCTGCTTCCTTATATTTACCAGCCTGGGGCACGTCAGGTAGTAACGGATAAGTATCGGGTAGCTTTCGGATAGGTGTCAGGCGTAAACCAGGTAGGTTGTGAAGACGTGAATGTTAAAAAATTCGATCTAGGAAAATCTGATAACACTCAGGCCGAGTAACAGTTAGTAGATAATGTATATTAAATCTTCCATCTGTAAGAAGCTAAAGACGGAGGGAACTGTGACATTGCCTAAGCAGTGCAATACGCCAACGCTCGGGCCGAGAGCGCATTTGTGGTAGCGTAGAATTGTGACCTTGCTAGCAGTGCAATGCGCCAACGCTCGGGCCGAGAGTGCAATTGTGGCAGCGTACGACATCCGTCGCCCACTGCACCCAAAGGATGATATATATAAGATACACAAACTATCAGAACCGATTTGTTCACCACTATCATCTATCTTGTACTTATCTTGTTAATTCTACTCATCAAAAATTAAACTCACAATATGGCATCCGTTCCAGTCGATTATTTGATTAATACTAAAGTGCCTGGAGTCAAGAGTCAGCTTATGAAAAGCCCACTCGAGCCATCTGGTGCCCTTGACCATTTTAAGTACTTTGATGTGACTCCCGTCATCGGTCGCGAGTATCCCACACTCAGTGTGGTGGAGTTGATGGAAAGTCCCAATGCCGATGAGCTGCTTAAAGAATTGGCCTATATCGGTATGTTTCGGCATTCGATCGGATTGTACCTAATACTAAACACCACTCTCTACAGTCGCTGCGCGTGGTGTTGTTTTCCTGCGCAAGCAAGATAACCTTACTGGCGAACTTCAAAAGCGCTTCATTCAACGCCTAGGCGAACTCTCGGGCAAACCCGCCGAATCAGGCGTGCATATTCACCCGATCCTGAACTCTAAAGCCAAAGTCCCTGGCATCTCAGAAGACAATGAGATTATGTCGGTTAATTCCGATGTCTTCCAGCAACTATACACCAACAAACATATGGATCCTACGCGATCCTACAAGAAGCAGTCGTCTGACCTATGGCACTCTGATATTACATGGGAAAATGTGCCATCAGATTACACCTCTTTACGTCTGACTACAGTTCCCCCTTCAGGCGGAGACACATGTTGGGCATCTGGTTATGAGATGTACGACCGCATTTCAGAGCCCTTCCAAAAGCTCCTTAAGACGCTTAAGTTCACGTTCCACCGCGAAGAGTTTAATGCAACAGCTAAATCAAACGGTGCCTTTGTCTACAGTGAGCAGCGCGGACACCCAGAGAACGTGGGCGAAGAGCTTATTGCTTGCCATCCTGCAATACGTACTAACCCAGTGACAGGCTGGAAGAGCCTGTATGCTGCTGGTGCAAAAGTTGGTTACTTTAACGACGTTACAGCTGAGGAGTCTGAGATGCTTCTATTGTACGTTAATAACATTCTTAAGGACAATCATGATCTTCAGGTGCGATGGCGCTGGAACAATGTCAATGACATGGCTATCTGGGACAATCGCTGCACATACCACAATGCAACGTACGATTATGGTGGCATTGGAGACCGTGTGGGGGTACGAACAATGTCAGTTGGAGAAAAACCATACTTAGATCCAGCGTCTATGTCGAGGAGGGAGGCAGCTAAGGAAAATGGAGTGACGATTGGCGAATGGATTAAGGTAGCCTAAAGGACATTACACTAATACACTACAAAAGAAATTGTTTTTGTTTCCTTGCTAAAATATAACCCTACCGCACAAACACTTAAGCCCCTCTAAAACTTTGGATTCCCTTTCTTCGCTCTACATCTTATGTGATTAGAATGATAAAGTTTATTCCGGTGTAGCAAGACACCCTGCTTAACGAGACGCTCTAGAAACTCATTAAAATAGTAAACTCAATAGTAGAATAGTGGAATAGATACTCTTGGGATAATAAACTTGAGTTAAAAATTTATCCTCTCCTAGTAATTTTAAAAAAATGTTCTACCTACTACAGAGTTCTTGAATTTGGTCAAAGTGTTATATAGCTACTTAACTTTAGCTAGTGTAACAATGTAAGCACGTGCTCAATCAACGTGGATTACTTGCTTATAGTAACTTGCCGGCAAAGACTGGTGTTACCACTATACATGTTATACTACACAGAGAATACTTGCTTAAGTATTCTTGTGCTCACTTTTCGGTAAAGTTGGTGTTATTACGTTGTACTAATAGTAAGGGCAGGGCGTCTGACCATTAAAGTATATCTTTCTTTTGTGCCCTTATCTCATAGAGCTTCAGGTCGCCTGGATATGAAGGCGCGTAAATTCTCGTCCATCTTCCTCAGAGACAGGCGTAGAAGGCTCTGTCGCTAGTGTCAAGCTTCCTGAAGCTATTTTTGAGCCTGTCGTCCATCGTACAAGTGACCCAGACGTGGAGGATATGCGTGAACGCATATAGATTGACTCGTAATCAGACACAAACTCTCTGACAGTTCCCTTGGCGTGTATAAACAGCAATACCTCTGGCGCAAGCCAACTCACAGACACCCAGCATGCTAGTGTTAATACTTCGCCACACTCACAGATCATCAGACAGATTTTTCCACTGTCGTCTCAGCCCGTGTTGAAGGAGCAGTTTCGTCTAACACACCCAAAAAGGCCCAATCTGGTATGCATGAGAGCTCTCGTGAGCAGTAGGCTTGATGTCGCGCACGATCGGAGCATCGTTCCCGTAGAGCTGTGTTAGGACAAAGTGCTGCCGCTGTGCTGGACGATTGGTCACATCACGCAGCAGGGTCACATATACCCATAAAGCAGCATCAGAGGAACATTGAACACCGAAGGTATCACGGCAGCAACATGCAAGTCCCTTGAATTATGGAGTGCACATGGTAAGTCTATCTTTAGATGCGCCAACGCCATCTTCTAGCTTGCGCTGTGAACACCACATCCAGGAGATTCTCCCATTACAGCTTAACAATCACCTGCAGTCTCCTGAATGCCGAGTCAGCTTTGACTTGAACGCCTCAAATACGCAGACTAACAAATTGTAGTGAGGATCTCGACGTTCTTACAACTCATTGTCTCTGGCAGCGCAAACTGCGAGAATGTAGGAGATGTTCATTAATGCTTCGAGTAATTATGCAAGTCCTAGAGAAGGTATAAGATATTCATACATTGCAATGTCGTGGCTAACAATCGTCCGACCTCGTCACTGAGGAGGTTCTCTGCATCCAGTGTAATAGTCAAAGACCCAATCGTTGGGTCGACCGCCCAGATACTTGCCCGTCTTCAAGTCGTACTGATCCACCGGCTCAGGAAACGACTTCGACTGCTCCGTGCGTCTGTTGGTAAGTGTGAAGACATCAACACCAGCTGCTTTACCCGCTGCGACTGCCTTATCGAAGCTGACCGTTCCTTCTCCGTGGTCTGTTGCGCGCTCCACCTGCTCCAAAAGAATGGCTTTCAGGTTTTCATAGCGTCCGCTTTCAATCATTTTGATAATCGCACGCTCCAGCAGCACTGTTTCGCCCTCTTTGTCACCACATTGCCCCGAACCTGCGTCCTCCCATAACACCAAACTTTCTAAGCACTTCGGTAATGCTTCTGCAACGTATTGCACGTAATAGTCGGCGTGACTCTCGTACTCCTTTGGGGTATCTCCCCATGTGCTACGGTATGCACCCGTTGCTAAGTCATGAACATTGAATGACAATTGCTTCAGCTTACGAAAGCCATCTAGCTCATTTTCATCAAGCTCGACCACAGAACACTCATCACTGTAAACCGAGTGGCTATCGAAACCGTACCACATCAGACTCTCCAGTGATGAGCCTTGGGCGTTGTTGAGCTCGCGAACGATGCGGCTTGCTCTGTGGAAATCGCCTGCGTTAGGCCCGCTGTTCCTAAAGGCGACTGTACGCAGCTTTTGAGGGGCGTTGCAAAGCCATTCGATGAAGTCACCTTCCAGCTCATAATCAAGACCTTCAAAGAAAAGGTGTTTGACAGACGCGGAATGCGATGGGAAGTCGTAAATCATCCACTCATTCGCCTCCCAATCGCTACCGGCATCGCTATCATCGTCGTTCTCATAGTCTCCGCTGCCATCATCTGGCTCGCAGCGTAAACCATTGAGATACAGGGTATCGAGGCTGGGCAAACGAAGTAAGCGTGCGACAAGGGCGGCTGACTTCGGATATTGGTCATCATCCATCCAAGTTCCGGAAACCACTCCGACAGCTACAGAGCGAAGACTAGTGAACCCAGCTGGCCACAGACCTATGTTGATCGCAGTGTCTGATGAGAGATCATGGTCTAATTCAGCCCTGTCATCTTGGGAGCAGTTGGACTCGACCTCCCGCTCGCAGAGATCCATCTCAAAATCTTTTGTACTTGCGGCCTCTGTTTTCAGCTCACCAACTTCCACGTTTCCCGATTCTTGAATTTCCTGCTCTTTCGACCACTTCACGTACGCAGCTTCCCACTCGCGATCAAATTCGCTCTGAGTCGGACTGCAACAGGCATCTACCTGCCTCTGAAGAAGGCTAGCATCACGCTCTCTGGTCTTGATAAATTCATCGACTTCATCCACCGCCTCACAAACTTCCATTTTGCTCGTTTCAAGAAGCGCCTGATCTTGCACCCCGAACCCGAAAGACTGTTTCCACTCACGATCGAACTCGCTTTCAGTCGCGCTTTGACAAGCGTCATATTGGCTCTGAAGAAGTCTCTCAAAGTTCTCCCGGGTTTCAGTCACGTCCTCACATTCTTCTGCTGTCTCATCGCGAGTACATGGGTCCTCTTGTTCAGTGTGGTAGGTCAGCTTTGATTCGGGGTGGACACCCTTAGAAGCTGCAATAAGGGTCTTCAACCAGGAAAGGGTGGATCCTGTGGTCTGAGACCGAGTAACGAGTTTCAAATCCCGAAGGCGAGGAAGTTTGGCGAAAAGTAGAGCTTTCAGAAGTCCATCGTGGCCTCTTTCGAGTTGTGCGAAGGCTTTTTCCCTATTGATGTCTCCATACGAGTATTCCTCATACCATTCCAGATAGTTGCCAAATCTTTCAAGTAGAGGCTGGAAACCCAGGATGTCCAGGTCTGAGACGAGTCCGTCCACGCCAAAATTGACGGGTGTGTAGAGACTGTAAGTTTCCCACTCATCCCAAGATATTCGGTCCCGCCAAACCTCAAAGGAGCGGACATGCCACGCTGAGATTCGATCTGCCCCAAACGCGCTTTCAAGCAACAAAGGAACTGTGGTTGGGTCCAAATCTGATGCGACTAGGAACTTGGCGTGGGCTTCCTGGTGGCGGCGAAGGACATATTGAGATGCGACTGCAAGTCTCTTGCAAGTGCAAGCGAATTCAAAGTGCGAAGACAAGGGAAGTTCCTCGAGGATCAAACACAAAACCTCGGTTGAAAGATCAACAATAGAGGTCATAGTGAATATTGAGGCAAAGCCTGTTCAGTCGATGGTAGGTTGGTATACTGGGTGACTGTATTGTTATGTGACGGTCATTCTTATAAAATATCGTGAAAACGAGCGAACAGGCTGCCATGTAGTCTACTTCTTGCCATTGCTGTGTACGGACATATTGTTGAACCTTGAGAGAACGCTATCAGTGTAGGCCCGATTCATGTCTCTAAACCCGAAGCATTGTCGATCGCTAAGGCTTTCTGCCTAAACTAGACCACCAAAAAAATCCTAGATGATTCCTAGGCATTCCCAACGAAAATGTTGTCAAAAACTTTGGACAATCAGTGGCCAAAAATTGCTTCAGACTTTGCTCGCTGATCGGTCCGAAGCGTAAGTTGATATTCTTTGCCATGAGTGCATCCGGGTTTTATCCAATACATACATTGAAGTCATGATTTTGGTTAGACATGTCACGCTTTCGCGGCTTGCCTTGAAGCCCTTCTTTTCATTTTGCGCTCAATATTTGACGTGCGTTGAGACTAGGCTTGTCAGCCTCTAAATGTGGTACTCATAAATGCAATCGCTATGACAAGGTACAACCATCGCTAGCTATAGATTTTTTCACCGGTAATATAGGTAATGATCATTCCCTTGATGCTCTGCATTTATGTCAGAGTGGATAATAAAGGAGTTTACACGTGGGCGTACCGACGCCAGTATCAGTAAGAAGTAGAAGAAAGTCAACATCGTGACGCAGCGAGTGATGCCAGCCAAAGCGTTCGCTACTCTGCTCTCTTCGACTGCCGCCCGCGACTCCTGTAGTGTTGCAATGTTAAAATTTTGAAGATCAGGCTAATGCGGTTGTTCGTCTGCGTAGCTGCATCGTTGTAGCGGATGATATGGTCTTCCACAACTTGAAGCCTTTTGACATAGTAAGTATCTGTCCTATCAAGGCCAGGATTTGAGCGCAAAATCTCGTATTTTTTTAGCTGAACTATCAGATCTTAAATCGTAGTTAGACGCCTGCTGCAGCTAATCTAGAGCGGCGACAGTTCGTGAAGCTTGCGCATGTACTAAAGCTAAGCCTCTAGAAGGAGATTTTTGTAAACACATCGTCTACTCTGTAGAGTTCAGTTATGACTGTGCGTGGGGCAGTTGTCCTCGCCTTACTAGGACTTGCGAATGAAGTTTGGCTTGATCAAAGAACTCTACCTATATGCAGTTATAGAAGTAAATAATGTCTTGAATGATTTAAACTGAACCTTGATACACTTCTCCATGTTTTAGATCAGGTCGACCGGGTGACACCAGCAGATCTTTTATCTAGACTGACATTACATTGTCTGCCAGGTTGCACATGTACAATACTCTCCACTGCTAATTCTCTATCTCAATCTCATTATTTTGACTTGGCTTGGTGCACCTTCGCCGTATAGCCAACAAGGAACGAAAATCAAGCAAGCCTTAATAACATGCCATCTATAAGGCTTTAGAACTTTGGTACCTATGGTAGCGCAGAAAAGATAGCGTTGCGATGGTTCCAGTGACATCAATTTCGAAGTTCTACATTCAATGATATTCGTAGATGAGCTCGAACAGCTAAAGCTGCATGTCTAAAGAAGAGGTCTGTAATACAAGAATAGCTTTCTCGTTCGATAATCAGGCTAAAAATTGCCAATTTTTCAATAAAATCATACCAAAATTTTCATTGTCTGGTTCCTAGAGTGCAGCGAGATCCGAATTCCTCAAACACTCTGTTAGTTCTTAAACGCACGCTTCATCTTCTTACAGTTGATCTTGTCCCTGCTGAGTCTATCCTAGCAGTCTGTAATCTTGCAAAGTCAAGTAGTAGGAGTGATAAGCTAGGTATCTAACATACCGATCGTGCGAGGAAATAAGAAGGTGACACGGGCGATCGGACCTCCCCTATCCCCGATTCTGAGCCTCTTACGTCATCACATGCCACCATCATCAGCTACAAACTTACTAGCTCCAAGACAACGAACATCAAGCGTGCATAATGTAGTTGCCTGGAGCTTTTCAGTTGATAAATTTACCTCGATCGCATTCTGAAACTACAACCAGGATCACTCATCATACCTCAATCAGTGTTGACAACCTTTCCAACTCTAGTGACCATGTCGCAAAAACCTTTGTCAATTCTCATATCAGGCGCAGGTATCGCCGGCTCGTCACTTGCTTTTATGCTTGCGCATCACCCCTCATTCACGCTCAAACCCATCGTCACGCTGATTGAGCGCTCCCCTGAACCACGCACTACTGGCCAAGCAATTGATATCAGGGGCGCTGCTGTGAAAGTTATCCGCAAGCTAGGACTAGAGCAAAAGATCAAGGAGAGACATACGACAGAAGTCGGCACTGCATTCATCGGTGCAGGAGGAAAAGTCATAGCGCGTATTGATGCGACTGGAGATGCTGAGTCCCAGACTGCAACTAGCGAGTACGAAATTCTGCGCGGCGAGTTGGCGGGCCTATTGCTTGATGAGGTAGAAGTTACAGAGAATGCCAACGGAACGGAAATGAATTTGGTGTATGGCGAGAGCATAAAATCCCTAACAGAGCATGACGATGGCGTGGCCGTGGAATTCAAATACGGAAAGTTGGAGGCGCAAAAATTCGACGTCGTAGTTGCAGCAGATGGAGTCGCATCGAAGACGCGATCCATGATTTTCGGTGAGGAGGATCTGCAGGACATCACAAAGCCGTTGGGAATGTACATCGGCTTCTTCACTGTGCCGCGTATCGAGCAAGACGAGGATCTCTGGCTCTGGTACACTGCACCTGGTGGCCTGGCCATGCACCTACGACCCCACCGTAATAAGACAACGATGGGTGTCTACCTGAGTATCTGCGGGCCTAAGAGAGGACAACTTCCTGAAATCGATGAAGCAATATCTAAGGGTATTGACGCACAAAAAGCCCTTTTACGTGAGCGATTCCGAAACGCTGGCTGGCAGAGTGAACGATTCCTTGCGGGCATGGACCAAGCCGATGATTTCTACATGCAAAACTCATCTCAGGTCAAAACTCCGCAATGGACAAAGGGTCGATGCGTCATTGTGGGCGACTCAGCATTCGCCATCATGGGCATGGGAACTAGCCTCGCTATGATCGGGCCGTACATCATAGCCGGTGAGCTGTCAAAAATTGCTTCAAGCAGCTCTACAGATGTTGAGGCGGCTTTGAAACGATATGAAGGTATCCTTCGGCCGTACGTTGAAAAGAATGACAACATACCTTCCATGTTTCCCCAGATGATGAACCCACAGACGTCGTGGGGGTTGGGGCTACTTCACACAACGATGAAGTTAGTATTCTTGGCACGGATCCCAGAACTCGCGCGGCGATTCATGGGATCAGATGAGAAGGAGGATTGGAAATTGCCAGATTATGGCTGGCCGTCAGGAGATCAAGCCAAGTAGTTGTGGCTTGGACAATGGAGTGAGATAGATGGATTTTTTTCACGATTTAAGAGCGAGGATATCCCACTTTGTAGTTGTTTCCAGGTAACTCGTTCGTTTTCCTATTCCACTGTCTGGGTATTGACATCGCGAATGCAGTTGCGATCTGCGACTGTTAATGATGTTAATACATTCAGACATCAGGAATACTTTTCTGTTGATTCAGACAAATCTCAACTCCTTAAATTTACGTGTAATAAATGTTGCCAAACTGCCAGGTTTTTCGTCGCAAATACGACGGTTAATTTATTCACAGTATGCAAACTCGTTTTCTTTTCAGTAAGTCGGATATGGAGAGGTGACGACCGAACTAAGGAAAATGTTGAAAGGTCTACTGAGACATGTGACGTCATAAGGGTTGGCAAACGTTGGACCTTTGGCGGTCAGCCTTGGAACTGCATCATAAAAGAGTCCAAAGCATTCCAGAGCTTCTTGTCGGTTATGATGGATTAAGCTGCTTGGAGTGGAAAGATTATTCGTGCGTTATTAACTACAATCCAAGCCCAGTGGCGTTGATCTTGTGAAGAACTCGTCATGTAGTTCAAAATGTTGCCAAATTATAGCCCTCGATGTTCAGCACAAGCAGTCCGTTGATTTGCCGGATATCGGCTGTGGATCAGCATGTGCCTATGCGCGGAGAATTGAGATGACCCACAAGGCGCGAGGAAAAGACGCTATGGCTGTTTATGACGAGGGCAAAACGGCTACACCTGCCAAAGCTAAATCAGATGCATGACAAGGAACCAGGAATACAAGAATGTAACAGTGGCCGGGAGAAACCTCGCAGAGTATTGCATCAACAATGCATTTTCGCGAAAAGAAGCACTCGCACCGTGATCAGAATGATAGCGACACCTCGGACGAGGGTATGCCGCCAGAGACTGTTGGCCTTCGCGACCGCATCGCGCATTTCACATGGTATGTGTGAAGGCCGCCGAACGGGACATCCAAGGGCTCATGAAATTCCGTAGGCCATGGTTCGCGGCAACAATGTCTACAGGCGCTCTTGCCATCGTTCTAGGCAATACCCCGAACCGCTTCAACGGCCTGGAAACAATCGGCAAAATATTCTTCATCTTCGACCTTGCATTGTTCCTCCTCTTCAATGTACTGATGATAACACGCTTCATCCTTGTTCCTCGCAAGCTCCTGGCTTCACTCCATCACCCAGTCGAAGGGTTGTTCTACGGCACGTACTTCGTTTCCGCTGCCCTTATTCTTAATTGCGCGTACATATACGGCAACGATACCACTGGGCCTTGGCTTACGAAAGCGCATGAAGTCTGTTTCTGGATCTACTGCGCTATCGCTTTCATCGTCGGTGTGGCCCAGTACTCCATGTTCTTCCGGTTAGAGCGTTTGAGCGTTACAGATGCAGTTCCAGCCTGGATCTTTCCTATTTATCCTCTGTTGGTGGTTGGGACATTGGCAGGCACAATACTGCCTGCACAACCAGATCAAGCTAGCTGGGAGATCTTCATTGGGGGCGTGGTTTTGCAGGGCCTTGCTTGGGTGGTGTCGTTCTTGATGTACGGAATTTATATGCAACGCTTGATGACTGGTTCTTTGCCTTCTCCAACTGTCCGTCCAGGCATGTATGTGTCCGTGGGACCTGCAGGTACGTTGTTTTGTCTTTTAATAGAGGTGCCTATCTCACAACTCCCATAGGATACACCGCCGCAGGATTGATTTCTCTCGCAAATCAAGCGCCCACTTTCATAGAGCCAAATTTTTGGACGAACAATGCCATCCCAGATGGAGATATAGTACGCATCATAGGGATCATGTGCGGTCTTTTTATAGTTCTATTCGCGTATTGGTTCTTCGCCATCACCACTGTCGCCGTTCTGGCTGGGGTCCACAAGATGTCTTTCTCATTGAACTGGTGGGCCTTTATCTTTCCGAACGCTGGACTCACACTTGCGACTATTCAGGCTGCCAAGGTACTCAAAAGCGATGCCTTAAATGGTATTGCGAGTGCTTTGACAATCCTTCTAGTTATCATGTGGTTTTTCACAGCGGCATTATGTATTCGTGCTATTTACCTCGGAGACGTAATGTGGCCCGGTAAAGACGAAGATAAAACGATGGAGCGCATTGCATGGGGTTGGAAGAGTAACAAGAACAACTCTCATGCTCAAAAATTCGCGCCGTGAGGCAGAAAAGGGATAATTACAACGAGAAGATCAAAATGAACTCTTCACAGTCTTACAAGTAAAAGGGGATTGTAAACATCATCCCTTAGCATCATCCTAGCAGGAGTCTCAAGGAAAAGGTTTAGTAAAGTGTCGACGACGGAAAGAGATGAAGATGTAGCTTTACTGATCATGCATGACAATGGACAAAACGGACGATTCACGGAGTCCAATCAAAAATACCCCCACAAATTTTTCGCAGTCGTACGAAGATTCATTATGGGGAACTCGTCATGAAATGTTCGTCCGCATCCAACAATATAACGTTAATAACATGTCTACCAAACGTAGGACTAAAGTCTGGCAAATACATGTTGGAAAAACTCATGCCGCGTGGCGAATGAGTCCAGTACACTCACAAGGCTACGCCCAGTGCGGGCCAGGATAGTCGTGGGACATGTGAGAAGTGATAGGATCCATAACACTGGAACGTATTCGCTTGGAATGCGGAAGAAGAGAAGCGATGTCAAGGTTTATGTCCCCGCGATGCAGCCAGGGTGCTGGTTCCATTGGATTCTGTGAAGAACGATGCACGTTCTCTTTATCATTACGGAATAAGAAAAAAACATAATCCAATGAGGAAGGTAGTCAGGACAAAGCAGCTGGTGTGATGGTTAGCCTTAAAGTTTCGTATCGCTAATTTTTCTTTGTCTCTTGGAGCTACCTTGGCAGTTGAGTTGGGGTTCTTTGTCTCATTTCCGAAGGCTTGGGAAAGCCATCACATGATGAGGATGTTCCGAGTGGAATGCTTGGTTTCCACCCTCCACCTATCACCCAGATTTATCCAGCTGAAGCGTCACTGACGCATTGATGAGTTATCGTCTTGCGTGATACCTAATGCCAAGTCAGAGACCTTGTGCTACGATCGAGCACACGATCAAATCGCGTGTCCTCTAAATTTCACGAATATTTCGTTCGTCAGCAGTGCATTAGTAGTCCCACACGTTTGTAACACATCTATCAAAGCACGACAATTCGATCATCAACCTTTTTTCGTAAGTAGGAAGGAGCAACGCCCATGCGGTCCGACAGATCACCACATAAATCGTCAGTCTCGCGTCGGCAGGACGCCTAGAAATGCCTAGCTGCAAGCCAACCCCAACTCCACAATGAGCTCATCATGCAACTGCACGCCTTTTCACCACCAAAAATTTTAAGTTTACCGATTATCGTGACTTGTCGTCCATTGTCTTAAGAATACCTTTCCGCACCAGTCCGCTCATGTGTTGAGTCACTCCGCTGCGGGCTTTCGTTAGCTCCGAACCGAGCCAGCTGACCTCAGCTCCCCAAACTAAAGCGTCGCACAAGCAGTACTCATTCTCCTAACGCCGCCCGCTCCGTTGACTTTTGAAATCGTCCCCCCTGCACGTTGATAACGTTATCAACAGTCTGGACTCCGCTGGCCCCTCTTTTTCAAGACCTTGGCCATTCCTAAACCCCGTTCAGCCTGGCCTCCACCACTCTTGGCCGTTCCGCTGGCCCCGCAGTCGTCACATTCGGCGCATCAGGCATGTTATCGCCGCGCTTTTGGTCGGAACAGACGGATCTATCGCCACGCGTTCGACGGGTGGTGGTGCGAATCAGCTGTCGTACTCAACTGAGAGGCGGCAGGGGTTGATAGTATTCTCGTCCAATTATAGACCAGTAACCTCAGCTGCATTGGGCTTGCAAAGCTAATGAAGCTAATGGAGTTTAGGGCTTGGGGTTAGGGTTTTGGCTTGCTTGGTGGTGGAGGAGAAATAGGTTGCGATTGTGCAGGGGGCACCGAGATGGGGAATGGGAATTTGGGGACTGGGGAGACGTATATAGGTGTGTTGATTCCCCACCTAAATTATATTTCAAAATTCACACTACCACTCCGAGACCAAAGTATCCATCGACATCACTTGCCGCCAATATTACATAACCTCGGACCATCTAATCCACACCTCAACACACAAATATCCAACCAAAATGTCTTCTCCTACTACCCAGTTTGTCTACATTCCCAATCTTGTCGGACGTCAAATGCTCCGCATTCCCATCGAGGACCTTGAGGACGAGGAGATAATCGCACCTGAGGACATCCTCTCCATGTCCAACACCACGTCGCAGCCCATCACCATCAAGTCCACACCAAGCTTCGCCCGTGACTCCTCGCCCTCGCCAAGCATGTCGAGCGTCTCCAGCCTCGAAGAGTGATGAGCTCACCCCTTCACGACAGCGACGGAAGACACAAACCCATTGCGTGAGCAAGAGAGCGAACACCAATTACCTTTCCATCTCCAAGATGGTAATCTACCCTGTTGGGGAAAACAAAAACAGTGACGGATGGTCACGCCGAGCAAATCGAGAGTCAAGACGACTTGTTGACGCAATTGCGGAAACGATTTAGCGCGAGGCCGTCATGACAACACGAGGCCTGCAAGGGCGGAAGACAGGAACAATTTCAGGGGTTCTTGGAACATGTCATCGATTACTTCCTGGTGGAATCATCTGAAAGGAATGCCAAGTCGAGGGGAAGTTGGAGGTTGTTGAGCAAATGATTGTTCGGTTGTTTTTTCAGGCAGATTTGTTCTATACCCAATATTGTCCATTAATCAGATAATGCTTTTCTATTATTTTTGCTCCTCTTCGTGACTGAATTTACCCAACGTGCATCATCACCCACCCAGCACACCGTGCCAACCTCACGCGACATTTCGCAATATCCATTGACACACCACCAAATCCATTGATTGCCCTCGTCCAATGGCTACGACATCGCCTAAAATAGCTAGCCAACCGTGCGACACATCACATGGACCTGAAACACGTCTACAAGAAATACTCAAAATAAGCCTCAACAACAGTTTCGTTCGTGTTCCCCTTCATCGCACCACCCCCCTCTATTTACAGCATCCCCACCATGAACCAAATTGCCAAACATAGCAACCAACGGTGGTGTGTGATCGTCCACGACGATACGACACGAACCCTATTTCTAACACTCTTCTATACGTAGCTCAACAGGATCTTGCCACTGCGCCCCGAAAGCAATATCGGGCCTTCCTGCCACCATCTGCTCCGTGCATTTAATGAATTTGTTTGTGTACATGGTGCCCCATTGTTAAGCAATGCTCGTCATCACGACGCCCAAAGAGCAATGGAGCCCAACGAGTGCGCCTCAGCCCCCTACTGCTGCATGGGCGGAGATGCTTTGATGCGAGAGCGAGCGATACGTTTGGTGATGATTTGTGCGGAGTCTTCATAATAAATAGGTTACGATGAGATGAACGAAAAATACTTAGTAATCTGCATGCAAAGAATAGTTTAGGGTGTTGCCAGATTTCAATTGTAGGTTGATAAATAATTTGGTATCTGGTGAATATCCGCTTGTTGGGACAAACAATACTGAAAAAAAACCTACTTCCTGCTAATTCTGAAGCACACATTCGCCGTGTTCGATTGGATGTTCTGCATGTCTGGGAAATGTTTAAAAACAATATTGATGTATTTGATAATTAAACGAATTCGCCCTCAACCTGTCATCATTTTATTCTGGATTTTTAAGTTACTATAGAAGCATTTTAATTTGGCAATTAACTCTTAACTATCAGCAGACGTGACCAACAGCTAAGTTGAACAAAGACGTACTATGTCTCCAGCGTAGTGATAACCAGGTATGCCTTTGGTCATGAAGTTTATCTATAGGCTCATTGATCATAGACGTCCAGAAAGCTTTCGATAAGTTGAAGAGACATAATTGTCAATCACTCAGGTATAAGAAGTTGTTAATATATGTCTATTCTTCCAGTGGAATTATTCGAATCTATGAAATGTGTGTATGTATAGGCTATGCATGAAAGCAGCAGTTGGTTCTAAACACAAGGAAAGTCGTCACGTCGTTACAAAACACCGACAATCTTACAAACAAAAAGGAAATAACCTAACCAGTCAAATGGCGTGGCCATGCTGATCTGCTAAACGCCACCCAATGCAATGCAATTCGCTTGGAAGTTGATGTTCTTATGCCAACAAAAGAAATCCGACCAAAACAGACGTAATCGCACTCGTCCATGCCGCAACACCGGCGCTGCCTGCACTTAAAAATCCAGCGCTCTTCTTCCGTGTCTGTGTGCCGTCAGGGGGTAGGACAACGTTGGTGCCAAGTTGGGATCCGAGGTTCGCAACCACAGCTTGTGAATCGCGTACGGGAATCGTCGCTTTTCCTGTACTGTCGGTGGTGACTTTGTTGACAGTGCGATTAACAACACTGGCCTGGCCTGTGATATCGGAGTAGGTCATGCCGTTCCATGTTGTGCCTGTTTGGGCATCGGCACCATCTGCGGTGAGATAGGAGAGGTATACGTGCTTGTTCGCGTTATCGGAACCGAAGTTGACGGTGAAGGTAAAGCTGCTCTTGCCGGTAAACGAAGAGTTTGCTGGTTGGCCGTTGATCAGGATCATAGCTTGCAGTGTTTCGTGGGCGTATGCACTGTACGCACGGATATAACCCGAGTAAGAGGAGCTAACACCGGAGGTAGACATGGTTGCAATTTGTGTCGTTCCGTTTCCGTTTCCAATAATCTGTGCCACGGCTGCGTGGGCATAGTACATGGGCCTGACAAAGGGTTGTCTATCGTAAACAACAGAGGGCTGCCATGCGCTCGCATTAGAGTTGTCCGTCATGTGCATTTGCACCGATGAAATGCCTAGAGATGCAGCGTAGAGAAAGAAATTGAGAGTCCATAGTGAAGCACCGAAGGTATCGCTGATGCCAGCCTTGCCGATGGGACCGACTGAGCTCATCTCGCGCAGGACGTAGGGTAAACCCGTCTTAAGACCGATAGCAACCTGCTTCTCCCAGTAGTCAAACTGCTTATTGGTCAAGTCATAATCCATTAGATCGTCGAGAACAACCGGGGTCTTTGTTACACCAATGACTGGAAGAGGTTAGTTGGCCCACGTGTGCGTCTGCATATTGAGCTTACAATAGTAGTAATCGTGCTGATTCCACGCGTTCACGTAGGTGGTGCCATTCCTACCGGTAAGGATGCCATTGCTGACCAACTGGTTGATCTCGAAGGAAGTTCCTATTGTCGAGGCGGTTGCGGCGGTCTCAAAGAACGATGAGGGCATGCCTGCGGGCTGCAGCACACGCTCGTAGACGACTTCGGCGCGGTCTAGGAATTCAGTGGTGTATACCTTGCCACTCCAAGTGACGTTGCGGAACTTGTTTGCTATCCAAAGATCGGGCTCGTTGCCAATTTCGAACGAGTAGAGCTTGGTGTTTGTCAAGCCGTCGACGACGGCCTGAGCAGTAGTCGCAATCTGATCCGCCCAATCCGAGCCTTGGTATGCCATGTTCAGGCCAAAAGTAATGGGCGTGTCCTTTGGAAATCTGTCAATGGCCTTGATGTACGAGGGACCAATGATCATGGAGTCGGCAGCAATAGTGCCCTGCGACTTGGAGGCCTTGTTGCTGTCCCAGTTGTATGCGCCATAGCCGGTGTCGTAGATCATGTAGTCTTGCGTGTTTCCTCCCAGGCGAATGTGTGGCGGTGCACCCGAGTAGTCCGCGAGGTTTTGGATTAGCTGCAGGGAGAAGACATTTGGGTCATCGCCGCCAGTAAAGGAGAGCAGATTGGAAGGCTCGATACCAAAGCCAGCAAACGACGGGCTCAGGAAATCAGAGGCACTGTTTGGGGCGGCGACGGGCGGAGAGAGAGATATGGATTGCGCGAGTGCAATGCGCAAACGCGGGAGCGACAGAATGGCGATACTGGTGGTACATAGCGAACGAAACATGTTGGTCACGAGCTAGCAGCAGGGGCCCGAGTTACAACAGCTAGGAAAACACAGCAAAGGAGAAGACAAACGAATGAGTTGCGGTTGGCGAGGGAAAAGGAGCAGATGAAGAAGTTCCAGGGCCAGGCTCGGCAAGCTACTGTCAACAAAACGCACATGCGTCGTCACTTGTACCCGCCGGCGCCACGCCGTCGCGCTTGAAGCTGCAGCCCGGGAGCCTCGGACAGGGTGACATCATTATCGAGGTCTTGCCTTGGGCTGGCCAGGCCATCTGCGACGCCAACTGACGAGCGATTCGCCCTGAAACGCGCGCATTGGAGCTGGTGGAGACCTTTCTTGACGCCTACCAGCGCATGCCTCTGCTGCATTTGGCTGGCCCGGCGCATCTTGAGGCAACGCTACGACGGAAGCGTGGGCGAACGATGGAGCTAGCTAATATTAGATGCGGATCATTATTGATACATCAAAGCTTGTTTTTCGACTGCCTGCAGTGCCAGCCTTGGAAATGCATCGTCTCTGCCTGGGCGTTACCGCGACTCCTTTTCTTGCTTTTGTCGCATTCTCTTTGATTGTCGCAATCCTACAAATACGCCCGATTTTTTCAACAATACTGCTGCCATGCTCCTGCGCAAAAATCTGCAGTGTGCGCACATGCGCGCTATGCCGTCTGCCCGCCACATGTGGCGGGCAGTCGGGCTCTACGGACTTGCGAGCGTTCCCCCAACCTCCGGCGATGATGTCTGCTGCATGCCAAACCAAGATCTGGAGAAATGCCGCGCTTCTAGTGCTCATCGATTCCGCCAAATACAAGTTTTCCAAGCATCAAGTTGGACGACGGGCCTGCCAAGGTGGAACTGACGGGCCAAAAGCAGGAAATCATCACGACCAGCTGAAAAGGAAAGGGGAGCACCGCCAGGCTTGTAGTCGCGCCGTGGGGAAGGATATGTTCTAGCCACTGTCCGTATGATTGTATAACAGTAGAGATGCACTCTGTCCCCTTGTCGGCCGTGTTTAAGCGTGCAAACAGTGCATCGTCTTATCCAGATCCCGTTTCACAGTATTCACACCCAACCTCCCTTGGTCTGCAATTACAGTATTTAGAGCTCGCCTGATCATGTGCTTAGCATAGGCACACTATCTGTGCATATCGGAGGTTGGCACAAGTGGTTGGTACACGCGACATGAACTACCGCGTGCATGCAGTAGTGAGAGTTAATAGCGATCAAGCTATCCAACCTCGCGTACGCCAACATGTCACATATCACAACTCTTCCTTGGTTTGAAAATTATTGAACCGCTCCTGAGAGACTAGTACAAACCAAAGTACGTCGAGAAGAGAGAGTAGTGCCTTCGCCTGCGTGGACTTGATTCTAGGTCCTCTCGCCTCGCATGTGTTGTGTGTTTGTGCTTCGAATGCGGAGGTACCATTGTTCCTGTTATCTTGGGCGTGGACCATTTTAGCGCATGCACGCCAGCCGCCGAACGTCCGCATGGCGTTTGTGACCACAACCACCGTATTCTACCGGCACGACGCGGGATGACGAGAGGTTGAGCATTTTGCCCGATCTACACCGACGCTTAGAGGCTAATGGGTCCTATGTTTTTGAGCGATAATGGTAATATTTTGTAATACGACATTGGCGATGCTTTCAGCATGCTACTGTTGCTGCGTTGAACAGGTCTTCAGTCCCCTGATAAATTTCAGTCAATAGTGGAAAGAAGAGGGCAGAGCAAATCCAGGATCTATATCTGTATCCTTTGCAAACAAGATTCGACAGTACGATGCTGTATGTCGATATCATCAATTTGGTGCGCGTCGGTCGGATAGAGGGTTTGTGAATCAAGACTGCATTCAACTAGGAACCTGCGCGTGCTGCTTTCCACCCACTAGTGCGAGGAGGAGGTATTTATACTGCGGTCATTCGGAATTTCCTTGTCACTGACCCCGGTGTACAGCTCGTGCGATGAAGGGCGGTGAAAAGGTGGAATAGAATGAGAAAAAGGTGGATACGTTGGACACGCTGGATACGACGAAAGAGGGCTGTGGTCCATTTTGATGAAGCAGCCTTGCTCCACTTGATTCGGAAATCCACTTGGAGCATTACAGCCAATCAAGCACTCAGCAGGACACGGCATAATGAAGATCAACTTTTGAAAAAAAAACAAGGCTTCACGACAAGGGTTTTGCTGTTTCGACAGCCGCCCTTTGTACAATTTTCGTGTCAAGCTTTATAGTGACCCCTCCAAAAATGCAAGACATTCTCCACTCTCGGGTTCACAAGGAGATTTCTTGATTTGTTACGAGTGCTGATTAGGCTGAGTCATTAACAGTCCGAGATCGCCCTGGAAAATACCCACTGTGGCGACTAGCTTGCACTTTGGTAGGGCTAGATTGTTCCTCGTTCAAACGTCGTTATCTTGGGTCAGTTGTGGTCCAGAAACAATTGCTCGCATTTACAGATGTTCTCTATCAAACTTGATGTCGATCGCGCAGATTCGGTGTCCGAACCTGACGACCCTGCCACTTTCTGCCTTACGACTCGCAGTTGTCAGGGCGAACACATTGCCTGCGAGATTTCTCAGAATCGCGCCGATTACAGCTGGAACCGGTGATGGGATCCAACACGTGGCGCTCTCATTCAGTTGGACGGGGTTGGCTCTAGCCCTCCTGAGTATCACCTTCCTCCGGAACCACAGCGCCAAGTCACCGCCAAGTCACCGCCAAGCTCGACGTCAAGTGAGCTTGTTTGCAACTTACTCGAGTTTTTTGATTGCTACCGCATCATCCCGCACAATCCCGTCTTATAGATGAGGTCTATGGGGTAGAGCTTTGGTAAATGAAGGCTTATATCCAACGCAACACCATCTTGTGGGAGTTACATTCTTCCTGAAAAAGTGCCAGTGTTGTTTCGTCTCCAACTGCAAGAGTTTGAGCTATACGCGTAGTCCGAAGAAACCCTGAGAGTGGTTACAAAAAGGGATGGCAATTAAAGTGGTTCTCACAATCCTCTATGTATCCCGGTCTTCGATCTCTTCCCGTTGCGTTTGAGAGATTTCTCTTGAGTCAGTAGAATCCAGCATGATGCTCCCCTGACTAGGTTCCTGATTGTTTCTTCCCACAAGTGCAGCGGAGAATCTCGTGCAGTATCTTGTAATGATTTTCCGCCAGAGATGGTGGTTTTGGTGGCACACTGTTTCAGCAATATTGCACTCCTCTTTATCTCGTTATGCCGCCTACGGACAAACGGAATAAAACGCCTCCGCGCTGTAATGGAGACCGTCAGCTGTCAGGTTGACCGTTGAAAGCGTTGTGTTCGAAACATCTTGGCATGCTCGGCGGACGGGAACCCACATGATGGGAATTTTTGAATTGCTGTTCATTGGCCAGTTTCCCGTACAACAGGTTTTGAAACACATTGGAAGTCCTGTCTTGTTCAAGCGTATGATTATGTCCGATAAGCGAATTATCGGAAAGGTATCGCCTCGTCGGGCGACGCTGGCACGACAGTGGAGGAAATGACAGAGGGAGGTTATTGCTTGGCCGGAACAAACATGCGATTCAGTCATGACTGCAGATGCGTGAATCTTGTGGTTTCAGCCAGGTTCCTGAGTATCTTGTCGAGGAGTAGCGCTGGCGGTTCGCTCTTGGGTCTGGAGCGCGAAGGGGGGTGGGGGGTGGAGCAGGTAACATGTTAAGATGTATAAAGAGACGGGCAGATGCCTCATTGGAAAAATATCCAACTCTCATTCTTTTACATTCCTTCCATTGCTTTACGCAACCCACTTTCGTTATCAACTCTACTACATTCTTTTAGCTCACTTTACAAGTAAACTACTTTCAACTCTCAAACTTTTGATCCATCAACAACCGTCAACATGAAGTTCACAATCCTCGCCGCTGTTGCCGCCTTTGTGGCCCCCATTGCCGCTGGCCCTGCTGCCGCCACTCCCAACGAGTTCTTCAGCCTCACCAAGCGCGCTACTCTCCCCATCCCCAAGTCCGCTGGTTCGGTCACCCTCAAGGCTGCTCAGGTCATCAAGGGCACCTTCGACGGTGGTCTTAAGACCTACGGCCGTGGAAAGGCCTGCACTGGTCAGGCTGAGGGTGGCGATGCTGACGCCGTCTTCATCTTGGAGAACGGTGCTACCCTGAAGAACGCCATCATTGGCAAAGACCAGATCGAGGGTGTCCACTGCAAGGGAGCCTGCACCATCCAGAACGTCTGGTGGGTCGATGTTTGCGAGGACGCTTTGTCCCTCAAGGGTGATGGGTAAGTTTTCCATTTCCACTCCCAAACCACCACCCCTACACCCACACCACAACCTCACCCCCTAAACCACAACCCTGTATCCTCTATAATACTAACAGATGCAAAGGAATGCCTCAATCATAGGTGGCGGAGCCCAGGCTGCCAGCGACAAGGTTATCCAGCACAACGGAAAGGTAAGATACACCTAAATCTCGAAAACCCAGGATTTGGACTGACTTCGACCAGGGTACGGTCACCATCGATGGCTTCACCGTCGTCGACTTTGGCAAGCTCTACCGTGCTTGCGGTAACTGCAAAAACTCCGTTGCTCGCAGCGTTGTCATCAAGAACGTTAAGTCCTACAACGGCAAGGTCCTCGCTGGCATCAACCCCAACTTCGGGTATGTTTCACACCACCATTATACTCTTTTCTTAGCTAATACTGTCGAAGTGGTACTGCCACATTCACCAACACATGTGCCACCAGCGTCAAGACCATCTGCGAGGAGTTCCAGGGCACCAAGCCCGGCAGCGAGCCCAAGTCCGTTTCCAAGGGACCTTCCGGCAACTGCAAGTACACCGCCTCAGCCGTCAAGGCTTGCTAGACGACTTCTTCAGAGATTCACGACAACGATAAGATCAAGCAACATTTGGTTGTGATGGAATATTAGCTTTGAAAGCGAAATCTTGTACATACTTCTTCATATAGAGCACATGCCGTGCATGTATTATATATTTTAAACCCCAATTCGAGATTAAATTGAAATGTGATTTGTAGTAACTGTTTGGAATCAACGTTCCTTGTACATGTTATACGATCAACTAGAGTCTGTATAGTCACGTGATTCACTTCGATTTCAGTCTCCTTGAAAAATTAGTTGTTGTCTGCATGTATTTCACGAGTGAAGCCTTGTAAAAATTCAATTATGAATATGCGCCGACAGATACGCCACCAGAGTTAAGACCATCTGCGTGAAGTTACATGGCACTAAGCCCATCAGCGAGCTCAAGTCTGTCTCTAAGGGACCCTCTACCAACTGCAACTACACCACCTCAGCCATCTAGGCTTGCTAAGCAGCTCGCTTCTATCTCTTTTAGACTCTTGGATCGGAGTGGAGAGTAGATCAGGGTTGATTAATAGCCGAGTCTTTTGAAGACCATGATCGCGTGCTTGAAGCATCGTCTAGCTAGGACTCTCCTTACATATATACTCAGTTGATAAATAGATGAACCGAAAATACAAGAACTTCTTCTCGAAATTAAGATCTTAGTCAGTGACAGTTGCTGCATGCCTGAGAATGTAACATTTAATTTGCATTAAACGCTCAGAAAGGAATAAATCAAGAGTATGACAAGTAAATAATACCATACATTAGAATTATTTCAAGCTCTTTGCCTTCATAAAGTTTTTGGTCGTGACCATGATCTCGTGTTTTTCGCATCGAATGCCAAATTCAAGTACGAATGGAGCTAACTGTATTCATCCTAGCTCGTTGATATACGGACCATGCTCCGGGAACTGACGCCCTTTTGCCAGACTTTCACCAGTCTTTCACATGCACGCTACACCAACAGAAGGGCTCAATCTAGCGGAATTGGACATAAATTTGAGTTTGAGTCACTTAGAGAGGATCAGCTTTACCTTTTCGCACGTTTCCACCATGAGAGGTAAGCGCGTGGTGGCTGAGGGAGGCCTGAAAGGAAGACTCACCGGTTAAGAGATATATAAATTGAGACGACTCTACGATTCAAGCAGATTCTTTAACTATTTAACCTCAAGTTTTTTGGAATGTATGCTCGTACAATTCGCTTTACCACAGCCCGCAAAATTACATAGCAACTATTTAATTTGGATAGAAACTAGCAACCTGTAAGTGAAGTCGCCTAATCAATCAAGTGTCGACAACGACTTATATGAGTTAGTATACACTATCACAATGGTGGACTGGAAACGTCTTGCAGATCCTACCGAGCCTGGAAATGTTGAATATACGTCTTTCTTACAAGGTCGTAAGTTTGTTGCAATCGATGCCTCCGGGTCTGCAATGGGCGCCATTCTGAAACAAGAACGCACCTTCGCACACAACTTGCACAACGCCTATGAAAACCCGACAGACACTGTCTCACTCTGGGGTTCTACCTGCGATAACCCCACCAAGATTGAATCAGTCAATTGGAACAGCTGTCTTGGCGGCACATCTCCAACGCAAATCCTGCGGAATATCAAAGCCCTCGACGCTATCAAAAGTTCGGACATATGGTATCTCCTAACAGATGGAGAGATTTACAATAGTGAGGTGCATGAATTGGCTGGAATGGCTGAAGAATATAGCATTCTTAGCGTGCCGCTTGTGTTCCTCATCGTCGGATCTTGCGGAAAAGCTCCCAGTTCTACCGACATATCGGTGGGAATCTCGTTTTTTGCCAGCTCACAGGACACCCTGATTCTTTTCAAAGAGACTTCTTCTGGAAAAATATATGTCATCGCCGGAAAAGGCTGCTTTGCGTCGATTTCTGCAGGAGTACAGAACCTGGAGAGCTGGAGAGACATGCCTGTCTACAAGGATGATACAGAGCTCTTCATGCAACTCAAGCAGCTTGATATTAAGATTGTTACAGCTGAGTCAAGAAATGAAATGCCAAAGGGTATTAGTCTTGGTGCAGAGTGGGAGGAGCGACAGGGTGGCCGTGTACTAGTCGATCTCGATCTTCTTCCCAAGGCCGGTGTCCTCTCTGACCAGGATCTATTCAACGTACTAGACGACGAGGCCTTTAATACTCTCGCTGTGGCATACAAAACACGTCGACGAATCCCTGAGTTGCGAGCTTTTGTTATGAGTCAGAAGTCTGAACAAACTTCTCCACAATTGGAAGATGTCTCAGGAGCAGCGGGAATCATCGCAAGCCTAAGCCAGGATGAATTGATCGAGGGAGAACGAAAAGATCTTCAGCAACGGCTACGAGAAGCGCATACAGCAAATCGAAAGCACTATCTAAAGTCCATCAGTGATTTCACGAATTCACCGATCGTACAAAGCCTCAAAAAGCGTAATTTACTTGTCGACGCAGCATTGAGAGCTCTGGCCTCAGTTGAAGAGGCAACTTTCAATGCAGATATTCTCTCTCGAAAGAGCAACAGAGCCAGACGCGCGGAGGTGGTCAGCTCTGACAATGCGATCGAAATTACCAATCTAGATCTCGAGGCTCCGTCTTACAAGGGCTTCTGTCTTGTCTGCTGCGGTGATGACGAGGTCATGTCAATTTCTCTCAAGACTCCTGACTCAGAGAATGCAGAAGATAACACCTGTGACTTTGCTCTGAACTTTCCGCTTGCTGCGGGTGCATCTGCAAAGAACGTCAACCTCATCTCCAGTCAGAACATCTGTTTCCAGTGCGCTTTGCTCGGACCTTCGGGCACGTCCATCTACAAAGAGCCGTTGTCCGCCGTTATTCCCACTGTACAGTACGAAGGGAATAACAAGAAATTCATCAACGACCAACTGTACTTGGCCCTGACTGCACGTCTGACAACTGGCGCGGCAGGGATTGCCCAGCTTCTCATGTCTATGCTTGAAGAAGTCCTACGAACAAAACCTTGGGCTGGAGTCGGTCTTGTGGAATCACAACCCAATCCTGACGAGCAACATGAAGCTACACAAAGGCGTGAGACGTTTTCGTGGATGTTGGATCAGCTTTTGCAGAACACCCGGACGCGTGAAACCTTCAATGAGACGGGTGATTGGGTAAAATTCCCGCAAGCATTGGTATGGGTAGCCAGGAACTTTGAGGAAAAGGGTCTTGCGAGTTTCGCTGTTACTTATCCTGTTGCAGGATTTGACAGGCTACTGTCCCTGGGAAAAAAGACTGGCGCTTTCTCGGACGATGTACTGAGTCGTTTGAGATCAGCAAAAGCTGTCTACTCCATTGCTGCGAAATATCTTGCAGACTTGCAGACCTCATTCCAAGACGCAAAAGCTGACGAAACTGGCGTGAGAGGAGGTTGGAAGCAAAAGTATCTCGAAACCATCTTCGACAAGTTTAATGGCTCGCTTGTCCCAAAGTACATTGGCCTAGACACCATACTCACCGACACTGATACCTTCTTCTCGCGGCTCTCCACTTGTCTTGGTCGCACACAGGCAATCAACGAGGGATTGTCGAAGGACAGCCAAAAACTAGTAATGCGAAAAATACAGGTCATCATATTCTGGCTTCTTTTCAAGCAGCAGGGGCACTGCACAGCACAAACCTTCTTCTCTCGAATCTCTGAAAATGAGCCCCTCGCAAGCGCGGTGCTAGACTCCAGCCTAGCACTCCCAGAAACAGAACACAGAGATATCATACTGTCCATATTTGCCACGCAAAATGCAGAGCTGATCAATCCCGAAGCAGCTGCAATACACAGTGTCGAAATTCCTTTTGCCAATCCGTTCGGCGCGTCAGTTCTACAGTGTGGCGCAGAAGGATGCCACCACAAGTTCTCCGACCTCACAAGCGCGGAGGAGATAACAGAAAGTCAACTCAATACGACCCGCAATGCTCGCAGAAAGCATCTGGTCGAAGTCTTCGGTATTCGCGACCGCTTCGAGAAGTCAGGAACAGGACTGCCCGAGCCTACATCTGCAGGCAAGCCGCCTTCTTCTATCCATACAAACGCGCACATGAGCATTGTTAGCGAATGGGCTGTGCAGAGCCAGGAAGAGAGACGAGAGATATTGGTTGATGGAACTAAGCGTGAGATATTCATTGTCAACGTGCGTAAGCGACTGTGTGCGCAGGGTCGCGGTGATGTCCATCGCGCGGACATAGATGATGATACCAGGGCGCTGCTACCGAGCTTCTTCACAGTACTTGCCGTCGCTTTGAGGATGGAAAACAGCAATGGCGGTATTGAGACGTACACACACAATTTTGAAAAAAGCAATAATGTGGAGGCTAAGATCAAATGGGAATTGGCAGCAAGGGGGTTGTGAATACTTGTGGGTGTGCTTGCGCAGAGTAAGGATGATGTGTAATCTTGTCAAGCGATACATTTAGGCTTAGCTATCCTAGCATACTGATTGAGCGTTTATGAGTAAATCAATCGTCTGTAAACACAGCAGGAGAGCCACTCCAAAGTGAAGGTCTTTTGAACGCATTACTGAGTCATGTACAAGAAAATGGAGCTAATTGCAGACTACATCTACAGGCAAGCCCCTTGTTCTATTCACGGAAACGGTCCTACAAAAATCGCTGGCAAAAAGGCTACATGGAATTGGGGAAACAAAAAAGCTTGTAAAATTGAGCTTACAGATGTGTTGCCAACATGCCTAAGCGTCTTTCACGACAGGATAAATTAAAAATTTATTTCATGTATTTTATGATTCGAGTATTGAGCTAACCCATTAAAACTAATTTGTTCGGTGGAGAAACTATAGGCCTTGGACATTACTCGAACCTAAACAATACCTTTAAGCTGTCGGAGATATCAAGAGACCAGTAACTGAGGGGCTTGAATTTGTTAAGAAATATTTATTGACTTGTGTTTTCTGATATTGAAAAGACACTTCAGCACGATATTTATCTGCCACTCCAAGATGGTAGCAATTTGTAAAAGTTGTAAATTTAAGAGAAATGGAAATACATTTTAGGAACGTATCACAAACGCTGCTAATGTCATCCCTTATCTTTATTGACTTTTCTCAAAATCGTTGATTTCGATTTTACGCACTCTTAAAAACTGTTCGTCATCTTCGTCCTAGATGATTGAAGAGACGGGCGCGGCGGACTCTCAGAGCGTTCGCCAGAGCGACGTTCATGCCAAGAAAATCTAACTCCCATGCGGAAGGTGTGAATGCTCTGATCTTGGCAACGGCGATCTATTTTCTTGTGACCTTCTTTTCTGGACCCAGCATCGGAACGGAAAATACCAGGGCCTCGATAAGAGTGGACCGAAGCACGTCGTGCGCACAAGTGTTCCGGTTTCCCAGGGAACTTGGACGTCTGCCAAAGGTGGAGAAAAACTGCTATATGAAATGGGGGCCCCGGAACATGCTGGCTCGCTTTGTCGAATAGTCTCAATTCAAAGTCTCGGACTCAAACATGAAGGTTCAGACTTCTTTGATCGTGTCGCTTGCTGCGCAGGTGCTGGCGAGCCCTGGATATGCGCAAAATGACAACAAAGCCCGTCCATTAGTTTCGTCAAAGGCACTGCAGAATGAGATCAAGACTGACAAGTACGCTCGGATTCAATTGAGCCAATTTTTTCTGATGCTGACTTTACGCAAGGTTGATGGCAAACTTGGTCGAACTCGACAAGATCGCAAAAGCGAACGGTGGCAACCGTGCATTTGGACTACCTGGATACGCCGCATCCGTCGACTTTATCCTTAAGAAGACTAAGAAGTCGAAAAACTTCCGTACCTGGACGCAGGATTTCCCGGCCATATTCCAGGAAGTCACATCGATTGACTTTAGTGTCGGCAATACCTCGTACTATGTCATCGGACTTACGTACTCGCCCTCGACAACTCCCGAGGGTGTGACTGCACCGCTTGTCCTTGGTCCTCTGGGTACAGAGGCTTGCAAAAATGATGCGTATAACAGTCTCAACGTAAAAGGAAAGATTGTTTTGGTAGAGCGTGGAACATGTCCCACTGGTGGTACGCTCGCCGGCCGTGTGAGGCCTGCCGCAGCTGCTGGAGCTGCGGCTGTTGTTATCTACAACAAGTACGTTTGTCTAAATCTTTCAAAAAGTTTCTTTATTGATCTTGTTCTGTAGCGTCGAAACTAAAGTTACTGGTGGAACCTTGTCCGCTCCTGACCCAATAGGATTTGTCCCGGGAAGCTTCATCAACCAGGTTGACGGCGTTGCTCTCGCTGCACGAATTACTGCTGGAGAGAACATTACGGCTCACTTCCAGCAAACCCAGGTTCTTGAGAACAGGACGACCCAGAACGTGTTCACAGAGACTATCGAAGGAGACCCCAACAACGTCATCGTGCTAGGCGCACATCTCGACAGCGTTCAAGCTGGCCCAGGTAAATTTAAAAACTCTATTAACTAGTCACATTCCTAATTTTCAATTAGGTATCAACGACGACGGATCTGGAACCACCCTGCTCCTGGAGGTCAAGGCTGCCCTCGAAAAGTTCAAGGTCAAGAACAAGGTTCGATTTTGCTGGTGGGGCGCTGAAGAGCTGGGACTCGTTGGATCGAAGTACTACACTCAAAATTTGAAGGTGTCGGAACGAAATAGCATTCTCACTTACCTCAACTTCGACATGGTTTCCCGCGGAACATTCAATGTCTTCGATGGAGATGGCAGCACCTACAACCTGACTGGCGCACCTGGTTCCGGTACCATCGAGAAGTTGTTCGTTGATGATTTGGTCAAGAAGGGAATCAATGTGACTGCAGCACAGTTCACTGGAGGTAGCGACTACCAGTCTTTCATGAACATTGGAAAGCCAGTTGGAGGCATGAACACCGGTACTCGACCCGACCAGGATCCTTGCTACCACCAGGCTTGCGACACAATTGAGAACCCGAACCCCAACACTCTGACCGTCATTTCCAAGGTAAGTCGTATTAGGAGAGATGGATGCAAGAATTGAAGAAATGAAAAACTTACGCTGATACAGGCCGCTGCACACGTGCTTTCGATCCTCGCAGTCAATGGCGAGAAGTTGATTCCTCAGAGCCCCGCCAACGCTACGACAATCACCGCGAGAGGCCTCACCGGAAACGATTTTGAGTGGGCAAACCTTGAGGGCGAACATAACGACTGCGGTCATGATGTTTGAGAGTATAGAGTTTAGGAGTGGCGTAGTGAAGTGTATTTTTGACAAGGATTAAATGTGTAATCAGAAGATGATACGAAGGCATGAAGAGATGAATACAAAACTTACAATTAAGTCAATATGGCTTTTCTGTAGGAGTCAACTGAACGAATCGTTAATCTTTTACCCGTTGATACTTTTCGTTGCAATAGGACCTACCAAATGTTCCTCGTAGAGTACTGATATGTGCAAGGCTCACTACTGAACCTGAGACTAGCTTTCCTGTGGAGTCTGCTGTCACGGGGAGAATGCTCGAAACTCACAATTCATCAAACGGTGCTAGTGGCATTATGAGAATCTCGTCAGTATATTGCGTAAACTATCTTGCTAGCGATCAGCTTGAATATTCCAGCTCATATGGTAGTAGTGTCACATGCATCGTCTTTTAGACGCTACAACTCAGATCACAAAAGTAATACTTCTGTGGGCTACCTTCAATGCCTTTAGTACCAATGGCGGTCAGGTAAGCTGTAGCACATTTGGAGAATACAACCCCTGTTTCATCATCATCAATTGGTTTCTATAAAGTACTTCAAGACCTACATCCCTTGTTTGTGTAAGCTAATCAGAAAAATAAATTCCAGGTTTCAGCATCAACCAGCTCCAACGCAGTACCCTATAAGTTGTTGGGTCGTTTCCTTTTTGTGGATTATTTCGGACTATACCAGCCCCTGTGCTCATTTACCGTCAGCCATCTGCGCAACAATGGAATTATTGATAGTCAGCGTAGCAGGCCTGACAATAATGATGTCATCACCAATAACGTCCTTGTTCATACCACCCTGCGGCTGCTACTAGGCCTGCTCGCCGCAAATTACAGCGAGATTGTGGCGCTTGCTAAGCACAACCTAGCGACCTGATTTTCTTGCTAAGTTTATGAGACGATTCGTAATTGTAGTCGTTTAGTCTGAGCTATTGTTTAACCCATTGAGCTCTGAATATCCCGTGTCAAATCGATACGAAGCTTTGATGATAGTTGTAGCTTGGATACATATGACTGACCTTGCATCTTCTTATAGGTATTGTGGGTTTCGGTATTGTGTTCCGTCTTCAGTCCGGGTGGTTAGCTACTCCAGGACTAGGATGAGGGTTGGAATGAGTAGGCCCGAAGTCAGATCTAGGCTTCTTTTCATTGCGCTATGGATCCCTGCTACTTTCGGGCTCTTTAGATATTGTTGCATATTTTGATCGTGAAATTTTGTTCGCTTTAAACTTGGGATCAAGATCCAGATCAGAGACAAGAGAGAGTAGCTTCCGTCGTTGCCGTCAGCACGCTGTAGGATTTGCCACACGATCAAATTACTGCTTGAGGTAATAGTAGGTGTCGGTAACAAATTCGAATGTTTATTTATATTCTTAAATTTCTTCTCTTACTTGATTATTATTCATGAGTAACGGTATTGAAATAAAGTTCCGAAGAAAAGAAGTTCACAAAACTTGAGCCACTGATGTATATGGGGGGGTATGACGAAGGTTGATGTAGGCAGCATTGAAGGCCACATTGATGGATTCAGAAATGGTTTGTTTAGCAACAAGAGAGGCGGTCAAGTGAAGAGAAGTTCGATCAGATTTTTCTAATAAGCTCTACTTTTTTGTCGCGCCCATCTTTCACTGTTTGCTGCATGAAACACTTGTCACCAGTCACGGACTGTCATGTGAAGCAGCCCCCCCTCCTATTTCCATCTCTCCCCCCGATACTATTACTTCTGATTCGCTGCTGTCTTTCACGCTGTTCTGGGTGTTTTTTTCTGTTTCTTCCTTTCCTGTTCCACCATAGAGCCATATCACTACATACATTGTCCACCAATTTTCGACAACCAGCTTTATTTTCTTCATTGTTTTACTCTTGATCGACGCAGAAGTCTCATTACTACAAGTCACAATTAAGCAATCGATCAGAGTGGCGTCGTGTTCACGTAATCCTACGTCGGTGGATCAGAATCTACCTCATCCGACCCTCACCTCGCCATTTCTCGACAACCATCAACATCACTCACCATGAATTACACAAGAATTATAGATAAACACTTTACTGAAGCTTTCAACGAGGCTAATGCCCACTTCAACGCCGACGAGCTGGACGAGTGCATCGCTAAGGCTCAGAAGCTCCTTGCCGAACCTGCTATCCCACGGTACCACAAGATGAAGACTCTTGTGCTGCTTGGCGCAACTCTGGGTGATTGGGGTGAAGCAAATGAATGCTGTATACAGGCAGACGCACTATGGCGAACAACAAGGGCATGGCATCCTAAAGGCGAGAATGCTTTTATCGACGGGTATCTGATAGAGATTCGCAAATCACTCGATGAGCTGTCAGTTGTGATAGGTGAAGAGCAGCGGGAATGTTTTGACCTCGAGATGGATGATGACAACGAGGATGATGACAGCGAGGATAATGACGACGAGGATGATGACGACGAGGATGACGACGACGAGGATGACGACGACGACGGTGAAGATGAGGACAGGGACGAGGATGAGGACGAAGAAATGGGAGAGAGCGACTACGGTATGGACGGAGAGGGGGAGGAGATTAAAGAATCAAAGGAAAAGGAGGACAAGGATGAACACGACGATGAACACTTCCACATCGTCGTGCAGACACCTTCTGAGAACTTGACGAACACAACGGTGACTGCAGATGTAGAAAATGGATTCAACAAGGTACATAGTCTCTACAACTCACGACATCTTTAGCTTAAGCCGTACCACAGTTAACCCTAAACATCAACCCTGCTTCTCCAAGCATCAACTGTGACAACACCCGGGATCCCTTTCGGGCAACCTCCCCCAAACTCACCAGCCATGATGTCCCAAAACTGTGAGTAACCAACTTGCTGATATGTATTCCGCCAAAATGTACTTACAGTCTTCAAAATAGGGTGGAATCGCCCCGCGCAGCCTCAAGTCTCGACTGAAGATCGTCCTCAGCACTTGGCCGCACTGCAACGCGCTATGGCGCCGAAATGTAAGATCTTGGAATAACGTGAGCGCGCAAGTATGTTGATATTCATTCAATAGGGTGTGAGTCTCAGGCGAAGAAGGAGTGACACGAGGGAGGATGCTTGCATACGCAGCCTAAGGATGTCTAGAAAGGACCACACAATGCAGGTGGTCATTTCTGTTGGTTGGCAGAAAAAAGAGGAAATAGCACAGGAGAAGCATATTCGAGAAGTCTTGTTCTTGGAGAGGAGAAAGGTGTAGACATTGAGGCTTAGCTTTTCATTTTGACAGAGCTGTAAAGATGAATGTGCGAAATACGACAGAGATAGTGACTTCTACATGAATGGTTGGTTGTCATTGGCCAAGCGAAGTATGACGATGAAGGGGTTAGGTAGTGATGGCGGTGCGTATACCTATCAGCGCAGCACAAAGTCTACAGCATAAGCAGGCGGGACGAGGAAGGCACGCACAGCATGCATTGAATCTCTGTATATGGCCACCCTTCTCACTCTTCACATGATCCACCCTCCGACTGCGAACTTAATTTGCCGCATTCCTGATCTTTGCTGCCTCTACCGCCCTCTCCCAGCTCGTCCTGTAAATGAATATACTCTCGATGAGTGCAACAACACCCAGTGCAACAGCAGGTCCCTGTACTGATATCAGCATAATTCACATCTCCAACGTTAAAGAGTACGTACGATCCAAAGCCCGTACAGTCCCCATCCAGCACCGAAGCCAGTGCCGAAACTGATTGGAAGACCGACAACGTAGTACGCGAACAACCCAACGTATCCACCAATTTCCTGACGCCCCAGACCACGCAAAATGCCGTTGCAGTTCGCTGCTATCGCGTCAAAGACCTGAAACATGGCGCAGAGAGGGAGAAGATCTGCGACCAGCCTGTTAACATCAGGGTCTGGCGTGAATAGTTTGGGAATCTGTTCGCGGAGTAGAGACAAAAGCAGCAGGTTGAGGATGCCGACTGCGACAGCAGCTACAGCGGCAACCTTTGCGGCTGTTTTCGCAGGCAGAGCGAGTGTGGCGCCGATAAGATTTGCAATGCGTGTCGACGCTGCAACACTGATCGGGAAAGGGATCTGGAAGGTCAGGCCTGTGATGCTTCCGAGCACGGACTGAGCAGCCAATTCGGTGGTGCCAAGCCAGCTGGAGCTTAGAGTTAGGATCTCAAAGGCCATGAATTCCGCGAGACTACGAAACGTCATTAGCCTATTAATCTGGAGAATGGGGAGAGGGGATAATTCATACACCATGATGAGTCCTGGGAGAGCTAGTTTGATCATGGGCGCCCAATTCCTCAGCGCTCGTCGATCAAATCCGCCCCAACATTGGTATCCATCTATGAATCTGACATAGAGGAAGAGCAACAGTGGGAGTACGTTCTCGGTGATGGAAACGGCAATTGGCGCGCCAATGAAACCCCACCCCAAGTGCCACACAAACAGCCAATTCAGAAACGCGTTCAGCGGCGCGCAAATGAGTAGAATGTACATGGTTGCACTAAACAACCCTTGTGCTTGTACGTATCGTTTGCCGGCCTCGAATGCGGCGTACCCAGGAGCACCAAAAATCAAAATCCGCAGGTATAGGCCTGCTAGGCGGGCAGTTTCTTGCTCAGGAACAATAAGGGAAATGAGCTGGGCACCAAAAGCCCAGATAATTGATATGGGTATTGTGATCAAAAGAAGAAAGTAAAGCATGCGTTGCAGTTGGAGACCGACAAGGTGTGGCCGTCCAGAACCGTAAGCCTGGGCACAGAGAGTGTCTAGAGAGGTTGCTAGTCCTTGATACACCGCATAACCAGTGATTGAGGCCGTCATACTTTTTAAGGTCAGTGGGTCTACGATATCTCAGTCTATACTGACTCACCTAGCCAAGCTCACAGCTCCCAGCTCCGTCTTCCCAATGTGCCCTACGGTAAAGATACTTGCAACCGGCAAACTGTACTGTAGAACAAATGTCAAGATCATCGGTGCCGAGCTCTTCATTAGTACCTTTGCCTCTCGCTGCCAAGTCGTGTTGATCTTGCCCGCTGCAACAGCTTCATTCCAGGTCTGATTGATTGTTTTGGGGGTATCAAGACCGCCATATGGACTGTCAGGCGCTCCCAGCAAGGCCGACTGTTCAGATGGTTCCGAGTCGACTGCCGATTCCTCATCCGGTGAGCTGCGAGTTTTTCGCAGGGCGGGGAAAGGTATCCTCGGGCGTGGGAAAGACGCGCTTCCTGAGCGAGGGTGCTTTGGCGGAAGCAGATTGTTGTCGCGGAGCAAACTCCGCTCTTCATCCCTCACGGCTTCTCTTTCTTTTTTGGATAGATAGCTGTGTTTTTTCGCCGACGTAGACAGATAGCTTCGCTCTGGCACGCTGGAAGGCCCAAACGCTGTTGATCGGGCGCCGGGATTCACGTAGGACGGCCGACGATAAGAATTTATCATGGAATACTGGCGAACCGTGGATGATCCGGATGAATCACCGTCGTCGTCATCGTCATCTTCTGATTCCGAGTTGTCTTCTTCCAGATCCCGAGCAATCGACTCTCCGGCAATGTCTGCTGTTTGGTTGAAGCCACCCTCTATCTGAGCTGCAACATCATTTGCAAAGTCGTGGATGGCATGATTCACATGCGTTGCCGATGGCGGGGCCATTGTTTCTGCAGCTTCCAAACTGTGGCCTGGGAGTCCCTCTTCTTCCAACGTCGCGCCCGCGGTTGTTCGAGTGAGCAAGCAAGAAAATCCTGGAATTAATAGGAAGGGCCGGGCAAATGCAAGCTTTAAACAAATAGTGGAGCTGACTGGGCTCGTTCGCATTAGCTGGCCCGCGCCGACCAATCCGGCAGCTCTAAGCGGCGCAACACTATGATCATCAGCCTAGCGCACGCCCTTTGCGAGTCGAGTCGAGTCGAGAAGAGGACATAACACGACTGTGCCGCTGTACTCGCTGCTTCGTGTTGGTGAGTCAACTTCAGGGCGTACGGGCATGCATCATGCGGGGAGGCCGGCCTTATTGGGCGAGCAGCAATTGTGCGTCATCTTTGACGATGACTGTTTTGCCTTGATCATTGAAGATTGTCGAAGTTGTGGGGTTCAGTGGCGATTGGAAGTTGAGGTCAGCATGAGTTTGATGGTTGAGTGAGAAAGGGAGCTGCGAGAACCACAAAGTAGGTTGGAGGTCAGGCTCGGCGTCTCGAGAAGGGTTTAGCCTGCTGTTCTTTTTCACCCAACGCAGCATTCGCTTCTGTTTTCTGTATTTCATAGAAGCCAACTGATCCGCTCTCAATCACAAATCTATAAAAGAACAGGTTATTTCACGACGGGGTTCAGGCTCGCCTTGCGCGACATGGAAAATGTATTCGTCTAGCTCTCATCGTTTCGCTCATTCGCAAGCAGGGGCGTTCGTTCACTACCCACTGTAACCCCATTTCCGACAGCATCGTGATCGATTCTCTTCAACTCTTGCTTGTCTCGCCATAAGAACCACAAACTCAGCCCGAGGAGACAACCCTGCAGACATCCAGTCAATATAAACAAGCCCCACGCGCTCCAACCCCCAGGTCCCAGCCTCGCCGCCAGACTTGCTGCAAAGATAAAGCTGCCGGGCGTTTGCAGGCACATCATGGGCACGCTCAAGCTGCCTGTCTCCTGCAGCTTCCAGGTGGTCATTATTTGCGGTATGTACTGGACGGCGGCGAGTGTGGTGCCTAGAAGACCGAGGAAGTTTGCCCATGCGCGTGCGTGGGAGGGTAGGGCATAGACGAAGACGATGGAGCCGAGGAGCGCGACGACGAAGAAGATGAGGGACAGGGCGAGGACGAGAACAGCCTCTTTCCAAGTGGGGAGGCTATGGGGGGAGTTTTCTTCAGAAGGTTGGGGGTTGCGAGGGAAGAAGATTAGGAAGAGGAGCATGCTGCGCAGTGTGAGTATGTCTTCTCGTCAGGGGGCAGCGTGGAGAAGGGATGCATGTACATGAAGAAGAAACACGTCCACTGGACACCAATCTGAGCAATGCCCAGCAATGCAGCCACGCAGGGAAACCTTCCAATCGTGCTGCAGCATGCCATGTCCTGTGTGCTCTCAGGCAGCGTCAGGATGTTGGCGATGCTTGCTGTGCCCGACACGGTGCCAAGGAGGACAAACAACGGACTCAGGCCGCGGGACGAGCGTCGTGAGATGATTTTGTAGTGTTGTGGGAGATATGAGACGAGGATGCCGACGACGAGGAAGCTGGGGTGCAGGGCGCATGGCGGTTAGCAGTGCACAGCTGCCTCGACGCGTGGTGCGGCTTACATGGAGACGGCGAAGTTGGCCAGGTCTGGATGGGCCAGCTCGCGGCATCGTGCATTGCCCTGGGACATGGTGGCTGTGGATGTTGGGCGTGTGTTGGGCGTGTGGTGTAGCGAGGTTGGAGGAGTCGTGGCCGCTGTCATGGCCAGCATCATCATCCACGGCATCATCCTCGACCGCTGGACGGAGCTGGAGCTGGAGCTGGGGCGTGTGACGTGCATGCGACGCGACGCGGCAGGTGCAGCCGACCATCTCGCGTTCCGAGCAGCAGCCTCGGCCCATGGCCTGCGGTGTGTCGCGCATCGCATGCCATGCACACCCACACGCTCCCCTCGACACCTCGACACCCAGACATCCCCAACACGCAAAGGCCCCATCGCCCCCCAACCCGGCCATGGAGTTCCTTCCCACGCTCCAGCATGGCATCGACGACCTGAAGCCCTCCCTCTTCGAACTCCTCTCCGAGCAGCAACTCGCCTCGCTGCTGCCCCCATCGCTGCGCTACCTCCTCGCCGTCTCCACCCACCGCTACCCGCGCTACCTGCTGCCCGTCCTCAACTCGTTCGATGAAGTCTACGCGCTGCTCTCGCTGCTGGTCGAGCGCCACTTCCTGCGCACATATGGCGGCTCCTTCACCGAGAACTTCTACAACATGAAGCGCGCCCGTGTGCTGCGCGTAAAGGGGGGCGAGATACCGCGCGCACAGCTCGGCGCGAGCGAGAGCGTGCGCGAGGCAGTGCAGCTGGGGAGTGGAGACATATGGAAGAACCTCGCCGTCTTGGTCGGGCTGCCGTGGCTGAAGAGGAAGTTTGACGAGGGATACGACGTACACGCTGCACATGCGAATCTCCTGGGGCCGGGGTACAATCGCGAGAGAGACGGGCTGCGCGCAGGAGCCGGGCTCAAAGAGAGGCTGATGTTTTATTACAAGTGGTTTCTGCGGAACGTGTACCCGAGTGTGAATGCGGCCTATTACTTCTCGCTGCTGGTCTTCAACATGGCCTATCTCTTCGACAGCACAAAGTACCACTCGCCATTCCTCTGGATGATTGGGACACGGATACGCAGACTGGGCGATGCCGACCACAGGGCCATCGCACTCGCCAGTGCGCCACGAAAAGCTGGACCTGCTCGACCAGGCGAAGGCGGCTCCATCTTCTCGCCCCGGAATCTCGCAAGAAGCGTGCAACCACGACTGCTAAGCTCACTGAAGATTCTCCTCCCAACCAGCATCTTCGCACTCAAGTTTCTCGAGTGGTGGCATGCATCAGACTTTGCGCGCCAACTATCGCGGAAAGCAGCCGAGAATATTGAGCTTCCTCCACCAATTCTTCCATCTCTCCCGCCTTCTGCTAAGAAGCTAGCCAACGCGAAGCAACAAAACAATTCATCTGAAAAGCCAAATTCCAAGCCCAAAAGCATCGACCCACCAATATCCTCCTCAACTCTCCTTCCTATTCTCACCGTCCCCTCACCACCCTCTTCACAACTCTGCCCCATTTGTGTAACAATCATTACAACACCCACAGCCTCACCAACTGGGTTTGTGTACTGCTATACATGCATACACCGTTGGGTAGAAGGCACGCATGATCGACAAGTCGCTTTCATGGAAGGTGCAGCAGGGTTTAAGAAAGCAGATGACGGCGAGGAAGTTGAAGACGAGGGTTGGGGTACAGAAGAAGGAAGCCGGGAAGGGCGGTGGGAGAGTGGAAAGGGAAGAGATGCTGTGACAGGACGGAGAGTGCTCGGTGGGACCGAAGGACTGAGAAGGGTTGTTGTTTAAGCAATCGCTATGTAATATCATGATTTGTATAACGGCTTCAACCTACAAGCTTATGACAGAGAGAGAGAGAGAGAGAGAGAGAGAGAGAGAGAGAGCCAATCACTCTTGGCACGAACCTTGCTTGGTGCTCTTCACCATGTCTCAAGACAAACCTCCCACAAAATAACCATATAATAATTCCACATCACTCTTGCCAAAAGCGCCTTCTCCACAGCCCTGCTATAGAAATACAAAACATCAGACTTAATTCCCTGCTCGTCTCAAGAAAACAAAGTATTCGTCAGCCCTCCCTCAAAAATAACTAATCCCCCCTAGCCATCGTTGTCCCCCTCAAGCCGTCGCTTCGTACGCCCCACCGTAGTACAATACAACACGCTTAAACAGCACAGTTCCACACAACATTTCACAAACATCTTGATTCGCAGGCTTATTTCAGAATCCTCGTGAATGCCGTGTTCTCCAAGTTGTGCATTTGGTCGCTTCTTCTCTAAGCAGATTGGGTGGTTCTGACCTGGCTGATTAGTTAGTTAGTTGCGAGTGCAAGCCTGTGTAACACGACTTTAGAGAAGATGGAGAGAAACTAGCGCTGTGTGTATGTATGTATGGTTGGCTATTCAATGGCCACGTCGATCTCAAGATGAACTATTTTGTTTTGCGCTGTTTGCAATGACTTGAATAGTAAATAGCAGGTTGTTAGTTAATCTGCGTTGCGCCAAGGTGGGCTTCGGGAGTATCCGTCGTTGCGTGGGTTTGCACGAGGGGGACAGTTTCAAGTGACGAACATGATTGTTCGGTATTTCCTCAAGGATGATGAATATACCGCTTTTTTCTCCCGAGTCAAGAGTAAAGTCCCTCAAAAGTGCAGGTATCTATTGAATGGGACGGGGTTTATTGATCTCTCTCTTTCTCTCTCTCCCCCCTCTCCCCCCCGTCCCGTCCGATCGCGCAGCTCCATCTCTGGAAACAATGTCGTCATCTACATACATGACAGCATCACCAGCAACGAAAGATTATAGCTCCACCCACTCGATTCTCCCCTATTAACCCCGTCTGCTCACGTTCAAAAGCCCATTACAAAATAGCAATCATAGCTTCAAGATCAGCATCCCATCGCCTCACGCGTCTTCTACGCACCATGTCGTCGACCGCACCAACACCGGCAACCCTGCCACAAGCGCCATGGAAAAAGGCCTTTAACGAGCAAATTTCCCAGATGAAGTCCCCCGAGTTCTGTCTCGGCACGCTCGACTCTGCGCCTGCAGGGTCTCCCACGCCATATGTGCCCCGGGTGCGCTTCTGCATCTTCCGCGGCTTCTGGGCCGAGCTGCCTGAAAACAAGCGCAACGATGCGGAGCGCAACGCCAAGGTGTACGAGAGCGATTGCCCGACATTCACAACGGATGTGCGCATGGAGAAGGTGGGACAGATTTTTGCGACGAGTGCGGGGCATGCGGAGAGCAAGGAGCAGACTCAGGGTAGTGGAGGGGGAGGTCCCGTGGAGGCTGTGTGGTGGGCTGTCGACAGCGCGACGCAGTGGCGGGTCAAGGGGCGGGCATATGTCATTGCTGAGGATATTGAGGGAGATGAGGAGAGCAGCGGTGTGAGGACGGTCAAGAGCGAGGTGGGAAAGAGGATGAGGGTGCTGGATGAGGAGGGCAAGGAGAGCTGGAGCTGGAACAGGGAGCTCACGGCCACCTTTGGCAATCAGTCTCCTGGTATTAAAGGTAATGCAATCTCCACGCTTGCGGTGGAAATTGATCTGTTCTGACAAGTCTAGGCTCATTCAAGAATCCTCCTCCTGGCAAACCCACGACTGAGTCCTACGATGACAAGAACCTTAAGCTTGGCAGCAAAGCAGAAGACTTGCACGACTCGGTTGCACGCAAGAACTTCCGTGTCGTTGTTATCGTACCGGACTCTGTCGAGCAGACTGATCTGAGCGACCCGGAAAAGGGTCGGAGATACAGGTACACCTTTGATCAAAGTGCGGAGTCGGGCTGGAAGACAGAGGAGCTATGGCCATAGTTGCATAACATGTCGTCGTGCAATCGAAATAGACAGCTCAATCGAAGCTGGAAAGTAATAATTCGTCGAGACTATTGTCAGCACACATCATGCACCATCACTCACTCAGCACCTATGCACTCGGTGGGGAAAAAAACGATAACGGCGACATAGACTCGTTCCAAATTAAGCCCGCCGTTTAACCTTTTGTCGCAGCATGCATGCACGAATGTGAACTTGCGTGCAGACGGGTGCATCGTCCCGTCACATGGTTCTCCGGCTGAGTCACCGGTCCGTGTCTTTGGCTTATTTTCCATCTCCCCAAATGTGTGACGCGTCGTTGGCCGAGGTCGACTAGCAGCCGGTAGATGGGTATCCCTTTGACCGCCGTTACGACTGCACAGCCAGGCAGGAATACACGAAGTCATCCTGGTCGATATGATCTGCCTCTATGTATGGTGGGACTGATGGACACGTATGAATGAATGACCTTGACGTTGCATTGAGGCCGAGTCGACAAAGGGTTATTTTCAACGCAGAGTGTGATCATTGCTGATTGTGCCGTAGTCATTTTTTTCTTTGTGGAGGCACAAACCTCGTTGCTGGAACGCTCGTGTCCAGTCTCAGAGTGATCATGGAACGATCAAAGTGTAAGCATCGGCCCCGCCGACGATCATTTGCTGTGCATGCATGTAATGTTTTTTGCTTGGGCAAGTAGATTCTCTCGACAAGGTGCAGACGGTTAACCAGAAGCAGCAGATGTGTTAATATGTAGAATCCATCTCGGAGGCAGTCGTCGATGTCGTCAGGTGCTGCTCCTTCCTAGTCTGGCAGCGTCCGCGAAAGCCACTTGGCTGTGATGCGCAAAAGGAGCATCAACTCTGGGTGGTGGTTGTGCACACACGCCCGCAATCGTGGTTCTTTCACGCCGCAAAGACGAGAGCGACGACATCACTCGACGGGCTGTCGTTGCCGCGACGCCATCCCGCTTCGTTGGGGCTTCCTCGAAGGGGAACGGGGAACGGGAGAGGAGCGGCGGAGGGGGGGCGGAGACGATGGATGTGATTGGAGGACAGCCGCGCGAGAGACGGCAGCGTTTCCAAGCGCCGCTCTCATTTGCCCGTCTGCTGTTGTGGATGCCCACCTTGCAACTAGATTTCGCGCCTGTCGCTTGGTCGCCGACTGACCCCTCAAGTTTACCCAGACCCCTAGGCAGGCAAGGCGGCCGTGGTGGTGCGCGCGTCTCTGTCCGCACTCGACTCACCCGTCTCGTTCTGCCGGCCCTGAGCAATGCACAGCGCCGCAATTCCCGTGCAGCGTCTCTGCGTAACAGCGGGAACAGAAATGAGGCATTTTGACGCTGAGATTGTCACTGAGGGGCCGGGCACGAGCACGATCTTCAGCGCCAAGTCACAAACGCCCATCTAATGAACCACGCCCCCGGTGTCTGTCGTGTCTTGCTGTAGCATGCCTTCCCTGCACCTGCTTCCCTCCTGATTTCTTGCGCACCCAGCTTGCCATGGTTTCGCACCACACATGCATGCCCATGGCCCCAGAAGATTGCAGACCTACCTGTTGATCGCAGCCTGTGTCTGACCCCCTGCCCCCTCAGCCGTCTCGAGTCGACCAGGCCACCGCACAAACCATCCGCCCAGCTCCGTTTCTCTTCCACTCTCTCGCATCCTCTTCGGATCCTGTTGTTCACGACTGCTCGCTGGCCGACTCCTGTTGCCCCTTGTCTGCCCTGGCCACGCCTCACGACTCAGCGATCCGTTGCACTCCCCCACTTCACGTCGCGTACCGCCCCATCATGTCGGAAATCGAGAAGTCGCTCACATTCCTGCAAGACGGCATACCGCAATGGCTACAGGACGTCACCAGCATACGGGACAGGGTCACGGCCATGCAAGATGAAGTCGTCAAGGTGTCTGTGTCTCAGTCACCGTTTGGAGAGCGCGACACGGGCGCTGTCAAGTTGACGCGGCTGGCCAAGCTGGACGCTGTTGCGGAGGAAGCGACCCCACCAGCCCAAACACCGCCGAGTCCTCTGGGGAGCCGCAAACGAAAGCCACCGTCCGTCAGGTCAGATGGCGCGTCTGGCCCATCGAGGTACCGCCCAAGGACAATGGTTATCATGGAATATGACGGAGATATGCAGAAGTCGTTTGAGCTTCTTGTGCGCTCAATAGGGACGGCTCGCAACATGCTTCGGAAGGCCAAGATGCAGGCCAAGATGAATGAGATGGCTGCGGCTATAGGCTCGAGTGACGATGAAGCTGACGACGACAACGACGAAAACGACGAAGCCTTCATGTCAAAGGCCAGCTACCGCCCACGTATGACTTCGATGCGAATGCAAGCTGCCACAAGGAGCCGCAATGGACACGCAGATAGCGGCAGTTTGGGCACGCCCGTCGCAATGTTCGACACAATCGACAAGATGTTGGAGCAAGCACAGAGTCTTTGCGAGAAATCAGCACATCTCACCCTACGAGAGGGCGATTGTAGGAAAGAACTAGACGGCGTTTACAAGCATTTTGAAGAGGTGCTGGAGACGGCAAATACCGAGGTCACAAAATGTAACGCAAGTAAGTCGCAGGATGTTCCGGAATTGCTATCACATGACACATCCGACACATCCATCTCATCGATGGAGGAGTCGTGTCGCAAGAAACCCTCTGAGCGAGTGACGAGGCACTTACCCGAGCCTACGCCACAAGTAAAACCTGCACTCTCACCTGCTCATACTGAGACAGCACCCACCGCGATCAAAGGAATGGGTATTGCAGTAGATGACGATGATTCAGAGGACGAGCCAGAGTTTGTCATGCCGCCTGTTAGGTTCACATCGCGGCGAGCGGGGTGAAGTTGACTGCTCAGTCTCTACACGTCTGTTGTTTTTCTTGCGTTTCAGCGATTTCATCGTATTATCAGTCATATGTCGTTCCCCGACATTCATGAATGTTGGACGAGCTGTTTCCCTATCACATTTGACATGAGCATACCACTTTTCATGTCATCAAAACTGCAATTCAGCGTAGCGGGTGTCGAACGGAATCATGAATTCATAACAGGTTGCATGGCGCGCATATCGGTTTGAATTGAGTAGGGTTGTATTCAAGGGTGTTTTCATTGGGAAGGAAAAGGCAAAGGATCTTGATACCACTTTTTTTTGTATTGGATGACTGCACATACACTGTGCAGTTACATCCTCATGGTCACAGACAGCGATCTGCATTTCTATCCTTGGTTGTCTGGTAGTTACGCTAGATGCATATTTATGCCGATGCACCATACTCATCTGATCTTTCTACTCTCCACTCCATCTGCTGCACCCAACATCTCCGTTCTCAGCTGTAACAGGATGTTTGATATGTATTTTGCCATCTCTTCCAGGGCTACACCCGTATTCCAAGGCGCTTTTTTGTAATGAAGTTGACTGAATCGCTCTTTCCCATCTTCCGGTTACCCTCTGGTACCGATCATGTGATGGTGCGTCTTTGGGTGCGTACAGGTCTCACCTTCCTCACTCTATGAGCCCAAACTGTACCGTCTCGATATTCCGATCTTTTCTCGCTCGCAATCTTCGCAAGCTTCGCTCCAGCTCCAACATCCAGCGCGACTTTCACATCGCTTCGCCCTGTGACCTTGCATTGTATTTTTTAATAACAGCCTTCACTCATCATTACGCCCGGCCGGTGAAAGAAATACCCATACAATTAGTACGATGTCGTTTGCTCCAAGTAAAGTTGAGTCAGCACTTGCTCAAGATAACGTCGTGTGTCCGCCTGATTTCCCATGAAAAGAAGTCCCTGCCTGACAATCTTAGGAGTCCATCCAAAGAAATTTTGAGGATGCTTGGGTAGAACCGGAAGACAGACTTCAACTACAGAACCCAGTCCGCAATGATCTGAGCTCCGAGCATGTCCCAGTGACAGAGAATAGCGTCTGCCTGGAGAAAGAGGACGAGATAGAAGTCAGTCCGGTGGGTTTACTGCGCTGTCCCAGGAGGCGATAATGGCTGATGTTTGTAGAAAACCATTCCACCTACTAAAAAGCGCGGCGACAGTGCTGTCACCCTTCTCACTGGCATCGACCCGCGAAACATCATTGCCGTCTCGAGTGACGGAGAAGATCAATCAAATACACCTTCAACCCGTAGAACTTCCCGAAATCTTCGAACCCGGAAAATGAAGCATAGTAAGCTTAGTTACGACCAGAAGTATCATCCAATGGACGATAGCATTCGACCATCTCATGCGGCTAAACGCCGATATATGCACCGAAACGAGGAATCTTCCTCAGATGACTTTAGCAACTCTTATCCCGAGTATGCTAACAGCGATACAGATGGTGCTTTCGACAGTGAAAGTGATGTCAGTAGGGCAGCAACACCAGTTAGGAAAGGCAAAAAACGTGCCAGGTTCGAGGCCAATATTCCTCAACCAACTCGGCGTTCATCGCGCAAGACTTCCAATCCAAAGATCTCTTATAGTATGGAGGTTCATCCTCAGGATAAGGATCTGGAGATGTTGAGTGACGAGAGTGATGGGGTAGAGGTGTCGGCCAGCAAACGAAGGAAGCATAAACGTAACAGTTCTTATGAATCTGTAGAGCTCGCAGACCAGATGGAACTTGACTCTGTCGTAGAGAAGAGTATGGAGGGCAACGGCAGGAAAGGTAAGTGACTGTTCATAGCGAAGGTTTTTCCAAGCCTAAAGTAACACTGTTTTTCTCTGGGAGTTCAAGATTGCAGGCTTACGATATTCAATACTGATTTTGGACAATAACGCCGTCACTATATATTTGATCGCTCGCTCATGTGACTTTAACAAAAGTAGAAGGTACTAACTACAAATACAGATTCAGTGCTTCTGATTGACTCGTCTCCACTATCGGTTGCTACTCCTTCATCGAAAATCATTCATTGTATGGAAACACTGGAAATACGGAAACAACCACTAGGTCACCAGTACTTCGGGCACGAACAAAACCCCCTCGTCATTGTTCCGGGCCAGTACTTTGAAATATTCACAGAACGCCTTGAAGACCAGCTGGAACGAGAGGCAAATGCATGTTCGCCTTTGAACTACGAACACGATGATAAAGAGAATTTCGTCGATAATTCTGATCAAGAACCTGCTCCCGATCCTTTGGAGGGATTTTCCGTCATTCCAGCTTCGCAACATCGGCAGACGAGCGAGGACGACCACGCTTCTCGACAGATGAACGTTGTTAGAAATGCTCTGTACGATGAATCAGGAGATTACTCTTGCCCATATGGCATCGGTGGCAGTGATGGCGCCCAGGATGACGGCGCCCGTACTGCTGACTGTGACCAAAAAGCGGAGTGTATGCGCGGCTTCAAATGGAGTGACCAGTTGCGTCAGGCTCCTACGACAGGTCAAAACCAAAAATACCCGGATAATCGAGATTCAGTGTTTGGTTCGTCCTCAAACACATCTATCGACGTAGATTCAATCATTGGAGCAGTGTCTACCGTTGCGGAATCGACGATAACGACCTATGATGTCCTAACTCAACCGTTATACTAAGTTTTCTCAGAGATTTTAAGGTACAGCAGCTGATCACTGTTGTTGTCTCAACGCAAGATGTACTGTCATATACAGGGTTTCGGCGTTATTGATAGCTGTTGGAGAACAAGCATGCGCACTCTACACCAGCCTCACGTGTGCGTCCACAGCACTTGGCACATGCGCTTTTCACGGCTATGCACTGTTTAATTCGGCGCCATTATATCTATGCGACTCATTTTATAAATTGGAATAGGATTAGCAATTTCCATCTTCGGCAACATATCTACGAGAGATACGTGGGATGCATCAATACAGTTCTGGTAGTAGATGCGTCGATATGTCTCCACACATAACAACAAAGTTGTGCATAGAGTATGTAGGCAACACAGTATACAAGTATCAAAGCTGAATTGTTGGGAAATGAAGTATGAATAGGTTGATTGCAGTGGCGGTTATCTCCACTAGGCTGCAAGATTTGTGATGATAACCCTTTTTGATGTTGTACACACTTTTAGCACCATATCCTAGCTAGTAACACAACTGCTCGCATTCAGCTTTGCCATGTCGGCTGTGAGGGAGAAGAAGGTTACGAAGCATTGCCAAGTGCACACTTGTACCTGCGTCGTGCCTGGTGGTGATGGTGGTGGTGGTGACATGTCTCACAACGCAAAAGCTTCGCCCAACGCTTGTGTCACGAGTCAGCGTATTTGATTGCGCTTTCAGGCAGCCACATTCCAAACGGCAATAACGACCGTCTGAAGAAGCTTTCTCTGACGAACTCTCAAGTTGGCTAAAAAGAGTATGCACAGCAAAGAGAAAAAAACAATACATGCGTTGTTGGAGTCACGATAATGGGGAGGGGTGTTTTTTTTTAGATAGATTAGAAAAAGAGGGACTGTGCGAATCCTTGGGTCTAGGTATTTGAAAAGGATCCCGCTCCACGGGCAGCAGGCAAGCAAGCAAGTCAGCAGGGATGATGAGATCTGGATCGTTGTGGGCAGAATTCTTACCCTGGGAGGGAGGGGAGGGGGGGTTAAATGGGGCTAGGGTACGGTATAGAATGGTTGCATTTTCCCTTTTTGCTCTACTATGTACATACTAACCCCCAATGGAGTTTTTGTTTCCGACCGCCTTTCTCCACGAATAGCACTTCGGTGCGATTTCCCTCTTCTTGGCGCACATCCTTTAGATCTCTCCCTCTCTCTCTCTCTGTCTCTCTGCTTGGCATCTGGGCGGCAAAGTGTGCACCTACCTACGTGAATGATGATTCATGTCCTTTCCCATGATCGCCGCAAGGCAGCAAATTCGCGATGATGAGTTATTCAAAGTCTCTGTGTGTGTGTGTTTTCTTTTTGCTTATGCTGGCTGACAGCCCACTTCGTCGGCGGCGGCGGTGGTGGCGGCGTTGTCGTCGTCGTCAACGGGGCTGACCTCTAGTCAGACTGTCCATGTTTCTCACGTTATCAACGCCACGGTTCTGATTCGTTTGGGCACCAGCTGGTTGGCGCTGTTGATCCATGTCGTGCCACGCCTATGCTACGTGCGCACAGACTCCCTAGCCCACTCGATCGCCCGGGAAGCGAGGAGAGGGCAAGCGAGCAGGACCGGCGCCGCAGAGCTAGGTAGGTAGAGGCAGAGTGGTGAATGGAGAGTGCGTGTTGACCCGAGATGTTCAGCTAGGCGTTCTGGGCCCATCACGGCATTTTGCACGAGGATATCGCCAAGAGAGGTGGGTATGTATGTATGTATGTATGTGTGTATGGTTCGGCGGTACATGCTTGTTGCGGTGCAGCTGGCTTTTGTGTGGGCTTACAGCGCATGAGTTGTGATCACGAGAGGGTGAGTTTGCTTGGGTGGGAAAAGTTTAAGTCGATAGGAGGGGAGGCATTGACGTTGTGATGTGCAGATCAGTGTTGCAAGTATGTGGGTACATGGACATATGGATAACATTAGAGTTTGGAAGGCTCAATGGTGAAATCGATGTTGATGTTCATGGCGCTATGTCGACATGTTGATATCGATATCGGCATCAATAGACAAGGTCCAATGGCTGCGGCGGTACACAATCATCTTGGCCTTCCGAATCATCCCCCATGTCCCCTCTCCTCCCCCTCCCCAGTCGGCCGCATCCGGGTGATCACGATGGAGCACAGTACATGGTGGTGGTACCCAGGCCAGGGTAGTTGCAGCGTGCAGACTGCGACCCAGACCCAGAGAGGAGCACAAAGGAGCAAGATGACGAGAAAACAAGAGTCTAGATGCACACACGTGCAGCACCAGCTCAGCATCATGTACAACTGGTCGGCGGAGAGGAAGGAAGGAAGACCAAAGGGAAAAAAAGCATGCTATGCTCGCTGCTTCTCCGCATTGCCCTGCATAAAAAAAAGTGGCATGAACTGTGGGAAGCGAGTCCAACAGGCTGCATCCCTCAGCGCACGTTACCTCGCCCGCCCCATCGGGCGACGACGCTTCGAACAACACATGGACTGGGTACAGTCACTTGTCATTGTCGCTGTGCAAGGCAACCACAGTCGGCCCACACGCCGTCTGCCCTGCCCTTGCACTGCACTGCGCCGTAATCTATATTTTGCATTCTGCATCGCCTCAGCAACACACCAGCTCACCTCAGCTTTGGAGCAATTGGGCCACTGCACAGCACAGCACAGCGCAGCATAGCACAGCACAACACAATAGACGCTCTCGTCTACGACTCGTAGATGGGTAGTGCATCCATGTGCCGACCACTAGCGTACCCTCTACGGAGCGGCCGCACAATAAGGCTTCTCCGGGGGGACCATCTGCACCTCAGCCTCGAGCAAAAGTCGAGCGTATCGAAAAAAAGGCGCGCTAGCCGCACGGCCAAGGCACCGACTAAACCCTCCAACCGGGGCCAGACAGGACGCAGTAGCAGCAGTGTTGGGCGGTGCGTCGAGCCCAGGTCAGCCAGCCCTAGAAAAGGCGCCTTGCTTGATTGCGACTGCCTGGGTGCTGGAAGCGCAGCTGGGTCGTCGCAATGCGGAAAGGTGGCTGCGGAGAGGGCTGACGGCGTGGCCTGAGAGAGGGGATTCGGGCGAGAACTAGGTGATGTGCTAGGTAAGTTGTAGGTTGAGCTCTTTTTTTTTGGTGTGTCGGGTGGACGACATGGGGGGGGGGGGATCGGAAATGGGGCTGAAAGAAAGAGTGAGAGAGAGTCAGAGAGAGAGAGAGAGCAATGGAGCTACAAAAGGCCGAGGGCGCCGCGTGCTGTGAATTGAAAAAAAGCTTCTGGAAGATAGCAAAGAGCATCGGTTTCTAATCTCTCTTGTGTGGTAGCCGTTGAAACCCTTTCTGTAACACTCATCTCCGCGTGGTTGGGAGGAAAAGCAACACCAGGTTTTATTTAAATCTCCGCGTCGTACTTACCACCGCCTCTTTTTTTATTTCAAACCCACACCGTTGCGCCTCTTGAAATTGAGCTTCACAACCTAGTTTGTTCGTGTGGTTACAAGTTTCTTGTTTGCTCTCCCTCGACATATACATCTACGTACTATTCCAACTCGACTCGACTATACATCCACTTGATCCGTTTCCATAATGGTCAAGATCAACGCCCTCGCTGCCATTGGGCTTCTCGCCGGGCAGGCAATGGCCCTGGCTACCGTCAAGGTTATGCCTCTTGGTGCCTCGATTGTCACAGTACGTTGTTTCCCTCTTAGCTATTGTTATTAAATCGCCACCAAGACTACCACCACACTTTGTTGGAATGAAAGAAACTCTACTAACACTCCCTCAGCGCTGCTGGCGTGCCAACCTCCAAGCCAAGCTCCGCAACAACGGCGTCAACAACTTTGACTTTGTCGGCAGCCAGCGCTCCACAACCTGCGGCGGCATCGTTGGCGACGACCAAGACCACGAAGGCCACTCGGGCTCGCTCGTCACCGACTACGCAAAGAACGGCAACGTAACCGGGTGGCTGAACCAAAACCCGCCAGACGTCGTCATCTTCTTCATGGGCCACAACGACATCATCATCGGCAAGAAATCCGACGACGAAATCATCTCCGCCTACGACGTCATCCTGGGCCAGATCCGCGCCAAAAACGCAAAAACCCAAATCGTCTTCTCCAGCCTCACTCCGCTTGATCCCGCCCGCTGGACCCAGGCAAGCGCCGACCGCGTCAAGTCCCTCGACGCCCGCATCGCAAAGTACGTCCCCACCCGCACATCGGCCATCAGCCCCGTCTACTACGTCAACAACTTTGATGGGTACGACCCCGTTGCCGACACCGAGGATGGCCTGCACCCTAACAACCAGGGCAATGAGAAGATGGCCAAGCAGTTTATTGCCAACACGCAGAAAGCGGTGCAGGCTGCGACTGTGACGAAGACCAAGAGGATGACGAGGTGGGAGAGGACGTTGAGTTTGGTGTAGATGAGAGGACGAAAAGAAGTGAAGAAAAGATAAAAAGAGATGATATGAGATGAGATGTGATAATGTTTTTAAAGTTTTTTTTTAACTTCTTCTTCCTGCTGTCCCTCTTGGTGTGTGGTGGGGGGCGAGAAGAAGGTGGGAGAGCTGATGGTGGAAGAGTATTTGTACCGATGAAGCTGAATGGGTGGGGTGGATATCCAGGACGTTGACGACACCAACAACAACGACTTACAAACCACGACAAAACGACAATGACGACGACGATAACTACGGCTGTCCTTGTCTCACCCTAGCCTCTTCATCTTGCTCTTACTCTCTCCATTGCTCTTACTCTTGCTTTCTCGCTCGCTCTCCTCCCGCCGGGCAGCCTGTATATAGACACGAACGAGTTAGACGACAACAACGACGACGATGATACCCCCACGCTCACTGACTGAACTTACGACTTACGATATATATAAAAATATAAATATAAATATAAAATCAATGCATAAACATGAAACATTATGAGCATGGACGTGAATGTGAATGTAAATGTAAATGTGGACTTGGTCATGAACATAAAATAACGAGAAAAAAATAGGAAGAGAAGAACTAACCAATATCCCACGACTCTTCTTCAACCGGATAAGCTTCTGCTCATATTCGTCCTTCTTCTTCTGCGATGTTTCTCGCTAAGAGACAGGGAGGGATGAGGTTAGTTGTTAGGGCTTTAGAGTGGGGTTATTGACAATGCATGTTTACCTGCTCCGTGTTACGCGTCTTGTCTGCTTGGTCCAGGGCGTAGACGGCTGCTGATGAGCGGGCAGAGGTGGCGTCTGTGGTGTCGTAGGCGCCTCGGCCCATTGTGGTGATGTGGTGATGTGATGACGATGTGGTGTAGGGGATTGGGAGGGGGACGTCGGTTGGTGGATACAGTGTGTGTTTGAGCAGTGGGAGGAGAGTGAGACGAGATGGGTAGGTGTGGACGTGAGGTGAGGTGAGGTGTAGTGAGGTGAAGTGATGGGATTGGATTGAGAGTAGTGAACAGAAAGGTGAGAGTGATGAAAAGAGGACGTGATTGTTTTGAGGAAAAGACAGAAAGAGACGACAAAATAGTAATAAAAATCTGCAGTGTTTACTCTTGACGTTGGTGAAGGACGAAACGGGGGGTGGGAGTCCCAATTTCCCGCAGATACTCACTTTCACTTGTTGACTGGAGAGTGTTGGGCAGGAATAACAGCAACAACGACGACAACAACAACAGCAGCAACAACGACAACGACAACAACGACAACAGTAGTAATAATGGCAAAAACATCACCGTCACAAAAAGGGAAAATGGCAATAACCAATGCAGAACGGCTAGGGAAATATATATACACAAGAGGCAATCCACATTCAAAACCAACTCTTTTTTTTATTTGGTGTAGACAACCTTGAGCTTGCCGGGCTTGTAGGTGAAGAGGTTGGCATAGGCCTTGGGGCGGAACTTGCGCTCATTGGGCTCCTGGACAAAGTACTCGTAGCCCTGCTTGTTGGCAAAGTTGATGGCGTCCTCCTTGGTCTTGAACTGGATGCGGTGGCCGTTCATAAAGTCGGCCGAGGATGCCCAGCCCATGAGGGGGTTCTCCCAGCGGTGGCCCTTGGGGAGGACGTCCCAGTCCATCAGCCAGTGCGACGAGTTCCAGTCGCCGGACTGGGTGGCTGTCTTGGCGGGGCGGTAGATGCTGCAGCCATGATTAAAAACAACGACGACGACGACAATGTTGGCGGGAGAGGGAGGCTAGGGAATTACCGGACTGTGCGCGCCTGGAGGTCGATTGGGGCGCCCGAGAGGACGGCGGCGGGGACGCTCTCGCCAGGCTCGCTGCCGTCCATGACGCGCTTGGGGATGGGGGAGAAGTTGCTGGCACCCATGTCAGCTCGATGTCTTGGCATTGTGTGTCGGGGCAACGCACGAGGTGCGGTAGTCGACGGCGACGTTGTAGTCGGGCCTGTGGCGCAGGCTGTCGGCGGGCGCCTCCTCGCTGACCTGGACGGATTCGTGGTTGAGGCGGGCGGCGGGCGCATCGTCGGCGGTCGAGTATGGGCGGACGCGCGGGGCGAGGGCCCTCGAGGCAGAGGGCCGCAGGGCGGGGGCGAGTCGGGCGCCAATGGACCTGGGGAGGGCGGACATGGTGGCAGCGGGCGTGGCTCGTGGCTCGGGGCTCGTGGGTGTCGCTGTGCTGCTCGGGCGGGCGGTGGTGGTGTCGAGGCATGGCCGACGTCGAGCTGCCCCAGCGGCTTGGCAGCCAACGTCGGCAGAACTCGCAGCTTTCTCTCTCTCGCCCACGGCACCGCCCTCACGACGCCCACGCCCGACTCGACCACACCACCCTGCCAGCCCCAGGTGCGTCGCCCTGCAGCCCGCCCGCCGCCCGCCGTCCGCCGGAGCGTGCCATTGATGCCGTGCTAATGCTGCCACAGCCGCCACGATGAGCTTCATCCAGACCCGCGGTCTCTCGACCCTCATCCCCCCCAAGGTGCGCCCGTCTCGACACCCGCCCGCCGCCGGCACGCTGCTAACTGCGACTGCGTAGATTGCCTCTCCCACGGTAAGAGCCCCGCCGCCGATGGATCCGACCGCCCCCCGACAACCGCAACACCGGGCAGCAGGCGCATGGCCGTGACTTGTGCAGACGCTCGCTGACACGACGCCCAGGCCATCGGCTCGTCTCCCAATGCCGTCCGCATGCAAAAGGTGGTGAGCTTCTACGAGAAGCTGCCCCGCGGCGCCGCCCCCGAGCCCCAGGGCAAGGGTCTCCTCGGACGCTACCAGAAGAAGCACTTTGGCAAGAACGCATCAGGCAGGCGTACGTGCATTGATGGTGTTGCGTTGTGTTGGTGTGTTGGTGTGTGGTGTGGTGTGGTGTGTGTATTGTGTGGTGTGCCTGGTCTGGGCTATTGCCTTGCCATTGTCGTTGTCACTACTACTACTGCTGCTTCCACTACTACTACCACCACCACCAACACCACCAACACCCCACCAGACCATGGCCCCAGTTCGCTGACTCAATCCTGCAGCCCTCATCCACGTGTTTGGCGTCCTCCTTGCGCTCGGCTACGCCCAGAACTACTACTTCCATCTGCGTAAGTCGTGTACTGCTCCGTCTGGCTCGTGCCAAAATGACTCACGCTCGCCCAGGCCACCACAAGAACAACGTCCACCACTAAGCAGGCCGAGGCCTGAAGATGGGTCGAGGGGGACGACTGGTTGTGTAAATATAGATGGATGTAGTTGATGAATGCACCATGTAGCCAGCGCAGCCGCTTTTTGTCTGAATTGCACATGGTTCAAGTTCATGATTGTACGTGGTTCAAGTGAATTGTGGATTGTTCAAGTGGATTGTACATGGTTCAAGTGAATCAAGTATGGATCAAGTGGATTGTAAGCAGTCTGGTTGAGTGAATCACGTATAGGTCAAGTTCATCATGTATGGCTCAAGTTCATCATGTATGGCTCAAGTTCATCGTGTATGGCTCAAGTTCATCGTGATTCATAACCAGTCAGAAGACGCAACATCAAGACTAGCTGCAGAGGAATGGAAACAGGCTTGGTTGTGTATTGCGCGCATGCTGAGAACGGCTGCAAGCGTGTTCTTATTCTCACTCGTACTCTTCCTTGACCAAACCTGACTCTACAACTCTACCATGCATAACGTGTGGCATGGAGCAAGTGCGACGTGAAACACGGTCGCGCTGCTCACGGCGACCTCCTGGGAGAGGGTCGCGTGCAGCACAGCAGCACCCAACCAACACAAGCAACCCAGCCAGCACAAGTAACCCAACCCAACCAGCACAAGTAGCCCAGCCCAACCAACACAGGCAATACTCTTCACCAGCCGTGCATGGCCGCGCCGTGTGTCGTGGGCCGTGGGTCATGTGCGATGTGATGTGACGTGACGTGACGTGAGTGAGGGAGTGAGGCGACGAGGGCGTGCCAAGAGCCGGCCGCCTCGACGGACTGGACTCGCTGGCCGTACACAAGCAGAGCAGTTGAGCGTCGAAGCCACCCCATCGCCTGCCGCCTCCCCCTCCCCCTCTCCCTCTCCCCCACGACCCGCCCAAAGCTCCAGGGCCTCGCTCTTCTCCACCGCCCTCCCGGACGCTGCCTCCCCCGCCAGAGGAGCCCCCAACGCGACCGCCCCCCTTCAGCCCCAGCGACCGCGCTCCCTGCATCCTGCACCTGGCACCGCGCACCGCGCACCCAGCAGCCGACACCTCCGCACCCGCCGCCGCACACTCTCCCCTTGCCTCGCCCCAGACACGCAGCCCTCGCCCTGCGGAAGCGCCCACTGTTCCCCGTGGCGACTTGTAGAGTCTAAGACTAGGTGACTATCCCTCCCGCCCGTCGCACTCCCCGCCCTGCACGCTCGCATGCTGCATGTGCGCCCACACCCACGCCCTCACGCACACGTACACGCTCACGTTCACGTTCACGTGCACCCACCCACGCCCTCGTCCACACCACTGCCCACACCACTGCCCACACCACTGCCCACACCACTGCCCACACCCACCACAGCGAGCTCCCTTCTGACATGCCCCCCGTGGCCGCGACAGCCCCGGAAACTGTTATGGCAGAGCAGGTTACCAACGATGTGGTAAAGGAAGCACAGTCGGTGGGACAGTCCGCGCCCACCGACGACACTGCATCAACTACCAGCTCCTCCGCCGCCGCCGCCAATGGCGAGCCGCCCTCGGGCACCCCATCTGCGACTCCCAAGACCCCAGAAGCCCCCCCAGCAGCAGCAGCGACCGACGCGAAAGATGGCCCCCCAGCAGCGACTGACGCAAAAGATGCCCCCCCAGCAACCACCGCCGACGCGAAAGATGCCCACCTCAACGGCGACTCGGGCGACCACTCTGCCACCGAGTCACAACAAGCCCCTGGCGATGCAAGCGGCGGCTCAGATACCGACATCAGCCGTCCAGGCAGCGTAGACCCGTCCAAGGAGGCTGCCGGCCAAGCTCGCGCGAGCTCCACCAAGAAGCCGTCCACCTTCAAGTCGCTCAACGTCACCAAAACCTTCCTGGCAAAGTCGGCCGTGTCCACCCCCGTTGCGCGACCAGGCGACAAGGCTGCCCCCGCAGTACAACCGAGCGCTTCACTGCTCCAGACCGCGAGGCCCCGACTCGTGGCAAAGTCGGGCAGTGCCAATGCTCCTCGAGCTCTGGGCAAGATGAACGGCGCAGGCGCGGGCCCTGATGCAAGCAAAGTCTGGAACAAGAACCAGCCCGTACCGCCCCAGCCACCCAAGCAGTTTACCGACGAGGAGCTCAAGCAGCAATACGGCATTCACCTCGCCACGCGTTTACAGGCAGACGAGGCTGGCAAGGAGGCAAAGTGGGCAGACATTGACGATGACGAGGACGACTGGGCGCCAGACACAGTGGAATGGATGGACGGTACCAAGTCGTCAGTCGCGGTGCCAGAGGTCACATCTCCACCGCCAGAGGAGCCCAAGCCGACACCGGTAGTCATCAAGCCCGAAGCGCCTGCAGAAATCCCCCCGCAAGTGGCACCAACTACAGCTTCGACAAACACGCCCAACTCGAGCGTCACCGGCGGCACCAAGACCATTCTCAAGCCTGGAGCGCATATCCAGCCTACGACCGGCAAGACAAGCCTTGTTCTGAAAGGACAGCCCGAGAAGCCTTCACTGGTAGCCAAACCGTCCGCTTCGGAGAAGAAGTCACCATGGGCGACACTGCCCCCCGTCGAGAAAGTCTCTCCCATTCAGATAAACCCCCCGCAGCAGCAGCCACCTCCTCAACGGGGGTTCTCTTCGCAAGATTCTCGTGGCTACGACTACATGCCCCCGCCTGCAAAGGAGATAGCTCCCGACGACTTCACTCGACGCGACGACCGCAGCAACAGAGAACTCTTCAACTCGCACAACGGTCGATACGAGCCGGTCCACGAAATGCGACGGAGCTCGACACGTGACGCCAACTACCGACAGCAGCCCTCTGTACTGCAGAGGCCCTCCCAGGATGGCCCGGCGGAACCCTCGTCAGCATTCCAGACTTCAAGGGCAAGCGCCGACATGCCTACTTGGGGCAGACGGAGGAATTCTTCCAACGTCAGCGGTGGCAACGGACGACGAATGTCTATTGACAGGCGGACTTTTGATCTTCCAAACGGTTCATCACCCGTTGAGCGACGTCCTTCATACTCGATCAACGGTGGAGACGCTGCAAATCCAGGGGCGGCACTTCGACAACTACCAGTGCAGGCACTGTCTCCTAATGTCGCAAACGCCCACCCAGCCTCACCCCACTCCACGGCTGTCTCACCAGACACACAAGACGTGCCCGCGCCAAGTGCCCCAGTTCCCATTGAAGATCCTGTTCAAGTGCAGAAGCGACTTATGGCCGAGAAGCGGGAGCGCGCCCGACTTAAGAAACAGCAGGAGCAGGAAGCCGAGAAGCAGGCAGAGGCAGAACGGAAGGAGCGCCTTGCCAAAAAACTCGCTGCTCTGGAACCGCCCGCCGAGTCCAAGTCCAAGGCCAAGGAGCAGTCACCCGCGCGCGCTCCAGAAAAGTCTCCTCTCAAGGACAAGGCTGTCCCTGCGTCTGTACAATCTCCACCCAAGCCAGTCGATGGCGAGATTGCTCAGTATGGCATGATGAAGGTGCACCAAACCCAACCAGTGAAGAAGGCGACGACAACAACAACAACGCAATACAGCGAGTCCTCGCCACCGACAAAGCATAGCGCACCGTCACCGGTGAGGGCACCTGTCGAAGCCCAAACGAAGCCGACTTCACTGAACCAGCCTCCTGCGCAACCGTTTGACACCTTCAATCGCGATCGGGATACATCTTCAAGGCAGCAAAGTGAGCAATCACAGAGCCACGCGCGCCAACTGGAAGGCGCAATCCCTCAGGGTCCGAAAGCGGCGCAAACCCAACAGGCTGGTTGGACCCCTGCCACAGCACCACAGCCTCGACCCTGGACATCGCAGGTCTGGGGCCCGCTGCAAACAAAAGAGCGAGCGCTTGGAAACGGCACATTCAATTCCCCTTTTGCCCAAGGCCAGTCTCGCGCCGGTGCACCGCAGCAACAACAGCAGCAACAGCAGCAGCAGCAGCAGCAGCAACAGCAGCAGCAACAGCAGCCGCTTCCTGTGCAGCTTCCTGTACAGCTTCCTCCGCAGCCCTCGTCTACGTCGGCAGCACCAATTGGATTGAGCACAGTCACTCACTCTTCGCCCTTGCAGCCAACGAACCAAGCATTTGTAGCAAAGCCAATGTATCCTCACACAGTGTCGTTGCCGCCGCAACAGCAAACTGTCGCGCCTTCCAAGCCTGGTCCTATTGCTCCCCCTCCAGCGGCCGCTGCAAAGGGCTGGGGTGACTTCCTCACGCACATTCGCAACGACGACAAAGCTACAGAACAGAAGCAGCGTCAAGAGTACGAACGCGTAGGTGGCGAGACATTCCGACCTGAGCTTCGCGAGACCTACAAGGACCAAAAGGGCAAGGCCGAGACAACACTGCACGACAAGGTGGGTGGCAAAGCCGCTCTATTCGAGGCCAATTCCGTGTCTGGTTCGCCTGCAGCAGCCGAGCTTAAGCCAAGGGAGGAGACAAACAAGCCTATCCACGAAGCACCTTCACCACAGCAGACTCTGAATCACGCCATCTCGCTTCAGCAGACCACCGGCTCTCGCTCATCGCGATTCTTCCCTCGGCCAACCGAGACAAACTCGTTGACATCAGCAACTGCGTCGAGCAAAATCAATTCTCCTCCGCCCCCTCCCGAGACAGAGAGCCATCCGGCATTCAGCGGTGACACGCATCACCCACTTGTTAGGCTGCCCAAGCCATCGCCTCGAGTGCGACTACCACCGCCAGTTGTTGAGCATGCTGCCCCTGCAGAAGCTCCGGTAAGCATGCCGCCGCGTGGTCAGCCTGGAATAGGCTCCAGACCACTTGCCATGAACCCAGAGTGGCAGGCTAGGTTCAACCAGCTTCTTCAGAAGCCAGGTGCAGCGCCTGTGCCAGTGCCCGTTGTAAAGTCGGTTGCAGCATCACAATCGGTTCTCCCCTCGAAACCGAATTCACTGGCTGTGGCGGCTCTGTCCAAGGGTACATTGGACGTTCGCGGCAATGCCGGATCAGCGACGGTTTCCTTGCCAAACGCTCCTCTGAGGCGCGCTGTAGACCCTCGCAGCCGAGAGTTCATCACTCGCACCGGCACTGAGGCGCTATTTGAAGACCGGGAGTTTGGCTCACTGCCAACTGTGAAGCTGTCAAAAACTCCTCATCTTGCAGCCAGCAAGGCCGCCGCTAGCGCTCCTAGGGACAAGGATGATTCGCGCTACATTTACAAGAGGTGGGAGAACCCATTTACGACTCGCAGGCTCGAGGCTTTCGACACTGAAAAGGGCACATCCAAGGTTGAGGTCGTTATTCGCCTTTCCTTTGCACGTGAGCCCATCACCAAGCAGATGTTCAAAAAGTACCGTGGTGTTCCGAGGACCAACCCCCAGCAAAAGCCGCAACGTAACAGCATAACGAATGGCTCGCCTGTTGGTGCTTCCAAGGACCGCCCTCGCAAGCCATCGCAGCAGTCTCAAGGAGCCAACCCGAAAGGCTCGCCTCGCGGTTCTGCAGCGAACACATGGTCCGCGGCCACTCGTCCTGCGCCGCCACCACCACCACCGTCGCAGCCGCAGCCACCAAAGACGTGGGCTAGGCTCGCAGCCTCGGCTGCTTCTGCTTCAGTGCACTAGGCGCCACACTTCCATGAACTGCATTGGCGAAATTTGCTCGTTGTCCGGCTTGTCTGAGATTCAACACTTGATCCACCTGCGCTGAGCTCATTTTCAATGTATCTGCTTTCCAAGGAGTATGGGGTGTGTACATACACGTCGACTGTAATGACCCGAGGGATCTCTAGAAATCGCTTTGACTGCGCTAGCCACGTCACCTCTACGACTGTTTAAACGATTTTCCGAATTCACTCGGGTTGGGTATCACTTGTATTGCAGGCATGTCAGCATGTCTTATTTTTTGCTTCTTCCTTTCCAACCAACAAACATACTTCTGGCCTTGTGCCCACAACGATATGGTGGGAACCTGGTTCGACTTTTTGCGGGAGACAGTGCGCTCCCATTTTTTCCTCGTCCTTGATCCTTTTTCTTCTCGATTCTTCCCTCGTGTTTTGGGAGGCATTCCTTGGACGTGTCTGGGCGTTCGTTGACCGTCTCGTGGGGCGTTTGTTTTCTACTCCTTGTGATGCGAATGACGGGATTGAGAATGATGCTACGTGGGTCTCGGAAGGGATATGGCATGAATATCGGGAATGATTACAGATGCTTTGTGTAGTATGAATAATAATTTGAGAAATTCTCACCACGTCTTGTCTATTTTGTTGTTTTTATCTTGTACTGAATTTGCGTGCACTTTGTAGGGCGTTTGGGATATCAACTTTGTGTGATTGTGTAATTGTGTAACTGTGTGTTTGGAGTGCTTGGACCTTGATTACAAAATGGTCTAATTTCCTAAGCTGACCTCTACTGATATCATAGATGGGAAAAACGAGTCTCGGAGTACTTGTTGAACAAAAAGCAAACTCATCTCTAGTGAAACGGATGACGTCCACACCCAGCCCATCAGTCCACACACACACACCACACGACGACGCAGATATCAACCCAATCCTAATCCCAATCTCCACCTCAAGCCTGCTTCCCCCCCACCGGCACCGTCTGCTCCCCACTACTACTCGCAGAGCTCACATTCGCCTGATACGCATGCTGCTCCATGATACTCCAATCGCCAATCTGCTCCTCGAAAAACTGGTCGACATCAAGGCCAATCATCTCCGCCTCCTCACTAACCCTTAAATGCATGCCGGGGATGAATTTCAGGACATACAGCAACAAGCACGAGACGATGAAGGAGTAGGCAGAAATGGCGACGATTTCGGCGAGCTGGCGACCGACCTGGACGCCGATGCCGTCGAGGGCGCCGAGGCTGTCGTAGGGGCCTTGGCCGTCGAGGTCGTAGAGCCAGGATTGCGCGAAGATGCCCGTTAGGAAGGAGCCGACCATGCCGCCTATGCCGTGGAGCTTGAAGACGTCCATGCCTTCGTCGATTTTGAGCCATCGGTCTAGGTTGTGGCAGAGCGAGCAGATGGCGGCGGTGAGGAAGCCGATGAGTGCGGCGAGCCAGGGGGAGACGTAGCCTGCTGCGGGGGTGATGCCGACTGTTGTGGTGAATAGGGTTAGTGAGAGTGTTCTTTTTTTTATTGGGGGGGTGGGGGGATGGTACTACGTACCTAGGCCGGCGATGGCGCCAGAGCAGGCGCCGACGACGGAGAAGTGGCCCTTTGTGCGGATGTAGTCGACGAGGGTCCAGCCTAGGACGCCGAATGAGGCGGCTGTGTTGGTGTTGAAGGCTGCGAGCATGGAGCGGATGGTGCCGTTGAGGGCGCTGCCGCCGTTGAATCCGAACCACCCGAACCAGATGAATACCGTGCCTGGCGGGGAAGGTGTTAGTATTCAAAAAAAAAAGTGAGGATAAGGAGGGGGGAAGAAGACTCACCGATGAAGACGAGTGTTGGGTTGTGTGCTTTGCTGTGAATCTTGTCACCCTTGGGGAGTCGCTTGCCGAGTATAAAGGCGTATGCGAGCGCAGACCAGCCGCTGGCAATGTGGACTGGGCCACCTCCTGCGAAATCCAACGAAGGGAGGTTGAAGAGCCAGCCCTGGGATTTGTCAGCTTGTGAACAAGAATCAAGGAGTCGAGTAAGTGACTCACGTTTGCGTTCCACGTCCAGCAAGCAAGAGGGCAGTACACAATCGTGGCCCAGCAGAAGGCGAAGATCATGGAGGGGAGGATGCGGCCGCGCTCAAAGGACCCGCCAATGACGAGCTGGACGGTGACGGCGCAGAAGAGCATTTGGTAAAGGCAGAAGACTATTTCTGGGAGGAGTGCTGAACCGGGAGATGGGGCGGACATGACGTTCTTCAGGCCAAAGTTGTCTGGATCATGTTAGCTTGGATACTTTTTTCTCTCAGATATAAAAGACCTCTCCGTACCCATGTTTCCGATAAAAGGACTCGCTGTGCGCGAGTAGGCGAGAGAATAGCCCCAGAACATCCACTGGAAGCACACTCTGCAATGGCATTAGCTCATCACTTCACTCTCTCTCTCTCTCTCTCTCTCGCAATTGGTATGGCCATGTGCTGGCGGCAGACTCACACTCCCATGACGGCCAGAGACTGGAACAGCAGAGCCAGCGCCGACTTGCGGCGAGCAAGACCAGAGTATAGGAAGCCGATTCCAGGGATGATGAGCCAGACCAAGAAGGACATGAGCATCAGGTAAATGTAGTGGAACTCCAGTCCTTGGTATTGGAGGTTGACATCTTCGATATTAGGGTTCCCGCCATTGGGCTTTGCCGCGTCGAATTCTGGCTGTTAAAAAAAACAAGTCAGTCGCAATGGAAGAAATAGGTGTGAAACTGTTCATGCCAACTTTTCAGACAAAAGCGTTCACACTCACAACAACTGGAGCATCCCTGGGGGACAACATCTTAACACAAACAATTGACCCTAGTTTTCCAACCTCAAATCCAATAGGATATTGAAGCAGTCTTGGAGGACAAGAAATAACCAAGCAAGCAAGCAAGCAAGCAGACAGGGGCGAGGGGACCCTCCGTACTATTATAACCCATCCCCTCCCCCCAATCCTTCCATCCTCCTACACGGGAAGAACCCAACCATGTTGGAACGGCAAATCCGGCAAGGCGCAATCAAACCATCCCCACGGTTCACTCGACTCACACATTCACATACACACACACACCTAGATCAGTACAAACGGCCGCCTTGGCACTGATAAGCCACCCTTCTCTCGTACCCTCACGTCGGTCTTGAAGCCGCGAAGGATTTGCGCAGGCGAGGAGGTCGGAGCAATGCTCAGTACGGCGAGGAAGGGGAGAAAACGTGCCGATTGCGCCACACGTGCATGCCAGACGGGGGGCTAGGGGGACCAGGCCGAGGTGGGAAAAAGTGTGCATGCGAGGTATGGACGTCTCTTTTGGGGAGTGATAAGGGACGGGTTGGTTTGGGGTTAGCGCCGTGTATTGATTGATTGATTGTGATAAAGGTTGGCCTGACGGTGAGAATGGAGTCGAGATTAGTCAAGAGAGGGTGCGCCGAAGGGCTGGTTTGTTGCCGGTTACGAGAGGCGGCCGGGTGGTTGTGATAGATGAGGTGTTTATCTATCTGTTTGTTGATTGTTCATGTGCTGGGGGCTTGTAAACATGTGGTTGCTTGATGGATGGTGGTTGGTGATTCGCTACCCAATGGTCCGTGTATCCGAAACCCCACATTGGGGAGAGATCAACGTGCGATTGTAGGGTCTTTGCATACAATGTTCTTGTCACCGGTACGGTTGTAGCAATACCCTCAGCGATAATATATCGGTCGTGGCGGAGCGTGGAGTTTCCCGAGGAGCATGGGCCCCACGTTGATTAGACGTTGTGCAAGGGTGCTGTGCCGTCAGGATGCAAAAGGATGAACGACGCCAATTTCATGTCCTTGCCTAGGGCGGGCCGTTGAGAGATCACTGGCATATTCTGCTCGGGATTTGTTCATTTGTAAAACACCATCCCATGTCAGTCGTGCCTGCGTTAGTTATTTGCCTAGCTTTGGAGTTTGTAGAAGGAACACCAGTCATCTCTGATTCTCTGGGGATAGAGACCGATTCCAAGTTGCTTCGGCGAAGTTGCAATTAGACAAAGACAATACGAGTTGACTAGTAGAAATCGAGGGATCTCGGTAGGGTCGAAATGGTATGAGCAATCTTAGATATCTTGAAACCCTGTCGAATAGATAGGCTTCCTTTTGGGGGCTACGCTTTCCTCGATACTCAAAATGAGCTTACTCAAAATCTTGTCTCACGATTGTATTGGTATATTGAGTAAAATGGTGTTGTACTCTAGACCTGCACCCCCAATTCGACACTGAACAGACACCCTGAGAGCAAGCGGGGATTGGTGACGTGTGTCTTACGCCTTTTTGAAAAAACTTGCAATACTGCCTTGACCCTTCTTGCCGACAGGCTTTCCCTTCGCTGCAGGCGCTGGCTTAGCGGGTGCAGGCTTGAGTTTCTTAGATTCTGGTTCTTCTTCTGAGAATGACTCCCATACGGCCTCTTCTTTGGTGACTGTCTAAAATTAGCTGGAAGATTTAGTTGCAGGCGAACTTGACTCACCAAGATAGCCGTCCTCGTCCTTGACCTTTTTCTTCTTCGTCACGCGTCTGCGGCCCCGTCTTCGGCCGCCTTCAACTGTGACTGTAGGCTCACTCTCCACATGGCTAGGAGTTTCCGCTTTGTCTGTTGTCGTTGTCTGCGAATCTTTCTCTTCTTCGACAGGTGCATCCAGCATCTCCTCATCTGCAGCATGTCAGTGAACAACCCTGGAAACGAGTAGGACAGGCCTTACCATCGTCCTCCATCATTTTCCGCAATTTCTCCGCCCGCTCTTCACGGGCCTGACGAGCTGCCTCAATCTTCTCTCCGTCGATTTTGACCTCCGGCTCATCATCGCCTGCTTCGTCTTCAGACATGCCTTGCATTGGTTCTGTCGATATTAGATTCGCAAAAACACGTGAGACGAAGAGCACGTACCATCTTCAACAGGAGCAGGCGTCGACTCCTTTGATTTTTGTGCCTCCTTTGGCTTAGCCTTTGCCTTTGCGAAGGACTTGAATATATCTCCAGCAGTCTTGTCCTTTTTGGCACCTGGTTTCGAGTCTGATCGTTTGAGAGTGCTGGGACCGGGTCCTGGTTGCGGAGCTGATCGCCCTGAGGTGTTCTCTCCGGATGCGCTCTCTTTGCGTGCAGATGTAGACGACTCCTTCTCTTTTGTCTGCCCGATTGCAAGAGTCTTTGTCAGAGGGTTGGCGGCAGGCTTGGGTACAGCTTTAGAAGTAGAGGCAGCGACAGGAGGAGCGTATTTGGCGGTTCGTCGCTGGAAATGGTGTTAGGTTAGAGTTGGCATATATAGGGTTGTGGGAATGCAATGTACCTTAACGTGGGGATTATGTATCGATCCGTAGGTTTTCCAACGCAGAAGTGGGTCTTCGTCCGCATGCTTCGTCAATATCTCGTGATTGCATGTTGACAACACGTTCAGGTTCTGTCATCATCAGCCTTCCTCCTCGGGTATGTTATGTCATCCTCGTCATGTACCTCAATGGGTCCTGGCTCGAGACTGTAGATATGAATCGATGATTCGACCTCGAACTCGGCACGAGTTTCTGGAAGACGGCATTAGTCGTTGCAGCCCTCGGTAATCCAAGATATGCGTACTCTCGAGTTCCTCCTCACGAACTAAAAGAATCGTAGTTTTCTTAACGGGTTCTCCTTCAGCTTCTTCTGGGTCTGGCATCGAGCTCATGAATGAGGAGCCCTGCATGGCCATGTCGCCGCCAATTTGGCCATTGGTGCCACTCCCATGCTCAGCTTCACGCTTTGTGCCGGTAATGAGGTAGGTTGCGTGAACAGACTTTGACTTTTTCGCGTTTTGCTTCTGGTGGAAATCGAAGAGCATCCTGTACCAGATTAGCTGATGCCAGGCCGCGTAGGGGGGCAAACTAACAACTTGGCGACGTTCACATTCACTTGGAGTGCGCGTGAGAGCAGCCTGTAGGTGACCTAGAGCTGTCAATGGCTGACTTCTGAGAACCCGCGTGAGAGTGCTAACCGGTTTACTCTCTGAAAGCACCCTGGCCGCGAGATAGTCCTTGTACTCCTCCGACATCTTCGAACTTGCAGTACAAGTGGTGCGTTGGGTATTGTAATCAGGAAATGCGAGGGCTGCAGTCTTGAGGTGTCCTGAGCGCGACACGGTTGTCGCGAACCTGTGCACGACAGCGCGACGCGGGGTCACGCGTCAAAACGGTCTCGACTGACTCGTGTGGCCAGAGCATTCCGACTCAGCACACGTCGTCGCCAACAGCTGACTTTGTACAGTGCTACAGGATGAGTACCGCAGAGGATGACGACCTTAAACTCCAGCGGGCGTCTGCGTCACTGCTTTCCGACTTTGAGAAGCTCCTCCCACGACTACTGCGTAAACGCAGAGATGAATCGATTTCTAGCCAGGTCCGCCAGCAGGTGCGAGAGGTTGACTTGAATAAAGCTTTCGTTTTGGTACGTTGTTCATGTCTCGCGGCAATACAGAAATTGAAGATGCTAGATTCAACCTTTCCAAGAAGACCCTCAGCTGCTCGACTCTCATCTCAAGTCTTTTATCCCACCTTTGGTTTCTGCCTATCTCGTTTCACTGTCGGCGACGTCACGAGAAAAGCCAAAGAAGGGCTTCGTACCTCTCTCTCATGCGATCTGTCAAATTTTGAATCTTCTCTGTAAAGTTAGAGGCGAGAAGGTCATCAAAGGCTTTCTGAATAATGAGCCACGCTACCTCGAACCAATTCTCCAGGAATTTGAGATGGGAAGAAACTTCCCAGACAAGGATGACGGAGTCGCCTCGCAATCAATCGTGCCCTGGGTAGAGCGCTACATCTTACTACTGTGGCTCTCTCATCTTATGCTGGCGCCTTTCCCTCTTTCGTCAATATCTAGCTCTCAGTCGTCTGAGCATGTGTCGACTGCGCTCGACATTACACTTCCGTCCGAGGCCCCTGGCATCACCCTCCGCGTCCTTAGCATATGCTTCGAGTGCCTTCGGTCTGCATCCAAGGAACGAAGCGCCGCAGCAAATCTGTTGGTTACGTTGTGCATTCGTCCCGACATGCAGAAGCTTGGCCTGCTGGACACACTTGTCAAATGGTCGATTTCGTTTTTTTCAAGAGTTTCAGAAGAACAGGCAGACATACACCAATGTCTAGGTGTTTTGTCGTTCTTGTCACGGCTGGTAGCATCTGCCACCAATGAGGAAATCGGTCCCTTTCTGGGTGGGATCTACCAGTCTTGTCGAAGTATTCTCGACCAAGATAACCTTGAGTTTGTTAGATCTTCGGCGGTGGCACGGAAGTTGATTGTCAAAACTCTACGCAACATTGTCCTTCATTGCCTTCAAGCCGCTTCCATCCCCGCCGGGCTTGACTCAACGTCAATACTTGAAGAAGTCATCGAGTATCTACTCGAGGCACTAGCTGACGGCGATACCCCAGTGAGATACGGTGCCAGTAAGGCGCTCAGCATCGTCACCTTGAAATTGGATTCTGAGCTAGCTGGGGAAGTAGTCGAAGCAATTCTTGCTTCTCTGAACGAGAACGTCTACTGGCAAGGCTCGAAACGCAATCTCAGCGGTGTAAATCCGCTCCGATGGCATGGGTTGACTCTGACCCTATCTCACTTACTGTACCGTAGGGCAATACCGACTGATCAGCTACCTGATGCTTTGAATGCACTACTGCTCTCCTTAGGTTTTGAGCAGCGATCACCGACCGGTGGATCTGTAGGGACAAACGTTCGGGATGCAGCTTGCTTTGGCATATGGGCGTTGTCTCGACGCTATGCTACGAGTGATCTTCTTTCCGTCGAGACGTCATCTATCCGAGCTTCAGAGCATCGGAAGAATTTGTCTGTACCACAGGTACTGGCAATAGAATTGGTCATTGTCGCCTGTCTTGATCCAGCTGGCAATATAAGGAGAGGTTCTTCCGCTGCCCTGCAGGAATTGATCGGTCGCAACCCGAATACTGTTGAAGAGGGTATTCCACTTGTTCAGATTGTCGATTTCCATGCTGTGGGACTTCGTCAACGAGCCATGTGTGAAGTCGCAATAAAGGCAGGTGAACTACACCAGATGTACTGGGAGGCTCTGTTTGAGTCTTTGCTGGGATGGAGAGGGACCGGGTCTTTGGACTCGGATTCACGTCTCTCTGCAGCACGAGCAGTCGGCTTGCTATCAAAAGATCAATCTTCTAACACGGTGCAACGAATGTCATATCAAGTCTGTGATTTGCTCAAGGTTCTACGACCCCGAGAGGTTGAGGAACGCCAAGGTCTGGTCTCAGCCCTTTCGGCTCTCATAAACACATCGAACGCCTCGATTGATTCTGGCGACCAGACGGCTTTGAAAGAAACGACAGCATCCAAGCTGGTAGCTCTTTGTGATCTCTGGAAGCTCTTAAAAGATGAGCTGAGTCTTGAAGATAAAGCTTTCACATCACCAGCCTTGCGACCCGAGTTGACTGCATCCTCAATCTGTAACTTCATCGCAGCTATGGCCGCTCTGACCAGTAATCTATCGGAAGAATCACAACCATTGGAAATTCCAATAGACGAAATCACGCGTCTACTTAATCTATGTCTCGCACGTCATGAAGAGTCTGTTTTGGAGGCTATCATCCCTGCGGCTACAGCCGCGCTCCCACTACTTGCTAAGACTTCTGGAGGTGACAGGGACGGATTGGTGTCTACGTGGCTGACCAAATTAGAGAACGAAGCCTCCTACAGCGGGCTTCGATGCTCTGGTCATGCTGTTGCTTTAGGAGCAGCATATGGAAGTCTAAACTACTCGAAGGCGCCAGATGCTCGCAATGGTGATGGACCTGCAAAAGACCTAGGAACACGCATTGTCAAGGTGCTTACTTTTAGATGTACCCCGGCGGTTGCTATTGAGGCACGGACAGTCGCATTACGAGCATTGGGTATTCTGCTTCGAAGCTGCCATAACATCACAAAGGGCACCTCGTTCCTGTTATCATCAAATGTAAAAGAACAGGTCGCCATTGCGCTACATATTGCTCTCAATGATTACACCGTAACAGAGCGGGGTGATGTTGGATCGCTTGTACGTCTGGAAGCCCTCAACACTGTCTCTTCAGCTTGGGCGTCCGGCATTTTTCAGGATGAGAACGTCGAATCCGACAAGCGGATATATACCGATGTTCTCAGGCTATCTTTGGAAAAACTCGACAAGGTTCGTGCAAGAGCGGCGCAGATCATGGGAAAAGGCACTCCCAAGGATTCTGCAAATGCAGGGAACACAGGAACGGACGGTGTATCTTCGCGTGCTTACTTCACTGCTGCTCTTTTAACACTACAATCAAGTCCCTCCCCTGCCATCAGGCAAGCCATTTGCATAGGTTTCGCAAGTTCTGCCGGCATGGGCTCAGAATCCGTCGTCCAAAACTCTAGGGCTGCCCTTCTTGACTTCGTCGACGCACTACCAGATACCGCTACTCCGGATGCTCAACAACTCTCATTGCTAGACCTAGCGACCTGTTTGACTGCCCTATTGAAAGCGAATCTCGACAACGATAGGACCGTGATACCCCTGTTGGAAGTCATAGCCTTCCTCTTTGATATGCAAATCATGCAGCGACTCACGACAACTTCTTCCTTTAAGTGTGTATTTCAATTCCAAACGAGCTCACTTCTATAAAAAAAGAATGTACAGTCACTAACAAAGCCCAGTTTCCGCACCCTCCTCTCCCTCACGCAAAAAGCACACTTCAAGTCCTCGCACATCCAGAAACTCCATCTCGCCCTCGACGTCTACCGCAGCTTAGGAAGTATTCCAACGACCCGTGCCGACACGCTGACGAAAGTCACGAGCATGCTTCTACATCCTTTTCCCAAGGTACGCCTGCCACTTCATCGCACACTGGGCAAATCATACTGATACTGATGATACCAGATCCGCATAACAGCCGCCGAGACGCTCTGGCTTCTAACCCACGAAGACGGCCTCAGGAGACAAGATTGGAGCCTACCGAGCAAAAGTCTAAAGAGCATCGTTGACGGTATCAAAAAGAACGTAATGGCGCCGTCAGAAGCATAACAAGCAGACCTTGTACAAAAATCCATGTAGTACAACGTAGAATAGTCTAGCCTAGCCACGGAGTACTGAATCTGCCGAAACACATTACCATGGACGCGAATCATGAATGTGGATTTTCCACACAATGTTTGAAACACAAACTCCCATCCTGAGGCACGTACGGCTCAATCCGGTAGTACATTTCACGTCAATCACGTTTAGGCTATCTATAGATCCCGACGCACTAAGCGGGGAGCCGAAAAAGCAGACATGAAACAAAAAAAGGGAAAGCGTGCGAATATCTACTACCAGTCCAGTTGGATAGATTAGTAAAAAGCCTACCTGGTGAAATAAATCGCCACTACATGTGCCACACCTATGATCTTACACTACACCAACGAAACAAGACAAAAAAAATGATTCCTCTCTGCCGGAAGGACTAGGATATTAATTAAAAAACAAAAAGGAAATCGTGTTGTCGTGCGTGGTATTATCTGCTCCGTCCATGTCCTTTCCCCTCCCCAAACGTGACCGTAACGCCCATCGCTTCGTGTAACAAGCCTCCATCTAGTCTATGACCCGCTCTCCTCCCGCAATGTAGATTTCCGCCTAAGAGTCTCCTTGCGTCTCATGGACGCGAAGCGCTTCACAGACGGGAATCTCGCCAGGGGACTCCTCATGTCCCACGTGATACTTGGAGTCCAGTCGCCCTCGTTGTTGATTGTATCTGGGATGCTGGGCGCGCCTGTTCTACCGCTGAAGGTGGAATCTGTCGGGCTGGGGAGTTTTTCCCACGGCCCGCCGAGGCGCTTGATGACGCGTAGTTGCTCGCTGTCGCGCCAGGAGTGGTGCCGTTGAGATATGGGTCGGGATTGTATAGACGGGGCTTTGCTGAAGAGCTGAGTGAGGCGGTTTGCTCCTTGGGATGCGGTTGATTGGCGGTTGGAGCGCGATGTTGGTTCGGGTGTATGGTAGACGGAGTCTGCTTTTTCAATGTCGAGGATGGATTCTGTGGCGGAATCGGTAATGGAAAGTGTTTCCGGTTCGTTGTTAGGTTTGGAAGCTGAGTTGGGTCTTGAGTCGGTTAGTTCGACTTGGTCGTCTCGTTGGGGTGCAGAGTAGGAGCCGGGGCCTCTGGCGCCATTGGGGATGTGGAAGCGGAGGTCGACGCGGAGGATGGCGTAGGAGAGGACGGTCTGAATTTCGACGACGAAGTTGAAGATGTAGAAGGGTGCTTTGCCGAGATAGCCAGGTAGAGGTTGAGACCGTGGGACGAGCGGTTGGAATATGCTGCCGCACCGGTACCAGGCGCCAAGAGAGAGTAAGGTGGCACTGAGAAGTAGGACGATGGATTTGGTACGTAGACGGCCGACACCGAACTGGTCAGGTGGCGAGTAGGGGATAAACAAAGAACTGAGGACTATCGGAATAGGTAGCGTGGCGATTATGGCGAGGAATGTTGCGCCGTAGAGTTGAAGCGACCTGTCGGTAGCCTTGACAACCAGGTCGAGGGTATAGAAGCTTTGTATGGTAGCCGATATGGAAATGACCATTGTGACACCAATGAAGAGATATATGATCTTAAAGGTGATGGAGAAGGCAGGATGCCATCCAACTGATGGATGCAGAGACCTGACGAGCCGGATTGTGAAGATGAGGTTAATTATGAACAAAATTAACACACCCGCCGCAACAAAAACCTGAGCCGCCATAGCAAGTCGAACATTCCGAGGGGTCGATACAGACGCAATGCGGAGAATAGAAGTTAAGATGCGCGATGTGCAGAAAGCTGGAGATGCTGTCAACTCATCGTTCGTATTCTCATGAAACACCAACATACCGAATATGAATAAGCTGGGTAGAAATTTGTGCCCTCTCGCCTGGTTCTTCCGGAAGATCTTCATATGAACCGCTGATCCAATCATGAAGAAAACCATCAAGACTACATGGGCTGGGATATCAACCCTCTTTCTTGGAGCGCCACCCAGTGCCCATGTTGTAGGTGGGTATGGGGCTTTCATGTTTGCCTGCACATCATTAGCTGACTGCACGTACAAGCAAATCCGTCCGGTAGAAATTCTCAAATTCTCTCTGAGAAGCACCAATATGCCACAAGACGGAGCATAGAATGTAAGTCTTACCATAGGAGGCATGCCACCTTGCGACGCCATACTTCCAATCGTTCACTACTTCTTCAATCCCCAAATTCCTTCCCCCAAACCCCGTTCACTAACTCAACAACAAAAAAAGGCTTTAAAGCAGAGAAAAGAAAAGAAAAGAAGAAGAAGAAGAATATCCCAAGTCAACAACCCCCAAAAAAAATCCTTAAGCACAGCTCAAACGAATTCCAAGGAAACAGGAAGAACGCAACGCGACGAAATCCCCAAAGTCCCTCCCTCCATATATACCTACGCTACCGCCCGATAGCTCAGGATAATATAGCGCCAGTATGACCATAGCGAATGTCAATGTTTCTAAACTTACACGTATGACGAATAGTGTTTGACGTTTAGCGGGATGCCGTGGACGGACCCAGTGCACTTGAGACACCGAGTGCACGTGTCAGGACAGGAAAAGAAACATCAATCTTGTTTTTTTCCTTTTCCTTTGCGTGTAAGCGGCGCGACGCGACGTGAGGTTGTGGAATTTGTGGCGCGTAAATAGCCCGCTGTTTGTGGTGGAATGGCCGCGCACTGGGTGTGGTGGTGGTGGTGGTGGTGGTGGTGGTGGTTGAAGTCGTAGGGGATGGAGGTGATGGGAGGTGAGGAGCATGTGCGTCATTGTGTAGGTCACTGGGAGATTGTGTACTCTCTCATCACTTAGAGTCTGGATTTTGGAATGGGGAACCTGCGCTTGATTTAGCAGGCGGTGCCTTGTTGCGCGTAGTCCAGTGTGCGGAGTATAAGATAGAAGACAAAGTCCATTGTTTCAAGTCATGATGATCTTTACTGTATGTCGGTACAGAGCATCTAAAGTTCGTCGGCGCGTTATGGTAAGTCAAATGCAATGATAAATCCCAAAGGCAAGAAATGATTTAATCTGTGTCATTGATATGATGAGGCTATATAGGCTAATAAGTTTGGCTACACAGCCATGCGCAAGGGGTATACTGGAAATGGGTATACAACTCGACGACGAAGAGATGCAAACCAAGGATAAGTCTCCGAAGAGTAAAAATAACACACAAACAACACCAAACGCCTTGTGTACGCCTCTTGCCCGAAAATACGCCCCATGAAATGCTAACCGTTTAACTACCCTTCCGAACCTCCTAATCGTTGAGGTTAACCTCATATGCATGACGCTCAACAGCATCATCGCCGTGAAGACGCACGCGGTACAAACATGTGTGATCAGCGCCCCAGTTTGTCGTGACGCGTACCATGGCCTTGGTGACTGATACAGAGCTCTCTGCGTCAAGGTCAAATGTCTGTACGTGGTTGGAAGCATGTATGTTGTACTTGAATGTACCAAGACATGTCCAGCCCGGCGGGCCGTTTTGGCAAGTATCCTTGCGATGATTGTACTGGTATCTGATCGGTTGGTCGGACTGAATCCAGAGTTCGACATCACGAGGTGCGTTGCTGATGTTCCATGCGGGAACCATGCTCATGGGTAAATGCTCGATGGTGACTTGCTTGGGAAATACAGGGCGGCCAAGGGCGACGGTGAGTTGAGCCTGGGATTTTTCCAAAGGATTAGGAGCAGAGCACCAGCAGTCACCAGGCTCTTCCCATCTCGTCAGGGCAGCTTTTGGTGGATTTCGTGGTGGAGTGAGGGCTAGCCTTCGAGTCAACCTGGACATAAAGCTAGGCTTGTCTTGCAAGGTAGCGGATGAGAGGGTTGGTTCGACGTGTGCACCGAGGCCAACCGAAAAGTAATTGGGACTCTTGAGGTGCAGCTCGTAGTTGGCAATGATATTGCTGAGAGCGAGAGATTCGAGACGTATCGAGTCCATCTTAGCCTTCTTCACCTCAGTTTGGACTAGCGCCTTCACTTGATTTTGGATGGCATCTGAGATTCTTGTATCTACGCGAGCAGATAGGTCCTTGTAGCCTTGTGCTATTGCCGTCGCAAACTCTTCACGAGAAATCATCTCTGGTCTGCTTTCCGTCTTGGAGGTATCGGAAGGAACGCCGTTAACGTCCTTGATCCTCTCTTGGTTCTGCTTAAGGAAGTCATCCCAGTCAGAACTGTGAGATCGCGCTTTACTGACGAGTGCATTCCAAAACTCGTCTGAGATCTCGCGTCGACCATCACGGTGGCGGCGAACTATAATGTATGGAGGCAAATCATCTTTCAGCTGTTGGATAGTCTTGTGCATGTCGTCGAATCGGCTGTCGAGATCGTTGTTCAGTTTTCCAAATCGCCCGTCAAATTCTCCATAGATCTTTTGCATCCGAGCCCAAAGAAGGTTGTCATCGTTTGTGCCGTCACCGTGGATAAATTCGCGAAGATCCTTTTTCTCAGACTGAACAAGCTTGTAGAATTGCTCCAGCAGCTCATCTCCCTTGGTTCGTCCGTGAGGCATGATAGAGTCAGCTATGCCGTGCCATGCGTACGAGAAGCGAGCGAGAACTGCCTGACCCATGCCAGCCTTAGAAGCAGATTCGGGAAATTTGGACGAAGATATGCTGGATAGCACTATCGAAAAGAAAAATAGCCCCATGATTGCCCAAAATGCCCGTTTGAGCCATTGTGTCCATGGCAACTCCGACATCCACGACAAATCCCATCTGTCTCGCCAAGCCTTTACATGGTCTCGAGGAGTCTGTACGTGATCGCGCGGGGCAGGTTGGACTCGGTGAATTCCTCCTAGCCAATCTTTTACAGCTTGTGGACGACTGAGTTGCGGTGATGATAACGGCTGTCGTTCCTGTGGCCGCGGATGTGCTGGCAATTTCGTTCGCTGCATTCGCGCGCGCTCTTCTGCGCGTACACGCTCTTCAGCAAGCATCTCATCGACCGATTTGTTGATAATGTTCCTCTGTGTTGGAGTGATTCGGGTAGGAGGAACACGAGTGGAGCTAATTCGAGAAGGGGAGCTGCGAATGGCAGGTTGCTCGTGAGTTGTCGTCATAGTAATTGTACGGCGTGCTGTGCTCTGTCGCCATGCCGCTGATCGGTTTTCGGATGTGAGTTGGGAGTTGACGCGCCGGTCGACGATTATGTTGTGACTACTCAGCATGCCAGCCTCATGATCTGGACCAAAGGACTTTGAAGTATTGCCGACAGAAGGAGCAAGGTCGTCATCACTAGAAGGAATACCGTCGCTGTCTAGAGCAGACATGCCTGATTCTGCTCCTCGGGAGTTACCTGGAGCTGGCGATGGTGAAGGTTGAGCACGGTTGCCGTTAAGAGCGCCACTTATGTATGGCCCGCTGGGAAGTTCATCTGTGTCATCCTCCTCTTCCTCCTCTTCTTCTTCTTCATCGTCGTCTTCTTCATCATCGTCGCGACGGACAGCATCACCTCGCTGACTTTGGAAAGCTTGTGCGAAACCAGTCGCGGTGACTGTCAGCTCTTCAGCAACACCAACGCGACCACTGGCTCCATAAGCGTTAGATACACGGGCATTGACTTTAGTAAGAGGACCTTTCTGACGTTGACGGGTGCCTCCAGATGTCACGTTGGTAATGGCGGATTGCGAGGCGACAGATCCTGCTCTCGATCCGATACGAGTCGAGCGGCGGGGTGTCGGCGCGCCCGTTCCAGCGAGTTGCGACATGACGAATGGGCGAAAGAATCCAGATGCGCGTTTGTGTATTGGGGGGTGGCAAGGCCGTATCGAAAAGCCGTCCAGTGAAACTTTATGACATGTAAGGAAGTACTCAAGGAAAAGTATGGTAGGCGCTAAGAGAACATATAGATCAAAGGTAAATATTGACGCGCCCAAACAAGCACAGGATGCGCCAACAATAGCAACAAAACAGTGCTCAGGGGCTATTCTGAATCACAATAGCGGACGAAAAAGACAACAAGAATAGGGTCGTAAGAATAAACAGCAAGAAAAACCAAGTCGATGAAAGTGGAGGTGAAGGTGATGGTGAAGCGCAACGGTGCCGAGAAGGCGGGTGTAGACGCGATGCTCCACCGAAAAAGAAAGACCGGGGTCTACGGATTGGTGCAGACTCACAAGTTTACTCGAGATGTGGTGTTCTCATCCAGATTTCGCGACTGTGTTGTCACGCTCGAATTTGTCCTTTGTTGCTCTTTGATGGGTTGGCCTTGTTGATGCTCTTGAACACGTGGTATGTGCTAAATTTTACGCGTCGAAGATGGCTGGTATACGAAGTTCTCCACTATCGGGGGCTCAACGGGAGCTTCTGGCACTTGCAATTCTTCGAGATGCAGCCCGCGACCATCGTCCCGGGATTTGGGGGGTTGATGATGATGGTGGTGATGCGGGTTTGCTGGGTTGTTTACCAGACCCAGACGAAGTTCGCGTTCTCTTTGTTCTGTTTAGCGCGCTTTGGGGCGTAGCGTGGTTGCCCTGGCAGGTTGAAGCTGTGCAGTGTGCTGGACAGAGAACAAGGCAAGCAGCTCCAGCAGCAAGACTATATTCTTCGAGTGTGGCGAGGCGGTCTGGTTGTCATGGGTGCAATTGAGGTTTAGACGGGCGTGTCTGCGCTGTCACGACATGGGTGATGCATGAGCTGGTCGATCCTAGTTCGTCTTGCCGAGCCGAACCTTACCCCAACACTCCTCCTGCCCGCCACTCGCAGTCCCACGCCGCTGACATGTTCAATGCCCATGGCTGCGCTGAGGTGCTCGCGGGTGGCGTTCGAAGTGCGCCCGGGTGGGCAAAGTTAATGATACGCCTCCATACAGGCACAAGCCGTACATGACTCCCTGGCGGCTTCGCTTGGATGCGAGGTGGGGGCCATTGCAAGTCGTGCCAGAAGCGGTTCACGCTGGCGTCTGGAGTTTGATCTGCATCGAGGCTCAAAGGCAGCATTGTCTGGCGGGCCCATGCCCTGTGGATATGCCCGCGCCTGTTCTGGTCAGTACCAAGAGTGGCTGCTCGATGGCAGATTTGTCAAAGTGTTGAGTGCTGCGTCAGGTACGGGTGTGCCTAAGAATGACCCTAGTGGCTAGCCTGATAGCGTATGCGGTCCGCCACTCTAGGGCGCGCGGTGGCTTTAGTCGGACGCCGTGTTCTCGAACTTTTTATAGACGCCCTGTTGCGACAGCTGAAGCCCGATTCCGCAATACATAAAAGACGCTGGCCTCCCTGCTCCCAGCCCCAATCCCACCCCAAACCCTCCAACACACCCAACCCACGCATCTTCCCAGCTTCAAAATGGTCGTCGGATCTGTTCTCGTCACTGGGTCAGTGTGCCCCTCCACCCCACCTGCCACCTGCCCCAAGCTCCCAAGCTTCGCGCAATCCAACGCAGCGCCGTGCTGACCCCCTTTTAGTGGCACAGGCTACATTGGCTCCTTCACAACCCTTGCTCTCCTCGAGGCCGACTACAAGGTCGTCATCGTCGACAACCTGTACAACTCCAACCGCGAGGTCCTCAACCGCATCGAGCTCATCAGCGGCAAGCGACCCGAGTTCTACGAGCTCGACATCCAGGACGAGGCTGCCCTCGACAAGGTCTTCAAGGAGCACCCAGACATTGACAATGTCATCCACTTTGCCGCCCTCAAGGCACGCTCTCTCCCGTCCAGCCTCGATGTCCAGTAGCTAACAGCACCCCCAGGCGGTCGGCGAGTCCGGCGAGATCCCCCTCACATACTACCGCGTCAACGTCGGCGGCTCCGTCTCGCTCCTCTCTGCCATGACCAAGAACAATGTCACAAACATTGTCTTCTCCTCCTCTGCCACTGTCTACGGCGACGCCACCCGCGTCCCCGGCATGATCCCTATCCCCGAGCACTGCCCCATTGGCCCCACCAACACATACGGCCGCACAAAGTCCACCGTCGAGAGCGTCATCACCGACGAGATTGAGGCGCAGCGCAACAGGGCCAACAAGGCCGGCAAGCCCGAGGAAGCCAAGAAGTGGAACGCCGCCCTGCTGCGCTACTTCAACCCCGCCGGTGCCCACCCCAGCGGCATCATGGGCGAGAACCCCCTCGGCGTGCCCTACAACCTGCTCCCCCTGCTCGCCCAAGTCGCCATTGGCAAGCGTGAGAAGCTCCTCGTCTTCGGCGACGACTACGACTCCAAGGACGGCACCGCCATCCGCGACTACATCCACGTTCTTGACCTGGCCCGTGGTCACCTGCAGGCACTCAACTACCTGCGCGAGCAGCAGCCTGGTGTCCGCGCCTGGAACTTGGGCACCGGCAAGGGCTCCACCGTCTTGGAGATGATCAAGGCGTTTAGCGACGTCGTCGGACGCGAGTTGCCATATGAGCTTGCACCAAGGCGACAGGGCGATGTGCTCAACCTGACAGCGCAGGCCAAGCGTGCAAACGAGGACCTCAACTTTGAGACAAAATTCACCCTCGAGGATGCGTGTGCGGACCTGTGGAAGTGGACCGAGAACAACCCCGAGGGCTACGGGCAGCAGCCCCCCAAGGAGTTTGTTGAGGCGCTGAAGAAGAAGGCATAAAGGACATGTCGATTTGATTGGAGAGAGGGGAAAATTGCGCACTCGGGTGCTTGAGATGGTGGATGTAATGGATAAACATAACATAGATTTACGAAGACAAATAACTATACAAAGTATAAAGGCCATGATATCCTTGAGCTTCTCTCCCTACGACTCTGTGACAAGTCTTGTAATTTGTTTCTGCACTGGTGGTCTTTGAATGAGTCTTTCAAACATGATGCTCTCTCTTAAACTAACGTCGAGACTGGTATATGCCATGGTTACGACTATCTCTTCAACCGTGTCTACATGTAACTAATCATACACTGAACACATGTCTATCGTACAATGGCGTTCTTGAGCGTAGTCACACTGCACAACCCAGCCGCCGTCTTGAGCTTCGCGACGCCAGACTTCTTCTCTGCGCCCTCACCCGCGAGCTGTGGTACTTCGCCAACATTGAATCCAACCTCCAGCGCATCCGTTGTCGTGAACCCTGGCTGGATCGTCTCCCAAATCTTCTTCTTGGGGTTCAGCACTGCCTCGGGCTCACCCTCCCACCCCTCAAAGAACACTCGGTCTCCAGCCTTGGAGTCTGCCGGTGGGTTGACCAACTCTACAGGACCCTTGTGGCTATCCTCGCCCTCAACAACCTTTGGCGACGCAGCAAGGACCATGGCGCATGACTTGACGCCGCGCATGGTGACGGGCTTGAGATTGCAGACGGCGACAATCTTACGGTTCTGCATCTCTGCGAGTGGGATCAGTCCGTTAAGACCGGAGCACACCGTACGGACAATCTGGCCTTCGTATTCGGAGGTGTTGTCTGTTCCCGGGGCATCGCCGCAGGCAATTGTGCTGACAAACAGGGAATCTGCGTTCGGGTGTGTCTCAGCCTTGAGAATATGACCAACACGGAGATCGATGAGGGCAGGAGAAAGGGGCTTCTCGACTGGGGCACTATGGCTAGGTTAGTATCTTCATCTGTTGTGAGACTTGGGAGACAAACGCTTTCTGTGGCTTGGGCTGCTTCTCTTTCTTCTCCTTTTTCTTGGTTGGTACACCCTCTGGTGGCCCTCCAGTCGTGGGCTTGCCAGTCACTGTTGACGCAATCGCCTCACCAGCCGCTTGTACCTTGTCCTTGACCTTCTCCTTCTTGTTCTTCTTGCCCTCGGCACCTTGGTCTCCGGTAAGAGTCGTTGGTGTCGCACTCGAAGCAGCAGCATTTGCCGCAGCGGCCTCCTTCTCCTTCTTCTTTCGCTCCTTCTCCGCCTTTGCGTCTACAGGTTTTATCTTGAAAATTACATTGTCCAGGTCAATGTTGACCTTCTCATCTAGTTTTAGGCCGAACAGGGGCGAGTTCTGGACAAAGTCGACATGACGGACAATGTGGTGATATCCCTGCTCTCCAGTCCTCTCCTCGTCGCTCCACTTTGATACCACTGGCGCCAGCTTCTGGTAAATGGCAATGTCGGCGACAGAAGGCTTTGCGCCGAGGACGGTGGTTCGGCTCGAGAGGTGTGTGTTAAGTGACGACAGGCGTTCAGAAGACTTGGCAGCGTCCTCGGTGGGGGAGGCGATGTGGGCGGCAGTGACAAGCCATTGGGAGAGCTCAGCTTTCTCGGCGTCCGTGTAGGTAATGTCGGGGAAGAGGGCTTGCGAGGCCTTGACGCCGTCGGTCTCAGAGGTGGCGTTGTTTGGGGCGTGGGTCTTGAGGTAGGTGACCAGGCTCTCGTCAAGAGGTGCGCTCGCCATGTTGGACAGGAATGTGCGCTGGAAAAAGTTGACGGCGAGGGGCTGTAGTGGGGTAAAGAAGGTGGGCGCGGGGCGGGCTGTTATATGTGATTTGGTGCGGAACTGGCCTCGAGCTGATTGTGAGGCTGAGCTGAGCTGAAAAGGGCGCAAATGTGAGGCTGGCTGAAGTCGTGTGCGAAGAGAGGACAATGCAGCTGAGGATTTGTGGACATGCATGATAGACACGCTTGAGTCAACACACCAAAATTCACCACTTCACCGCGGGGCAGGCACGACCATCACGCACAGGCCATCGCGACCGTGGTTTGTCTCCAGACGCGTCTAGGCGAGCTAGGACTTGTCCGTCGCATTGTTCAGCATTTACTGACTGCAAACTCTCGGTCTCCCTGAAGCCCAATACTGGGGTTGGGCAGATCAAGGAGCTCGATTCGAGATGGAGTCGCCAACAGGAAGGCCATTCCAGACGCAAATGCAAATGCAAATGCAAGTGTAGCCATGTCCCATGTCCCACGTCTCTTGCATGCGCCAGCCTGCTGTTGGGCAGCATCAAGCTGGGACCCATGTGTGCCTGTAGGCAAAGCTCAGATGATGCATTCGTTGTTGTTTGTTGCCTGAAGCTTCCCGCGTGTATAAATCTCCCGTCGACCAAAGAGCTTCCCCGCAACACCACGCTCCAAAACAACATGGCTGAAGAAGACTCCCCAGACGTCCCCCATGGGAGAAAGAGGTTCATCCCTCTGGGTACGCCAGCTACATCTGACCCCGTATTTCATTCTAACACGCGGCAGAAAACAACCCAGAGGTCATGTCCTCGCTGGTTCACAAGCTTGGCCTTTCAGAGAAGCTCGCATTCCATGACGTCTTCAGCATTGACGAGCCAGAACTGCTTGCCTTTGTTCCCCGCCCTGCACATGCCCTTCTCCTCGTATTCCCTGTGAGCGACACATACGAAAAGTTCCGTGTCCAGGAAGACAGAGATCAGCCAGAGTATCAGGGCCATGGTCCCGACGAGGAGGTCGTCTGGTACAAGCAGACTATTGGAAACGCATGCGGACTCATAGGCCTGCTGCATGGCGTTTCCAACGGCGTGGCACGCTCCAATATTGGTATGTTGCCACAAACCTTCAACATGCAGCAAGCACAAGCTGACTAAATACAGTGCCCGGCTCAAACTTGTCCAAACTCCTCGACGACGCTATTCCCCTCAACCCTGTCGACCGCGCCAATCTCCTCTACGAATCTGAAGCACTTGAGAGTGCGCACCGAGCTGCCGCAAGTGTGGGAGATACCGGTGCTCCTGCTGCCGAAGACAACGTTGATCTACACTATGTCTGTTTCGTCAAATCAGAGAACAACAACCTCTGGGAGCTAGATGGCCGGCGCAAGGGTCCTCTAAACCGTGGACAGTTGTCTCCAGACGAGGATGTGCTGGGCGAGAACGCCCTCAACCTAGGCGTCCGCAGCTTTCTCAAACGCGAGACAGAAGCTGGAAAGGGAGACTTGAGATTCAGTCTCATTGTTCTCGCAGAGTCTCTGGACTAGGCACTCAAGGACGACAAAGTGGAGTAAACTGAGCGGGTTCAGAGGGAAGAGGTAGAAGCTTGAGTGTTTAGCATGATCCTTGAGGGATAGTCCGCAAGATGGCTGGCAGCGGCATTTACTGAATGCGGTTGACATGTTCAGTTTCAGTTCTTGACATAGCGTTGTCCATTAGAGGGCACGGACGCAATATTAGACTGAAGTGGGCTATAAAACGGGAACGCAGCCACTGTCTAATGTCTAACGTGCGGTCTGTGTTATTTCCTCTACCAACCTTTGGTAACAAAGGGCCTTCTCATCTCATCTTTCCGGGTATCCGGGACTTTGTTCGATCAGAGTCATGCACTGACCGCTATTCTGCTCCGCTTCTCTTTTACTGTTCCTGGACCCCTGGGGTCATCAGGCATACCCTAGTGGGAAGCCGCGTAATAATGGAAAGAAATAATGACAACACCCACTGTTTTTGAAGCGGTAAATGTATGGTATCTACTTATCGCCCCCCTTTTTGTGGATGATGAAGCTTTACCATTCTTTGCGTGTCATGATAGCAAATGCATTCAGTGTTCAACATTCAACAATTCCTTGAGTCTGTGGGGGCTCATCCGAAGTATCTCCATCTTCGGTATCCCCGATAACGTGACCTACCAAGTAATCTAAAGGTGGCTATCAAAATATATAGAAACTCCAAGCACGTGTCCCTGTCACCTTCTTCTCTTGAAGTGAATCTCGATGAAAATCAAGGGCTAGTTATTTTCACGGTAGATGAGTGGTCACTCCTTGAGCAGGCCCTGTCTTGTGTGCTGCTGTCATTGGATTATGAAGAGATCTTCGTGCTGCAGGATCCCAGCATTAATGGCACAAAATTCAATACGCAGGTTACATCGACCTGGGTGTATCAGACTGAGTGGTGACATTCATAGCAGTGTATGCCCTGCAAAAAAAAAGCTTGATTTCTTTGTATCTGTGTCTCCAGGGTATCAATGGTGAAACAAGAGCGGGTTGTTGTGACCTCTACTCCTCTTCCTTTCTAACCAGCCAAGGCAAGGATTCTTGCCAAAACTTCATCGTCACTGGGTCCGTCTCCCTTGATAGCCTGATATGCCGGTGCGAGTATCGTCTTCTCAATCTCCTTGTACTTGCCTTCGCAGACGAAGATCGACTCTCCGTGTCGGGACTCATCAACCATGAGGTAAGCAACCGCACGAGCAACCACAGCAGTGGATTGGGCATCGTATGAGACTGCCTTTAGGAGGTCTCCAAGATTGGGTAGAACTTGAGTTGCCGTCCATGATGGGACGAGACTGTTGATGCGGATGGGTAGGCCGGCTACTTCTACGAGGCGCGCGATGCTACGGGCAAAACCGATGACACCGCTCTTGGCCGTTGCTGAGGCGGGTTGTCAGCTTGAAATATATGTAGAAATAGCGACTTGATCACTTACAGTAGTCGACAGCTCGGACGGGGTGTAAGCCAGTGCTGGATCCCATGATGACCACACTTCCACCTTCAGGCTGCTGCTTCAGGTAGTGAACAGCAAGGGTAGCAGTGTTGACGACACTATTCAAGTTGATGTCCAATGTGTCTTTGCTTGGCTCCTTTGGGTCACCCTTCTCGTCCACCTCAAGGGCTAGGTAGTCGGCACGCGGGCCAATTCCAGCATTGGCAAAAACGTAGTCAATTCTGCCATGTTTGTCTTTTGCTGCCTTGAAGAGCTTTGTGAGATCTGTCCAGCTCTTGACGTCGGTTTGAACGAAAAGAAAGTCGCCGGTGGTGGGGGGCGCTTGGATATCGCCACTGACGACTGAGGCTCCAAGGGATACCAGCAGCTCGATTGTAGCAAGACCAATGCCAGATGAACCACCTGTGAAGATAAAACGTTAGTTCCAAATATCAATGGCATATTGCTTGGAGAGGCGGCACCTGTGATGATGGCAACCTTGCCCTTGAATTTGTTAAGGTCTTCGTCTTTAATGAGAAAGTCTGACATGTTGGAAAGCTTTTTGCGTATTTTAGGAGACAAGATTTGGAGTCTTGGAATTCAAGAGAGGGGCGAATTCCCCAGACATACCACGTTGGCCCTTTTGACAGGTGGATCAAACCTTCTGCAAGGCTACCTAGGTGAACACGTACTGAGACTCACACTCTATCCATGCCAGAAACCAGCCGTGTCGGGGGGAACCCGGCGTGGGGTCCGCGATCCAATCAAGAGATGAGAGGAGTGGCCAGATGCCGGTGGACTGCCAGACTTAGGAAGACGGCATAACACATTGAGAGGACACTAGACCAAAAGAACACGATTGTAGGTGTAAAAACGACCATGCAACCCGTTTTAATTTTGAGATGAGAAAATTGTTCAAGACCTCTAGGAATAACGCAATTGTATCCCAACTAAGGCACTTTGGTGTGCAAGAAAATTTGGTTACCATGCATTTTCATAATCCTAGAGGTTGCGCTATAGTCGGGCCGGTTATGGATGCGCCCCTGCCTAGAGAACGCACAGGAGCGAAAGTGGTTCGAGAGAATCAAAACCGGATTTCTGACGCAAGAGGAAGGGGATACCATCCTTTCCAGTCCCAGTTTTTGTTCCGAAAGCATTGAGTGGATTGGAGACTAATCGTAAACATGCAATCCCCTGACCTAATTCAGATCCCAGCACTGGCTCGAGGAGTTTTTGCTGTCCTGTGTCAAGCGACGTTAGCGGAAAGACATCACATGTAAAGGCTAACGCGGGTCGATGGGAGTTAGAAAGCTTGTCACTCAAATGCCGGGTGATAACGCTATTCATGGGCGATTCCTAGCGCGGAAGTGGGCCGTTTGGTCTGACTACTGACTAATTCTACGAACCATAATCCCACAAACCGTCATCATGGGCTCTATGACGAGGTTGGTCATCACAGCTCTCTGCAGAAGAACACGATGTGAAGTTCAGAGCGAGGAACTCAGAGTAAGGAGAACAGAACGAGCTTCTGAATGACTCGAGGCGCGGTCCAGACACCTGGGTCGCACGGGCCAAAAGCCACTTATGGGCCCTCAGGCGTGGATCTTTCACGCCTGACCCGACCATATTTATCCTAAAAACGGGACGGGTTGAAGCGACTCTCAGCGTCCGAAGTCGTTCCTAACAACAGCCGTGCACGAGTTGACTTCATTTCCCCCAACTAACATGTCTAGACTGGAAAAGATCTGCGATGGATGGAAATCCTTCATTTGGACACTACTACTTCGCAGACCAACCATTTTGGAGTGGTCGATTGTCCACAAGCACGAAGGCGTTAGTTTAGTGACCTTCGCCTCATATATATCTAACGATCCGGTTTAGCTGAGAGTCTCGAACTAGCTGCCTATTTTGTTCTTCGTCATCTTCTCCATTGTTATCCACCCAGAACACACTTCTTTTGGCCGCAATCATGGCTACCGTCGCAGTGAAAGGAGATGGCGTGGCACTCCTATACGCTGCGATCATTCTATTAGTCTTGAGCTGGATCACATTCTCCATGCGCATTGGAGTACGAGTATGGCGAAAGGCCTTTGGTATGGATGATTACCTGATGCTCGTTGGACTTGTATGTACGCCAGAAGCCAGGATAACGGAACAGTGGGCTGACCCTTCAAGATCCTTTTCTCCGTCACAGCCACCCTTTGCATTGTTTGTTGCTTCTATGGCTCTGGGCAATTCGCTGCCGAACTACCTGCCACCACGAAGATGAAAGGAATCAAGGTACGTCACTTCAATCCCCTCGAACAAAAACTTGAAGGTACAAACCTGATCATGTTCAGATATTTTACGTTGCGGAGTACTTTTACGCCGTTGGCGCCATGTTCATCAAATGTAGCATTGCAGTGACGCTTCTGCGTATCGCCGCTGCTCGTCGTCGGTTCAATTGGTCCATTTGGGCAATTATAGGCGCTACATGCATTGCCGCTCTTGTCTTCTGTGTTGGCATAGCTAACATCTGTATGTACAACCCACATCCAGCAAGGAAACTACCACTAATCGTTGCAAAGGCCATCCCATTGGAACATTGTGGGGTGAAGCCAATGGCACATGTAACCTCAAGCTGAACAGCGACGTCAGCTTATTCTTCTCAGCCATCGAGATTGTGACCGACTGGAGCTTGGCTATTTTGCCAGCTGTCTTGCTGTGGAATGTCCAGATGAAGAGCAAAGTGAAGAGTTCAGTGGCTGTCATCCTTGCACTGGCGTCTTTGTAAGCTCCTACACCCGTAGCTTGTTTACATCGCTGACTTTATCATCAGTGCGAGCTGCGCAACGATTGTCCGGCTCAGGTATCTCGCCCTTTACAGCGATCCAGGAGAATTCATGTACAGCACCGGTAAGATCGGCTTCTGGTCCCTCATGGAAGAAGGGATCGGTATCATTGCTGGCTCGCTGCCTGCCCTTCGTCCTCTCCTCTCCCTCCGAATCTCGATCACCTCTAGTAGGACACCCACCGGTGCCCCAGCCTCGACCAACACATTCCCTTCATCAAGGAGCAGGAAACCCGCGTCGCGCTCAGATATCACAATGATGGATACTTTCCACCAGTTGGGCGACAACGACGACGTTGAGTTTGGTGATGGAGACAGCCAGAAGAATATCGTGAAGGAAACTAGGTACACGATAACATCAAGCCACGTCGATGTTAAGGAGGAGGGGCGAAAACAAAGTGAGAACTTGGGCTGGAACCACAAGGACTCTGCGAACACCTAATGAGTTGTGTCTACGATTATCAACGTTTCTCGAATTCTCGCCTCTATGCTTATGAACGAGGTCGCTGGAGGACGGTAGAACCGTACAGCTCAGATATTGCTGGCAATGTCAGGATAGAATTTCCCCCGACAGCATAACTGAAGCGATCGACTTATTCAGCCTGAAGACTGTGGTTTTATGAGCAGGGCAGCGCTCAATAACCAAACTCAAAAGTAACCTAACCGAGTTGTATCTACCGGAGTACAACAAGAACAGCAGCGTGTTACGAGTAAGAAGGGGGCTCAGGCCAGCTCCAATTGAATATTGATAGCAGTAGCAACAGCTCATGTAGACGAAGGGGAGATGGAGAGAAAGTGGTGATGGAACATCTCTTTATTGGTGTCATCGATTTCCTTCGGCTATACTCTCAAAAGTTATCTACCTTGACCTCTTTTCCTTCTTTCAAAGGCAAATATACCTTCTCCCACAGCTCAGTACGCTCTCCAAGAAAGTACGTAAGGCTCACATTTTGCATACCTGCTTCCGCTTCACCAGCCATGTTCTCGAGCTGTGAGATGATGTTCTCCAAACCTAGGGCTTTGCCGGTCGCTTGAGTGGTCCCTGCCTCCAACGATACATGAACAATATGTATGTGAAAGTGATAGTATGTCGGTTGATCTTTCTCTTCATCAGCCTGGTTGTATGAATGTGTTGTGAAAATAAGGCCGAGACTTACAGTGAACATAAAGTTTCAGCTGATCCTTCTCAATTTCCGGGTAAAGCTTGACTGTCGCATCCAACATCTTTTCCCGCATATGCTGGACCCACCCCACCATATCCTTGCGCAAATCCCTCACACTCCAAATATCCCGCCGCTCTACAATGCCCAGCAGATGCAGACTTCCCATTGTCTTGCGGTCCCAGTTCAAATCTGGAGCGAGGAGAAACCCTTCTTCGCCTGTCTCACGGTACATGACGTCCTCCTGCTCGGCCCGCCCTTCGATGATGTTAAACACCCAGTCCAACGCGCCTTTTTCGCGCTGGGCCTGCATGTACGGACGCACATATTGCGCATAGATTGTTGGTGTCTCAGTCACAATGCGGACGCCCTGGGCTTCGTATTTTTTGACATGTTTTGGTGTGCATGGGTAGATGAGGTTGAGTTTGAAGTCTGGCGGGTTGTCACCTTCCGTTGGGTTGGAATTTGCGAGAAACCAGGCATATATGTCGTTTGCACCAAGATTTTTAATATTGCGCAGGGACGTGGAGAAGCTGGTCAGCGTAGGTTCATCAGTGGCGAAGGCGGCGCGTTCGGCGATTAGGAGGGCTGGCTTAGAGTCGATGGTGCCGAGAAGGGAGATACGGCGGCCAGCTTGGTCGGTGTTCAAGAGGCGCGTGAGATGGAACTTGGGGATCAAGGACTCGACGTGGGCTGCTATTTCTGGTGGTGTGGTTGATGTCATAGCTGGGGTTCAAGGTGGAAATGGGCTCGTATTTGGGGGTCTTAGGCCTGGAAGTTACCGTAATGGAAGATTAAACTCGATAATGAAGAAAATGACAGTCGCACTAATGAGCTTCGTAGCTAAGAATAGTCAGAAACAAACTGCCTTGGAATAATGCAAGAATCGATCTTGTAGAAGTATTCAAAGTACTGAGCTTCAAGACGCGACTGAAGCGAAGGCTAATATACCCCACAGTCAGATTTTGAAGTTGATAATAGGGAACTCAAAGTGACGAAAATTTGAGGCGAACAAATATATTGACTTACCAAAGTTTATCAATAGACACTTGCGCGCAATTTAGTCTAACTTCGAGCAAGGTTTGTGAAGGAGCTAAGTCACATGAACAGGTGTGGTCGTATCACGCGTGCTGCCCCAGACAACGAGCTGCCAAGGGATGAGGTCACAGCCCCAACCACCAACCACCCCAGTCACAGCTGCAATACCCTCAGACTTCTCAATTTCAACCTCTAAGATCAACTGCCGCATACTAAATGCCTCCAAGACGACGCGCATCAGGGCCAGCGGCCAAATCGCTGCAACCAACGCTCGCATTCCATGGAGCATCCAACAAAGTCACTAAAGCAGGCGCAAAAGCGCAGAACGCAAAGAAGAGTCTTCTCTCCGAAACCGTTATCAAGAATATCAAGCGTGATATCATAGATGTAGACGCTGTTGAAGAGGCTAAGCCTATAGCCTCCGAGGCAGCTATCATCCAGCAAACAGAGAAGGAGGTTGTAGCACAACTGTCGAAGAGCACACCTGAGGAAGATCAAGCTAAACGGACATCAGACGCAGCGATCAAGAAGTACTGGGCTGCCAAGGAGAAGCAAAGGATGGCTTCGAGAGTACATCAACAGGACTTGAGCATACATGAAAAGATACTGCGGGAATGGGATATGAGTGGACACTATGGTGTAAGTCATCCAGTCAATCTTTTTTTGGCTATATGTAATGAGATTTCATGAAAGAAATACTGAGACCAAACAGCCTTGCACAGGAATCGCCCGATTAAAGCGTTGGAAGCGTGCGCATCGGCTTAACCTTGATCCTCCAATCGAAGTTCTAGCCGTCCTGCTGAAAGAGCAAGAAGGGAAGGATAGGTTGGCAGTGCAAAGATCACATGTTGACGAGTTACTCAACTCCAAGGCTGAGCTCCTTGACACTGCCTAGCACATCCACGCTTTGGCCAGGACGTTTCATATGGAAACAGCAGTTGTGCTGCATACGTTCACGAGTGTAGGAGGAATGAATCATGAAGGAATAGTTTGAGAATTAGCGTTACAAAGTAGCAAGAGCCATTCTGACGTTGAAGGGATTTGCTTTTTGTCATGCATGCCGAGCAGTACATGTGCACGACCAGTCCGATGGGCACGCGAGCAAAGTGTCGAGTCAGATCATGCCTTCTCTCAGGTTTGGAACAGCAATCGATGCAACTTTCTTCAATCCCTTAGGTAGTAATTGAAAAAAATAGAGTGCAGCCCGAAAGCTTGTCGAATCTGGTGTTACGCAAATGAAGTAGTCGATTGCAACATGTGCTGACCGAACATGTCCACAATTTCTACTCAAGCGAACGTTCTGCAACGTGACGATCGCCGCCTTTCGGCCTTGTCCAGGCGGCTCTACCAACGGCTACGAAGGCGGGGAGCGGGGTTGATCGCCAACGATTCGATGGAACTCTAGGCTCTTAACTTGAGAGGGTGGCAAATGCGTTCAGCTGGCTACCGATGTGGGGTAGTTGGTGTTGAGTCTTCCACGCAATTGGCACGCTAAGTTGGCAGCCCGATTCCACGCTGCCGACTTCCTTCAAGCGGAGTAGGTTCGTGAGCCTCGCATCATGGGCCTCTTAACGTGCGCGCTGATTTCTCCGCCACCGGGGTGCTGGCTGTATCTTCCGGATCCACTCTGTTCTGTTATCGTTATCCATAACGGGCCTTCACCTCGGAACTGCCTCGATTGAAGTGCCTCCTCTCGCGCGGATACGGCTATTTTTGCTGTCGGTGCTTCCGCGCCGTCAGCCTGAGCCAACCGCAGAACTCTGTCGGAACAAGCGTGCATGAGGCTTGCAGGAGTCGAATCACAGTGGGTGGATCAAAGGCGCTTTGTCGACGTGCTGGGAGTGGGATACGATAGCGGGGTGATCCACCACTAGGGACGACCATAACATTCCTGCTATATTTTGTGCAACCACCACGTTCGCATCTCGAGCCCCTCATTTCCTCATTTCCTCTTTCCTACTTCTCTTTCACTCCCATCAGATAATATACTCTACTCACTTTATCCCTCTAATCAACATGTTCAGCGTGTAAGGCTTGCAGCTTCCGCAAAGGGCCGGGGCTCGCGATTGCGCCTTCCTCATTCAACACTCGTGCTGCTGTTCAACACAACAACCGAGTTACTTTGTCCGATTTCCCTCAGGTGGGTAGACAGGCCGATGCATCGTTTTCAGGTGTGTGTACTGATCAATCGCTCGGCAGTACAGCAACGTGATTCGTATTCTTCACTTATCTAGTGACACGCACGCTTCACCCCGCACGTCAATCTTGATCTGGCCATTGAACCCCGTCGCAACTAGGAAGGACTGAACGAATCTCGTCCAACACCAAGGGCCAGCCCCTTCCATTTGACGACTCTCTTTCCTCGCCAAACCCATCATCTCACGTTGTGTGCCTTCAACTGCACATTGATCGTCGATTATACAAAGATGGCGGCTGCAGTTGCTAGGGCCCCGAACATGCATGTGCCCAGTCGCTCCTCGACTCCTCCACCGTATCTGTCGCTCAACACGTCATCTCGTGGTACTCCTGTTGCCATTCCAAACAAGCATATTCCAGTATGCTCGCCAGGTGGTCTCCCTGCAACGCCCCCTGCATCACCTCCGCGGCAGGACAGCCTTATCGAGTCGTCTTCCATCACATACCCGCCAGATGCACATTGCACCGAGTACTCCAAGGACCCGTCGATATACACAATCACTGCAGATAAAATGGCCGAAGCCTTAGAGCACATGGCAACCCAGCCGCTTCCAAATCCCGAGCAGGTCTTTCCATGGCTGCATGGTCTCCATCCTGAGAACCAAATGCAGCTAGCATTTTTCACGGCTCGACGGACAACCGGTCGCAAGGTTCCCAGCTGCCTTCGCAGTATCACACTTGTGAAGACAGGTGGGAACTTGTCGTCATCAAAGTTGAAGGCTGCGATTTCACCAGAAGAATTGCTCACTTTGTCTCCTGACGGTTCCCCTACTTTCATTGAGTGCGATCCCAAGGATGGCTTCTCTGTGCGCAATTTTCAGATTCAAGCTTGCAAAATGGCCATGGTATCCGACATCATCGTCTACGGAGATCACAAAACACACCCCAACGATACAATTGCTCTTGCCCAGAAGATCTCGAAGGCTCAGAGAAGATTTGAGGCGCAAAATGGGTTTCCGCGTTGTCTGTTCAATACCTTCATGCTTTCAGGTCAGTTTTAGAGAGAGCATCTCATATATATCATTGCGTCTAACGGAAAATAGATTCCTTTGAGTTTGTACAAGAGAAATTTCCGGATTTGGTTGCCATAGACGCAAGAGGTAGTGCAACTGGCAAGTCCGTCGATTTCTGTAAGTGGCCTCTGTCATATCCTTGAGAAATATTGTTTCTGATTTCGAAATAGTCTATTGGGAGCGGTACGAAATGTGTACAATGTCAAAGGCGTCTGAGATTAGCAACAACGTGTTTTTAGGGCCAACACCGGATCCGGCTCTCCATCCGGATTGCGCGGGAACCGACGCCTACGACATGCTCATTGAAGCAACAGATCTTGCTCATGTACCTGAGTCGCGCTCGCTAAGGGCATTACGCAATGCTTTGGAGAGGACTGGGCGTAAGTCAGCAATGCATATGGAGTTCCCCTCATCGGGTAGTATCATGCCTCCAACGTGGTCGCATGGAGACATCGATGGCCTAATGGATATCTGTAAATGGATGTTCGAACTGGCAAATCCGCAAGAGACCAAACGAACAAAGCGAAGAAGATCAGACGACGACGAAGCTATCGAGTTGGATGATATTCCCGCCCCACGGAAATTCTTGATTCATTGCACGGACGGTTATACGGAGACAACCCTTCTGGGGCTGGCGTACTTCATGTATGCTGAAGGACTTCCTGCACACGATGCCTGGGTTCGAATGCATCGTGACAAAGGCCGGAATTTCTTTGCGTATCCCTCTGATGTTGCGCTTCTGACGGCAATTCAGCCCCGTATTCTTCAAGAATCGCCCCGATTCAAGCAGAGTATCTACCATATTTCGGAACCCCAGTGGATGTCCAAGGTCGACGGAAGCTTGCCTAGTAGAATACTTCCGTACATGTACCTTGGGAACCTGAATCACGCCAATAATCCAGAGCTTCTCCGTGAACTTGGAATAACCCGTATTCTAAGTGTCGGAGAAGCCCTCACTTGGCCTGAGAATGTCAAGAAGAAGCTTGATTGGCCAAGCGAAAACCTCTATATGATCGATCGAGTGCAGGACAATGGCGTCGACCCTCTTTGGGAGGAATTTGAGCGATGTTTGAAGTTTATTGGTGCGTTCATCTGTCCAAGCTTACCAAGTGTGCAAGTGCTAACCAGTGGCAGAAGGCGGAAAGTCTGATGGAGGAGCTACCCTCGTCCACTGCCGTGTAGGCGTGTCACGCTCTGCTACAATATGCATCGCGGAAGTGATGAAGGAGCTGGGCTTGTCTTTTCCTCGAGCATAGTAAGCTACAATCAAACCATACTTGTTATGGCCTGTACTAACGCTGTATCTTAGCTGTTTCGTACGGGCTAGACGATTGAATGTAATTATACAACCACACCTTCGCTTTACTTACGAACTTCTCAAATGGGAAGAGTACCAGCGTCAGCGACGCAACGAGCCTCTTCGCCGCGAACTCGAGTGGGCTACTGTGGCGCGCGAGATCGCGCTCATGAATAAGCCTTACTCGAGATAATCTCTTTTTGATCTCTCACGACAGCTTTAATACACATAACATGAATAACGACGATATGATTTTCGGATGTACGACCACACAAACTACGACACTAGGACGGCTTAGTTTATGCGTTACGACATCTATCACTTTCCAGGGCAAATTTTAAGGCGTCTGCGATTTTCGTTTTTTTAAGGACTGATTAGCTGGATAGCTCTGGGGTACTTTGCCTCTATTGGCATGTCGCTTTCGCGTCATTGTCCTTCTGCTTTCAGATTTTGATATCGGGTATTACTTCTTTGCTACTTTTCGTTGTCCACTTCTTTTTGGTTGCCACGCTGGGGCTTTTTTTTTCTCTCAAAGACATTCGGCCACATGGCTTGATCTGGCTGCACCTCTGCATGTTTCTCCATCTTCTGTATGTCGACAGGCCATGGAAGTGTTCAGTATCATCTGCTTGGAATGTGTATCAGTGTCTCGGCGTTGTGAGCGCAAGTTGGCGCTTCTGATTTATTTCTTCAAAACAACAAATGAATATTTGAAGCACTCTTTTTAAATGATCATTCACGCCTGATGCACATATTTCTGGCTCTCGCGGCCTTTGCAACATCTAAATTGTACTTTTTTTTTGCAAGCACACACGTAGCAACAGTTGAGACTGGAATCTGAATCTTGGTATCTGTAAATCTTAGGTGTGAAGTATGCTATGTCCTCGCCACCGAATGGCCCACCAACTGAACGCCGTACTCCGGGCTGGGATCTTCACTCGCCCTATTTCTTCTTACCCTGCGCCTCCGTATCTGTCAGTTCGCGAATGAAGACCTTGATTACACCATCAGGGACATCGTCTACGCCGTCCTCAAACCCTGGGCTGACACCGATCGCGACAAACCTGCCGTCTGATGAAAAAGCGATTGTCTGCACGCTAGCAGGGAACTTCTGGTATTGTCGTATCCTCCTCTTTGCAACAGCGTCCCAGAGCGCCACGACACCATCACCGCCGCCAGTTGCGAACGTTCCGTGCACTGGGTGGAAAGCCAGCGCATTGACTGGGTACACAATGTCCTGCCCATCGACGTTCTGGCGATGGCACTTGAACGCGTACTTGCGCGCCTGCGACTCCTCAGAGGGGTCGAACCATTCGACGGCGACACGTCCCTCAATGCTCGAACTTGAGTATCCCGCGTCATTGGGCATGCATGCGACTGCGCGCGTCATGTACTTCATGGAGCTTTCCCTTTGCTGCCATGGCTCTACGTCTACGCTCTCTCCTCCTCCCTGCTTCGCTGCGGCTGCTAGCTTGTCCAGCTCATAGATGTTGACAACTCGGCTGGCCATTGCGACTACGAGTTTGGTGGGCGATGCGGTGAGCGAAAAGGACTTGGAGGGAAGACGGACGGAGGTGAAGTCACCGGGTTGCGAGAGGTCGTGGAGGTGTAGCGTCGAGTCCCAGGATGCGGAGATGAGGAGGTTGTGCGGGGCTGAGAAGAGAATGTTGCGAACGCCCTGGGAGTGGGTTGACATGACTGTTTGCTGGCCAGTCTCAAGGTCGATTCTGTGAATGTTAGCTGTCGTGCCTACTCCATGTGCTTTCGTGTCGCGACGCACCTCCGCACTTCCCAGTCAAGGCCACAGCTGAACGCCTCGTTGTCATCACGACCAAAACACACATCTAATACCGGGGCGCGGTGCTCAAACTTCTGCAGCAGCTTGCCGCCAGGCTCGCCGTGCGTGTCGTAGAGGTAAACATATCGGTCCCAGGATGAGACGAGTAACCGCGTAGGCGTCTTCTCGGAGAATTTTACTGAAGATATGGGCTCGGTGGGGTTTTGCGCAAGCTCAAATTGGCCTGGAATCGTCAGTGTTCTGCCTTGTATTGTTTATGTCGCGCAGTTGAGAAAGGCAGCTTCTGGCAGGCATAGCTCCACGGTCCTGGTGTGGAAGCTGTCCATCCATGCTCTGAGAGTGAAATCGTTTCAGGCGCGGCGAGCAACACTTACTCGACATTTTGGTGGTAGTCGTGCGAAGGGTGTTTTCCAAAGGTCGAGAGCTCGATCGAGGTGAAGCTCCGCGCGAACTCCGCAACCAAACAAATGTGGATGGGTGAATGGCTTGGCAGTCCCTCCACAGAAAGCTCCCCTCTGTTGCTCGTGTCTCCAACATTACATCACTTTTCGCGACGACCAAAATGCCCTTTGCACAGCTTGTCATCGGGCCGCCAGGCTCTGGCAAGTCAACGTACTGCGATGGCATGCAGCAGTTCATGGGCGCAATCGAACGCAAGTGCTCCGTCGTGAACCTCGACCCCGCGAACGACCACACATCATATCAGCCTGCGGTAGACGTGAGGGATCTGGTGACGATAGACGAGATCATGGAGCAAGAGTCTCTTGGCCCAAACGGTGGAGTGCTGTTTGCGCTAGAAGAACTCGAGAACAACTTTGAGTGGCTTGCAGAGGGCTTGAAGGAACTTGAAGGTTTGTTTAGTTTGATAGCTACGGGATGGATGTAGCACTGATACTGTTGCAGATGACTATATTCTCTTCGATTGTCCTGGCCAGGTTGAGCTCTTCACACACCACGGCTCACTGCGAAACATCTTCTTTCGCCTTCAAAAACTTGGGTATCGAGTATTCGCCCTCCATCCACTGCCTGCAACATGACACTGACTCCCTGAAGCTCGTCGTCGTACACTTGACCGACTCGATCATCGTATCACGACCGTCGTTATATGTTTCCTCCCTTCTACTCGCACTGCGTAGCATGCTGCAGATGGACCTTCCCCACATAAACGTCCTCACGAAGATCGATAACCTCAGAAATTATCCAAACCTACCGTTCAACCTTGATTTCTACACGGAAGTACAGGACCTGCAATACCTACTACCACACTTAAATCGCGAGCAAACCTCGGGCATACCAGGTCCGGCATCGACCGGCGCAAACGATGATGTGGACATGGACGAGGAACCAACCTCAAAGTTCTCTGCGCTGAACAAGGCAATCGTTGAACTAGTCGAGGACTTTGCGCTGGTTGGGTTTGAGACACTCGCTGTTGAGGACAAGAAGAGCATGATGACATTACTACGAGCCATAGACAGGGCAGGCGGGTATGCGTTTGGAGGACTGGAGGGAGCGAACGAGACTGTTTGGCAACTGGCAATGCGACAAGATGGAGCTACCATGGATGCTCGAGATGTGCAGGAACGGTGGCTGGACAGACGAGACGAGCTGGACGAAGAGGAGAAGAAGGCCTGGGAGGCGGAGACAAAAGACATGCGTGATGCACCACCGGAAGCAGCTCAGGTATCGAGAGCTACGCGTGGAGCGCCGCCTAAAGCGAGCCCAGGGAATGCGACAAACGAAGATGACGAGGACATGGATGATCTGGATGAGATGAGAAAGTTCATGGAGAAGAAAGACAAGGAGGACGGAATCAACGTTGTCCGGAAATAGAGACGAGGGTTGCAATGTTCTTGGTAGGCTTTTCAACAGGCTGTGGAGTGTGTTCCTACCAAGCAAAGTTGCCACAAGCACAGGTTATCTTAGACGAGCTTGCGAGGCAAAGTGATGGACATAAAGATACACCGCAGAGAAAGCTCTGGTCGTGTATGAGCAGGCAGAAGCCTTGCCCCATGACAATGAGACCCCGCCTATGATCAGTGGCGGGGTAGACACTTTGTCTCTGTGAAGCGCGTCGCGTACACGCGCTCGACGCCGCATCTCATGCACACAACCAACCAATACACTTTTGGACTTGCTGGACTTGTTTGCACACTACCTGTATTGATGAAAGCTGCAAACAATACGACCGTTAATGTTGAAGCGCAAGAGTTCCCACAGTGATGACCCCCACACACCTGATTCGTCTGTTTACGGCGACGCGCGTAGCAAGCGCAACAAGCGACTCTTCCGCCCCAAGAACCCCAATCGCAAAGAGTCGTGGACTCCCGGGACAGAGCGCGCCATGACTGAGTTGTTAGAGTTCATCCTGCAGCATGAAGAAGCGTTCAAGAAGTAAGCCCAACCCCCAAACAGGGCATAGACTGCTGCACACTGGTACCCGTCCTGCTGCATGTGCTTACACCTTCAAGTAAACACCGCTTGTCCTCGCTCTATGCAGATTTTCGCCAGCAACAAGAAGTGAACCCAGAGGGCTATCAGGCAAATATTGCAGCTTGGACAAAAGCTCTTACCGATGCGGCGCGCGCAGGCGTCATACCCACGCAAGGCACCACACACGATCTTCTGAACATCCGGACGACAGACGAACTCGCGCGAGCGCTACAACATCCGCAATATGGAAAACCAACATGCCTGCCAGCAGTTCTTCACGAAGCGACCAGAACCAAGGAGATGATACCCCTGAAAGACTTCCTGGCCTCCAAGGAGAGTGTATACAAGACATCATGGATACCGTCGCCATGGAAAGCGTTGCAGTGGGGGCTGAGACAGGTTGGCGTGCTAGGCCATCCTTCAGCGGCAGATAAGCTTGGAGTCGGGAACTTTGTGGTGCTCAAGAATGTCGAGATCGCTGCGGATGAGACGTTGAAGAAGATGAAGGAGCATACTTCAACAGCGGATCGAGTGCTTTCAAGGACGGATTTCTTGAAGCGTTTCGATAAGGCATTGAACCCCGCTGCCCCTCTTACAGCGAACGACATGGAGATATTGCTCGTTCATCTAGCAAGAGATAAGCAGGCCATAGCGTACAACGCGCAGACAATCAAGTTTAAGCCTGAGCACGAAGAGGAGCCTCTGCCCATCACCGAGGAAGACACTGCCATTGCAAATCTGCGCGACACGCTGGCGAACATCAACGCCCAAATATCACCACTCATGAAGAAGATCGCCGAAACGGAGGCCGCAGCCCGCGAAGCAGTGGCCGCCAAGCAGATGGTCCGCGCCAAAGCTGCCCTCCGCTCCAAGAAGCTGGCCGAAACCGCTCTTGCACAACGCTCCGACGTCGCCCTCCAGCTCGAAGGTGTGTATACACAGCTTCAGCAGGCAGCTGACCAAGTCGAGATTGTGGAGGCTATGCGCGCCGGCGCTGCGGCGCTCAAGGGTCTAAACGAGAAGGTTGGTGGTGCAGAAGGTGTTCAGGGTGTGGTTGATGCGGTCAACGAGCAGATGGCTACAACAGAAGAAATTACAAACATCATCAATGAGACTGACCAGACTCTTGACGAGGGGGAGATTGACGACGAGTTTGAGGCATTAGAGAGGGCGGAGAAGGCGGAGCGGGCGCAGAAGGAGGCACAAAGAACTGCTGCTAGGTTGGCGGAGCTGGAGCAGCTGGAGACGAAGCGTAGGGCTAAGGAGGCAGAACGGCAAGCGCGAAAGGAGGACGATGATACGGAGAAGGAGATCGAGCAGGCATCTCAGGATCTCAAGAGGATGTCTTTCAGGGAAGAAGAGGACAGCGAGGAGGAAGAGGAAGAGAAGCGTGTTCCGCTTCCAGCATGAAGCTATTTGACTTGTTCAGCATCAGTTTAAGTATATCGTTCCAGCATAGCAGTGGCGTTGTGGTAGTGGCTTATTTTCATACACTTTTTTATTACAACAACAATAATCTCGATGCAATCCTTACTTTTCCATCACAATACCACCGACCAAACAATCCCCACTTTCCCATTGTCAATTCCTGATTGTCCGGAACAAAAAACTTCCCGCAGCCCGACCAAACAGTCACTGACGTCTTTCCACCCACCCGATAGCGCCGCTCTTGGCGCAGAGGGGGCGCTAAGACCACGAACCTCAACCTCACCCTCCAGCGCATCTCAACCGCCCCCAAACCCTCGCGTCACCATCCCATCCGCGTCCCGCCCGGGCCCACCCAAACTACACACACCTCCACCCCTGACACCTCCGCACTTCTGCACCCCTCCCAAGGAAGGAAAAAAACATCTCCTCCAATGCAGTCCCTCCGCGCCGCGTCGAGCGCCTCGCGCGCCCTCTCTGCCGCAGCCCGTTGCACCGCACCCTCCAGCGCCCGTGCCTTTTCACAATCCCGCGCCGTGCGCGGCGGCGGCCACGAGTCGCACTACGATCCGCCCAGCGGGTGGCTGTTTGGCGTCAAGCCCGGGGAGAAGTACGAGAAGGAGGGTTGGGAGGGGCTTACGTACTGGGGGCTTTGCGGGACAATGGTGCTGGGCGTTGTGGCTTATGCGTTTAAGCCGGATACTAGGTATGCTGCTATTTTGTTTGTGTTTTATTTTTCTTGGGGTTTGTGCTTGGTGGATTGGTGCGGGGAGATGGAGTGGGGATGGGATGGGATAGGACGAGATGGGACGGTGTGGTGTGGTGTTGTGTTGTGTTGTGTTGTGTTGTGTGGAATGGATTGGAGTGCATTGGATTTGTGGACATGCTGACGGGGAAATAGCATTCAGACCTGGGCTCTTGAGGAGGCTCGCAGACGGCTGGAAGCAGAGGGTATCTTGTCTGACCCAGACTCGAAGAAGGACTAGACTGTCCGTCTTGACCAACTAGCGAGCTACGAGGTAGAGTGTGTGTGATTGAGCCAGAAGATGGTGTCCCCCGGAGAAGAAGAAGACTGGATCGACGAAACTGTACATATCCCCACGACGACAGCAGGTGCAGGCAGCGGGGTTTTCTTATGTGACAATGGGCTCATAGACTCATAGAGTTTGGGCTGTGGGGACTGATGAATGTTTTGGCAATGGTATTTGATTTTTTTCTCCGTCTTCTGCAGTGTTTGATGAGTGACTGACTGACCGACTGACTAACTGACTAACTGACTGACTGACTGACTGACTGACTGACTGACTGACATGTTTCATTGCTGCTAGTCAAACAAGAGAGCTACTTTTTTTACAACAAACTCTAAATAAAATTGTTGCTATTCTAAAAATTAATGCTATTCTAAAAATTAGTGTCATTCTAAAAATTACCCTTTTACCGTACTTTTCTCTTCTATACTCTGGAGCACTAGGGACGCATCATGTTGCCGCGACGACACGACACAACACGACATACCTGGGCATCACACCAGCACCAACCAGCCATGCACCGTTTTGAACAAATAGCAACAAGCAAAATCAACCTCGCATTCGCCAAAAAAAAAGAAGAAGAAGAGAAAGGGTATCCGCTCCCAAAAATCTAACGCTCTAAAAAAACTCGAGATCTAGAGAAGAAAAGAAAGACATACTCTCCTGAGAAGAAAAAAAGATATTTGAAAGAATACCGTGTCCTGTCTCATCCCATCCCATCCCAGTTCATTAAACCCATCTATCATGATTGCAATTATTCAGACGTATCCATACAGACAAACGAAAAGGGGGCGTTTTCTTCTTCTTCTATAATCCTGAAAGGCGATTTTCCTCCAACGCACTACGCTTCTATCTTGTCTCCGAAATGGTTGTCTAGCTCGCTAGATGCAAGCGACCTGGAGCTACTGGCTAGCATCTTTCTGTATGCTGAAGTCCGTGAGAACTGCTCTTCATAGTGCTCTTTTAGTTTGCGTTGCCTCTGTTCTTTCTTGTACATCCACAGCATGGTGAAGGAGAGGCCTATCAGCACAATGCCGAGAATGCCGCCTACGGCTCCGCCGACGACAGCCGTCTGGTGCTTTTCTTTCTTGCAGAGGTCGTTGGTGGAGGGGGTTGTGGAGTCGATGGTGAGTTCAGAGGGGGAGGTGATGGCAAGAGGGGTGGATGTTGGTGTTGAGACTGCCGTGGTGGGAGGGGTGGATGTTGTTGTTGAGATTGCCGTGGTGGATGAGCTAGCTGTCAGGGTAGCGAGCTGTAATTTTCCAATGTTTTTTGTGGATATACGCGGGGCGGTGGCATCGTTGCAGCAGTTTTTTCGGTCATTGACGGCGCGGCAGCAGTAGGTGCCGTAGTCACACATTTGGACGTTCCATGCTGGGACTGGGTTTAGGCCGCCAAAATCCGTGGAGGCTAAGGGTGATGTTAGCTTGTTTCTTGGTCTGTTTGATTGGTTTCATGGGTTATGGGATGAGTGTTAAGTAGGTACGTACCATCTGGACACATTTTAGGGCAGGCAATGTCCTTCCCTGTGGCATCTGTGCATCCATTCTGCCATATCGAGCCCATGTATTCGCCTTTTGTTGCCAGGCATAAACCACTGTCCAAACAAATATCCGCGCCAACAGATCGATTTGTTGCACAGCAACCACTGTGCTTCGCCGAGGGATTGCATGGAGTGAATGTGTTGTCGAGTGCCGTCCCGTCGAGGCCGTAGCATTTCTGACTGACCGCAACTGCAATGAATGTTGAAAAGGCCGCAAGGAGAGAGGCGTGGAGATGCATATTAGACAACAGACAGTAATGACAGTAAAAGAGTCTATATGGGATTGGATAATTAAGAGATAGAGAGACAGAGAGAGAGAGAGAGAGAGAGAGTGTGTGTGTGTGTGTGTGTGTGTGTGTGCAAGTGAGTGAGTGACTTGAAAAGGACAAGGAAAAAAAAGATGACAAGAGATGGCGCAGCAAATGTTCTGACCCGACCGGCGATATAAAGCAAAGGAACGATTCTGGCAGATTCTTAAGGAACCCAAACAACGACCATCAGGACTGAATATATCAGGCACTGGAGGATCCAAAATTACATTTGCAATGTTATGCGTGGAACGCCCTGGTGTTACTGCACGCAAGCTGGGCCAGCAGCCGTGACAGGGCTCTGCTTGCCGCCTTCTGAAACATGTCATCAGAGGCGGCAACGTAGAGAAGACGCATCTAGTCGGCCAGGGTGACGCAGCTAGCCATCTGCTCGAACGCGCTGGAGCAGCCTTGGCCAGGAGGCTTCGAAACGGCGCGACGCCTTGTCCAGAGCAGCAGCGGCCTACCCTGGGGATTGCGGAGTCCGGCGCGCGTGCTGCTGCGTGCCGTTGTTTGCGGCTACGCGCTTAGTTACAACCTACAGTGGGAATGCCTTTATGTTGTTTGCAGACGTCAAATCAAATGCGTTGGGAGAGCCTGAAGCCCAGAGCCTGGAGCCCAGAGCAGGCAAAGAGCTGCTGCCAGCAAATGAAGCTGCTGTGCGATGGAGCCGAGGAATGGGGTCGGGTTTGACGTTCCGGCGAGCACAGGGCGAGCGAGGGAGATGATTCGCAGACGAGAGGCCTGTGCGAAGCCGCTTCCCCTTCGGATCACCGGTACCTGGCACTTTGGACAACGACAGACATGACCTCTCCTATTCGTCGTCCGCTGTATGATTTCCGGCCAGACAACAGTCCCCGTCCTTGCAAAGACGGTAAATATTGCAATTGTCGTAAGCTGCCTTTGCATCCTTGCATCTCCTCAACCGTTCGCTGCTCGCCCCGCTGCCCCAAAAAACGGCCCTCTTTGGTAGAAACCCGTGCTCAATAGGTTTGGGGGACAGGCTTTTGACATGTGTGACGCTTCGGGCAAAAGACTAATTTCCCCTTACGTTCATCTATTCACATCTTCGTCCTTCCGGCCCCTGCCGCACGTGCACATACCATTCCCTACTCCGTGTATCGTAGGCAGGTAGCACTGCCAGTCTATTAACGGACAATTGCGCATGCAGCTACTCATCGTGCGCCTCAGCCGTCATCTCTTGCAACGCCACATTTCTGGAAGCAGCGTTACAACGTCTGCATGGAAGGTTTTCCAAGTTGAGCTAGGAAACTTGGCGCATCGCGAGCTGCACAAGGAGACAAGTCCGTATCTGGAGAAGGTGGGGAGGTGTTCGACTAGTACAGCATCGACAATTAAGAACAGGCGTTCATTTCAAAGTAGAGTTGGCGCTACTACGCCTACAAATTAAAACAAATAGTCTCAAGATCTGCGTCAATACGATTCGAGATTAAAAACACGCTGAGTAATATGCTAAGTAGTGTTTGTATATTTTATCTCATGAACATCCTAATCTTTCTCGGTGTTGTCTTTAAGCCCTTGCTGAACTTACAGCAAGCCACCTTGTAGCTCAGCTTGAGATCTAACCCTCCACGCCTTGTAGAACAAAAGGGCATCGCTGCATGTGCAATAAAGCTCCCGTCTCCAACGCGCGTGCGTTGCCGTTGTCACTTGGTTGTCTCGGAGATGAACCACTATACACTCAGCAGTCCTACGCGCTTGATTCGCACAAAGTTCCAGCCACGCCCGTTGTAGACCTCACATGTGAAGGCCTTGACCTCCAATGCGCTTTCAGTACCAGTAGCGCGCAGACACGCACGCACGGCACAGAGATTGAAAAAAACTCCTTGGTGCCCGAAAGAAAAACAAACCACTAAACCATATATCCCCCTTCCCCCCTCCCCCCCCGGCATAGCGGATGCGCAACAAGGATATCCCGCCCGCCCTCCCTCCCTACCTGTCAACTAAAAGCCGCCCCAAGATCCACGATATGCCACCAGGATACCCTCTCTCATCCCTGAGCCCTCCCCACCTCTAATGACACATTGTGTCACACATCAGATCCTCTGTTCCTTCCCTTCCCCCCTCCCCTCCCCCCCTACCTGATCTCCTACAATCCCTTGTCCAGTACCCCGAAAAAATCCTTCCACTACCCACATAATTCCCCTAAACCATATGTCCAGTCGCCGACGTACAGACCCTACGAGATCCACACGTTAAGTGGGGGGGGGGGCTATTAATACAGATCGATGCGATCGCTGGGTGTATCCAATCGCTGGTAGATGGAAGTGGAGATTTGCTTCATCTCGTGAGGTGCTACGACGAAGCGCTGGGTAGTGGATCGGAGGGTGGCGGTGGCGAGTTGGGTGCCCGAAGAGGGGAGCGACAGGGTGTACACTGGAAATCTATGGAGAGGAGGGAGAAATCACTGGATAGGAAAGGTAAGAGGGGTAGGAGAGTAGGAAGACAGTGGTGGAGGAGGATATGTCGTCACCTTTTTATTCCTCTGTGAGGCAAAGAGTTCTTGACTGGACGATGTTTTGATAGGTTGATTGATGCGAGTGACCAACCAATTAGCCTACCTACCTTCATAGCAGAAACACAATACACCGCATGCCAATCCATCTACGTCCCAATCTGCCCCATGAGCAGTGCATCGACACTTTCTCCCTTCTTCAACGCCCCATCCCCCATGGGCATACACAGCAGCGCATTCGCGCCCTTGAAACTCCCAATTCGTGAACTCCTCTGCCCCCCTGTGGAGACAGCGTACAAGCCCCCTTCCCTAGCTACAACAACTGCACGGTGATACTCTGGCCTTCCCCTATCCATGCGCACATCCGCGTCTAACACGACCCTCACCCTTGGACATCCCACCGGCGCAACACCAGCCTGTTTGTGCAATGCCGGCAAAACGAAAAGATGGAAGCACACCACTGCCGACGCGGGGTTGCCGGGCAGCGAAAAGATGGCCTTGTCGATGCGCTCGCCCGTGTTGGTCTTGAAGGGGATGGTGGCAAATGTCGTGGGCTTGCCGGGCTTCATGTTCACGCGGCCAAAGTGGATTGTGCCGCCAAGGGTGCGCTCGATGGTAGGTTTCAGGAGGTCGAGTTCGCCCATGGATACACCGCCTGAGGTGATGATAAAGTCGCAAGTGCGGAGAGCGGTGCGGATGGTTTGCTCGAGGGTGCCGGGTCTGTGAGAAAGTGTTAGTGAGGGGGTGTTAGTGAAAAGAGAAGTAATAGTACTTGTCTGAAGCGATGCCGAGATCGATGACTTCAAAGCCATTGTTTTTGACGGCAGTGATGAGAGTAGGCCGATTTGTGTCTCGGACTTCACCGAGTCGCAGGGCACCTTCTCTGTCATGAGGGATGATTTCGTCCCCTGTGCTGAGAATGCCGACGACAGGTCGTCTGTAGATGGAGACTTCTTGTGTCCCGACAGATGCAAGCAATCCAAACTCTCCACCGACGACAGTGATACCCTCGCCTTTCTTCATGATGGTATCACCTTCTTTGACATCGCTGCCGACTTCACGCACATTCTCGCCAGCCTGCACCTCATCTGTGAGAATCTCCACCTCCTTCTCCTCTTTCCCATCATCGGTCTGGCTCTTCAGCGCGGTATCTTCAACCATCACTACCGCATCGGCACCAGGGGGGAGTGGTGCGCCCGTAGTTATCCTCGCGATCTCCCCTTCCTTCAACTCCTTAACCTCCCCAGCTTGAGCATGCGACACAATCGTGACAGGATACACGCCCTTTTCAAACTTGCCAGATGCGGGAATCTTGACGGCATATCCATCGACAATGCTAGCTCGGAACGCAGGAACAGATTCTGTGGCTTTAACATCTTCAGCCAGAACAGAGCCTCCCAACTTTAGGTCCACAGGCGCTTTCTCGACGATGGGCGATGGTGTGTGCTCTGCAATCAGGTTCAGGGCTTTGTCGACTTCTAGCATGGGGTAAGGTGAAGATCGGTATCTACGAGTAGGCCCTTCAGTTGGATCGTTTGACTGTGGTCGTTCTTCTGGGCTGGTGTGCGCCTTTGGTGCTGCATGGCCGCCATGACCGTGACCGTGACCATGAGAGTGGCCAGCTCCGTGGTGATGATGTCCACATCCTGAGCCTGTTCTAGTTAGTATTCATTTGGGAAAGCTTCTTTGTGTTTTCCATACTAGTTGGAGCACTGTTAGAAGAAATATTGGCTTCCTTTTCAAGCTTCTTCACGCCTCCTACGTGCAGCTGCCTCGACTCAGCGCCAGCGGCCTGTTGACATGCATGTGGGAGCAGCTTGAGCACTGCTTCCAAGTTCTCTTTGGCACCTTTGGGAGATCCGGGTAAAGTCAAGATGATCGTTTGCTTGCGAGTACCAGCTACAGGCCTCGCCATCAGAGCAACTGTGAATATTTAGTATATGCAATAAGTCCTCGTGACTCAAAGACTAACATGGAGTAACCGCATACGAAGTTGTGAGCATGCCATGGCTAAATGGAAGTTAGTGATCCCTGTTGGAACTTGTATTTGAAGTGACTCTTACACGAGTCCAGGCGCATGCCTGTCTATTAACGGCGTGACTGCCTGGCTTCTGTTAGTTGCCGTCCAGTACGCGAAGTGATGAATTGAGAACCTCTGGAGTAACATCCTTTGTCGCAAAGCCTGTGCCACCGCTACTGACGATAAGATTCACCGGTTCTGGGCCGTCAGTCCATTTCTTGATTGCGTTTTGGATGGTGAGCACATTGTCTGGGACAATCGCAGTCTCGCTGACATCCCATTGGCCGTTCCCAACAGCTTCAAAAGTTTCTGTGAGAATCGGAATGCATTTATCTGTAGACGAGTCATTCGAAGCAGTCTCCGATACGACAAGGATTGCTGCCCGCAGTTTTGTGCCAGCGGTACTCATCTTGCGTCTTGTGGAGTGTGATGACGTTGGGGCGGAGATGTCCCGCCATGATGCATTTGTAGATAGGACTTGTAGCCCCGCCCACCACAATTGCAGCACCTGTTCAGATTCTCAACTTGAACAACATGATGATGAAAAACCGAATTTGTATGCTACGAAACCAATTATTTGGTATTTAACGCCAACGCTTCGCCAAGAAACATGCATTATACACGCGCCTTCCCTACGTACATCGTACAGCCTCGATAAAGTTCCTGGGGCTACCCTACTTAACTCCAAATGCTCTATTCCATGTGCACTATTTCTCCTTTGTTCACCTTTGAGATTGATTAAGCCTGCTGCTATTTCTTGAGCACAACGTGTTGCACTTGAATTGCAGGAGCTACGCTCATTCAAAGTCCTTTGCGTTGCTTTGCATGAGCAGTCCGATAATCAGACCGAAAAGCCCAAGAATGGAGCTGAAAATCTCAATGACGAGAATCTTGACGAACCTGGATAGCTGTTAGGACTGTCAGGAAAGAAATGCGACAATGTAAACCTACATCTGGGGGTCTGCAGCATCCGCCAATGCCGCGCTACTTCCGTTGATACCAACAGAGACACCGCAGATCAAGTTGCACATGCCTACGGTCAGGCCGGCCCAGAAGAGGGCGTATCCGCTGAAGTAGTTGTTTCCAGAGTAGAGCTTCTCAGGGTCGGACACTTGAGACATCTTGGACGAGAAGATGATGGCCATGATGACGCCGTAGATGGCGACGACCTCGCAGAAGATAATGGAGATCAAGTTCTTGGTTCTTATCCGCGGGGCCTTGACACCGCCACCGACAATGGACACGCCGGTTGTGAAGATGCCCCTTGATGAGTGTCAGCTTCGTGTTGTGCCCAGAGAGCTTGACGCGCCGTGCATACCATGCGGAGCCTACAACGGAGAGACCGATGCATAGTGCGATGCCCAAACTGGCGAATGTGTATGGGGAGACGCTTTCGAGGAACGCGCCGACCTGGGGGGTGAGTGTTTAGCTTCGCTCGCGTGGGGGTGCGTAGCAGGAATGGCGTACGTTGAAGGCTTCACCCTCGTTGTTGAAGAGCATGTCTGGCAGTCGTTAGCTCTACCGCCTGCACCCTGACGGCGCGCGATACGTACACAGCGCAACCACACCCAGGGCGGCCGTCGCGCCGCCCGTGCCGTAGGTAAGAGACATGGTGGAAGGAATGGAGTCGTTGCGGGGAGATGGACAATCGAAGTGGCGCGAATGGAGCTCTGTCGCGATGGCAGTCGGGGAGCTGGCCATGATGGATGCGCCAAGCCACGCTGCATCGACGTTAGCGGCTTGTTCCGCCGCCCTACGTCGTTTCGCGTCGCGGGTGCTCGCTCGCCCATAGCCAGACCACCAGCGTCCCCGCAACCTCTGACCCCACGCCTCACGCTTGCACCTCACACACTATATCCTACACCTGACACCTGACATCTGAAATTCTGCGCCCACCATGTCTGCCGGCGACCCCAAGTACTACGAGCTCTACCGCCGAAGCAGGTATGGCGTGCGCCTCTGGAGCCTGCATCTCGAGCGCGCTGGCTGACCACACACAGTCTCGGCGGCGCCCTCACCGACACGCTGGACAACCTGATCACCGAGCGCCGCATCGAGCCCCAGCTCGCCATGAAGATCCTGGCCAACTTCGACAAGGCCGTCGCCGACGTCCTGGCCGAGAAGGTCAAGTCGAGGCTGACGTTCAAGGTCCGTTTGCCATGCGCTCCAGGCAGCAAGCACCGCACGCTGACTTGTATTTTTGCAGGGCCACCTTGACACGTACCGTTTCTGCGACGACGTCTGGACCTTTATCATCAAGGACATTAACTTCAAGCTCGACAACACGAACCAGGTCCACGCCGACCGCGTCAAGATTGTCAGCTGTAATGCGAAGCGCCCTGGCGAGACCTAGAGCTGAGTCTCTAGGCTTGCTTCTCACTACGGGGTTGCTAAAGAATCTCTTAGGTGAATTAAAGGACTTTCGCAGAGAGCTCAGCGAGAATCATGGGGCGAGGAAGTGTGACGAGATTAGAAAAGACAAAGACGGCAGGAGTGTTAAAATTGAACCAAAAAATGATTCCAAAAAGGAGTGCAGACCGCGCAAGAGAGCGCTCGGTACGGAGAACATTGCAGGCAGTAGTGTGAGCATCAAGGAAGAAGATGTCAAGGGAGACATTTTCAAATAGTGAGAGTTCGACCAGCTTTTTGTGGCGTTTAGGATATTTGGGTTTTACGGATACCTTGAGCATGGGCATGGAGTTTCGGGTACACGATTAAGACGACGCGTTGAGCAATCAGAGTGACTCAAGTCAAAGGCTCCGCATAATAGATGTTTTCAAGTTTGATGTTTGTGAAAGCGAATGCTTGTGTTTATTTGTATTCATATCATCTACAGTTTGTCCACAAGATGATGTGTTTGTCAACCGCGGCAAGGTGACTCTCTTGTCCAGAGACTCAATAGACGTGACTGTATGGTTTCTTGGGTTTATAAAGGGCTTAGACAGTGCTTGGAATTGTCCGTTCTCCATGTTGCGTCAAGTTCGGAGATAGCGGGCTATGTACACCCCAGACCTCACTCCAAGCTTTCGACAACACCAACATTTCCGACTCCCTTCTTAAAGACAGACAACCATGTCTGTTCCCAAGACAAAATCGGCATGGCTCATGCTCGCCATTACAAGCGGTGCATGTGCAGCTTTCAACGGAGTATTTGCAAAACTGTATGTCCTCTCCCTACGACTTCCGGCGGCATCCTAACAACGCGCATAGCACAACAACGGAGCTCACAACATCATGGTCAAGCGCAATAGCTTCCATCCTCGGCCTCTCGCCCTCGAACAAAGTCGTTGAGTTTGCGATACGCGGTGTATGCATCCCTCCCACATCCACCATCTCCGTACACACCGCACGACTTCCTCGCTACCGCCATGCATCACTCCCTCACTCACTCACTGACTCTTCCTTCGTTGTGCTAAATTCATCTCTAGTTTTTCTTCGCTCTGAACCTCGTTTTCAACGCGATAATGTGGGGTCTCTTTACGCGCGCCCTCACCCTCGCTTCCTCCACGGTGCGCGTTAGCATCATCAACACGTCTGCAAATTTCATGGTCACGGCCGTCCTCGGGTACCTTATTTTTAGCGAGAAGCTACCGGGACTGTGGTGGCTGGGCGCGAGTCTGCTGGTTGCAGGGAGTGTGATTATTGGGATGAGGGACGAGGGAGAGAAGAAGGAGGAGGAAGACGGGGGGGAGACGTTGTTGGGCAGAGAGGGAGACGAGAATGGGTTTAGGGATAGTGAGGAGGAGGAAAGGGTTGAATTGGATAACGTGAAGGGTGCTGAGCAAAGACAGAGGCAAGAGCAGGATGAGGAGAGTAGTGATGAGGATGCGGTGTTAAAGTAGGGAGAGGATGGGCGAAAAAGAGTAAAGGAGACAGAACATAGTATCTCGAATCATACTCAGACGGTTTTATGGTAGTGGAGTGCGTGTCACAAGAGATTCTGGAGATAATATTGCATGTTCTAACCTGTGTTTGCTAGCATGACAGGAAGAGGATGAGTATGAGCATGCAACCATCCACTTCGTACGCCCACTACTTCTCGAACCATTATTACTTCAAAGTCACCGAGCAAAACACATCTGCCATATTGTTCCTCTATCTTCTCTTTTCTGCACCACTCTTCCAGCATTGCTCCTTCACCGCGTCCTCGCCCGCACAGCAAACGGTTTCATGCATCACGCAGCCCGCCTTTTCACCGCCCAATAGTAAAGGAGAGCACAGCGACGGGGATCTAGAATTTTCCTCACATCACGTCGCGTCCTCTTATCTTTTCGTTATTATTTTCGCTTTCATCTTCATCGCCTCAGTTCTAATCATTTTCTGCCACCTTACTTCAACCTCACAACCACTACAATCACGCTCATTCCTCGGTACGAAATCTTGTATCAATCTCTTACACACAAGATGGTATCGACACTTAAACCTGACGCCGCGCCCTTTGTACCAGGTCTGCCTCTTCGCGCCTCAGCATCGACTTTTAGACCACCCTTCCCTGCACTACCCTACCTACCTCACCCCTTCTACAGTCAAGTTCCCAACTACCTTCCTCATTCTCCTTTCTACCCAAGGGACGTAACGCACTTTCACCCCACACACACCGAGCACACGAGCACTTCTCATTACTTCACCGCCCGCCCCGACCCCTCCACACAGCAGCTACCCGTTATGCACTCCATGATGCCACACCGTAACTTCACAGAGTACAGTCATAACCAAGGGCTTGTTGATTATGCATACGGTCCCCACGGCGGTGATTTGGCCTACTACCCTAGCACTCATCTCGACTATAACGACCATAGCCACTACAACTACAACGGCACGGAGAAGACGCACCTCAAAATGAAGAAGAACAAAAAGACTCCCCCCCGCAAGACCTACCTATCCGAAGTAAATCATCCTCCCTTGATCGAAATCTGGTACGGCAATCAGGACGTCGGGTATGTCGGTGGGGACGGCATGTATTGTGCCCCTCGACCGCAGCTGCAGCCGGAGCCAGAGCCGCAGCCACGGAAGAAAAAGACGAATAAGAAGTACAAGAAGAAGAGCAAGTATTTTACCAATGAGGGAGAAGTGAAGACTCCAAATGGCGCGTTTCTGAGCGAGTTTGGTGTGGAAAAAGGAACTGGTGCCGATGAAGAGGAGGAAGAGAAAGAACTCAACCATGAGCATGAGCATGTGAATGGGAATGGGAATAGTAACGAGGATACAACGTCTGCACGACAAGATGAGATGTCGCTCTCACGTGTTTCTGGTATTAATGATAAAACGCCTCGCCTCGAACAAGGAGGACAGGCCCTTGAGGCCTCGTGTATGGGAGCAGAGCGCAATGGGAATGCGGGGCTGGAGTACAAAGTTAATGGAGGGGAGAAGGGGGAAAAGACGAAGAAGAAGGATAATAGCAATAAGAAGAAAGATGAGAGGGAGAGTACGGGGTTTATGGAAAGGGAGGGAGAGTACTTTGAGAAGAGAGCATGGAAGAGTCAGAAGGAGATGAAGAGTGAGAAGGGGAGGGCTGTTTAGAGAGTAGAAACGAAGAGTGGAGGTGCAGCATGAGAAATTGCGTGTTTTGCTGAATGGGCGAAGGGAAAAAAGAAAGAGGTAAAATGTATGATGTTTTTGAGTACGTGTACATGTATGTTTTCGAGGGGGAAAAGGCGCGCGGGTTCTCTCTGTTTACTGAATCGTGAGTTTGACGTCTATGAGTAAACGTGGGATTTTAGATATTTTTGCGTTCAGATACGATGAAAAAAGGATCAGCATAAACGTGTAGCCATGAATCCTCCACCTGATGCTTCCATTTACACAATATCTATCATCTACCCTACATCAATCATCATCATGATGAATCTCACGTACCAAACTCCCCCTCCTCCCCTGCCATTCGCTAATGCAACCTCCTCAGCCCTTCGACCAAGGCCCTCACACTCTCCACATCCGTACCCAACCCCTCACAAGCCTTCTTCTGCAGCTCCTCATCAATATACAGAAACCTTTCAATCAGCTCCCCGTCCACAAACCGCGTCGGCTCCTCTTCTTCTCGAACTTGTGTCTTATATGCGCGGTACTTGGCGAACTCGATGTCTCCTGGGGCAACGACGAGGTTTCCAAGGTTAGTCTGCAGTGTCATGAGGAGGTTTTGGTAGTCGGGTGATATGAGGCCGAAGAGATAGATGGAGCCCTCGACCTGTGCTTTGTTAGTATATATGTACGAGATTTGAAGAACGATGTAGGGAATTGAAAAGGGGGAGTGGGTAACTTACAGTTCCCATGAATGCTCTTGGGACCACCGCCGCATCCGGAGCAGTCGCAACATCAATGCGACGTATTCTGTTTACCATCTCGCCGAGCAGCATCTCGGAGCTTACTTGTAGCCTCTTTTTGTCCTCGTCTGTGACACCATTCGGGTCGCGATAGAGCACAATGAGGTTGCCCTCGGCATCGCTCTCTAGATATGTGTTCTCGTCCACTTCAGCGACGGCCGTGGCCCATGTAACCTGGTAGTGTCTTGCGACCTCGATGAGTTTGTCCGGTAGCTCGGCTTCACCTTTTTGATATTCAATGACTACGAGTGATTTCATCAAGTCTGCTATCGCGATGCGTGAACCGTTGACTGTAATATCTATGGGTGCGGTTGAGCAGCGGAATGTTGCTGTCTTGACAAGGCTAGGCTTGCTCTGCGTCTTGTATTCGACATTGTATACGACAATTGTCTTGATGAGCGCGGCAACAACCTTTCCTTCGCATATGGCAAGACACCTGCAGCCACCCTTGACGGCGAGTTCAGTTACTAGTTTGAGTTGCCTGTCTGGTGTGACTTCAAGGATGAGAATGCGGCCCCGTTCTGCGGCTGTGTTTTGGTCGTCGAGATAGGCAGTCCCGACAATGAAGCGCTCAGCAGTGCCACCGGAGCCATCTGGTAGAACACAACGTATGACGCATTCGACAAGCTCTTCCTCGTTGAGGGGGTAGGTATCTAGTTCTTTAAACTGTATTTCGTCGACGAGCTTGAAGTGGCTGAGCATGATCTCTTCACCACCCTTTAATATTCGCTTGATTGTACCCAATCCGAAAGCCTTCAGACTTGCCGAGTATGCTATTCGACGAACTGTCTCATCAACCTTGAGAGTCTGCACATGTGTTGTGCGTTCCGTGTCCACCAGTGCGATGCGTAGGTCTCCAGATGTTGCGATAGCTACGGAGCCAGGGTACGCTTGTGCGTTGAAAGGGCATACGGTTGTTGCCTTCTCTGCCGTGACGGCGGAGTAGACTAGACGGCCTTCTGACCCATAGATGAGTGAGGGATGTTCGCACGTCGCAAACACATTATAAAGTCCCTCGCCTCGGGGTAGCGTGCGGAATGTAGCTTCGCGAGTTCCAAGGACTATACTCTTCCTACCAGACAGCTCGATGTTTGATGAGTCAAAAGAGTATGTGACGACGTTGCCATCGGCTAATGCAGCAAAAAGAGTGGGTGGCTGGTCTGAGAACATCTGAGCGAGCAACAGTGACCTTGGAACGGAGTCCTCAGATATCTGAACTGTTTTGATGATTTCTAGCGTGTCGAGGGAATAAATCGCAAGCTGCGAGTTCTTCCAGAAACCAACAAAGCAGATGGATTTCGAGTTAGGCGGGAGCGCAACACAAGCAACTTGGCTCTCTACATCAAAGCTCTTCTCTTTTACCACCTTTAGACCATCGTCGAGGCTGAGTGAGACAATAGAGACACCTCCCAAAGAAACCAATATGTGGCTGTCATTAGTTGATGCTGCCGTGATCGTTTGCCCACTGGCAGGCACCCACTCGGATACCGTAATACCATCATCTAAGTCACAGATTCGAGCCCGCTTGTCTGTGACTTGCACTACTCGACCCTGCGATATGTTGGCCGCGACGAGAGTGGTCTCATCCAACACTAGCGATGCCCACTCTTCTACTTCTTCCACCTCACCCTCGGGATCGAAGCGGAAAACGCGTGTCTCGCCAACAAAGGTTACCAAGAGAGTGTCGTCATTGCTGGCAGAGGCGTCTGATCTGAGGCCAAAGAGATTAGATATATGCTCCATCTCACCCAGCATACCAAGATCTTCGAGACCAACTCCGCTACGGACGCTTCGAAGACTTCCGTCTTGGTAGGCACCGCTTCCTGTAACGATTCTAGCTTGGCCGGATGAATATTCGTTTGTTTGACCTTCGCCAGACCTGTTGCCCATATCCATGATCGTAAAGTCCAAGACGGGTGCAATGTTTGAAAATGTTTGCACAACCTCCATTGACTTCTCGGCAATTCTCACAACCTGCGAATCACCTTGATGCGACCCGACAAAGACGTACCCTGCATCCAAATATGTGAGGACTGATGCTCGAGAAGTCTGCCCGATAATATCTAACTTCCACGATTGCACCCTGTCTTTGCTGTCGAGGATCAGCATGAAAAGATATAAACGCCCGTAGTCGTCAGCCAGCACAAAGCGTTGCGCGTCGATGCGCTCCCAAGCTACGAAAATGGTCGCCTCGTCCAATGGTTCAGTTTGCAGATCTCCAGTCTCGTCGTCGTAGTACCCGATAGAAGTTTCTCCTATCACGATCAATCCACTTGAAGGTTCCTCGAGCGGTATCAGGTGGCTGGAACCGAGCTCGAGCTCTGCCCTACAGTTCTCCCCATCTTCTATTTCAACCGCATCCCCACCGGCAAACGACAATTCCCGGACCTTGAGCTTGACCTGGCTGTGTGTATCTTCGTACAGGAGAGCTAGCTTTGGTTTATCGTCGTATGACTTTGGTCGTAGGAAGGCGGATGAGCGGACAAACATCTCTGACAGTCTAACCGGCTGTGGCTCTCCAAGGTGCGATATGTCGGCCTCCTGCTTCCTCTTCTTTCCCCTCTGTACTAGCGGTATGACGGTGATGATGCCTTCGTAAACTTCAACAGTCATAAACCGCCCAGTTGGATCGACGTGACATCTCTCTCCCGTCTGCGATTCTCTTGCTGCGTTGTCGGCGACACTTGCAAAAGATTTCTCTGTCTTCAGTTGCTTTTTCTCTGCATCCCATGCCATGGTGAAGTACATGAACCGGTCTGTCCCCACGAAGAGATGGTCGGTTGAAGACAGGGCTGGGCGGAGCTTCTGGAGCATGGTGACCTTGCCATAGATGGCCTTGGAATGCTGAAGTGCTAGGCCATCGGCGGTTTGCGTGTAAAACTCGAGTCGATTCGCCTTTCTGCGTCAAGGTTAGCATTGTCTCGAGCATCGTACGCTTGTACACGAGCATTTGCTTACGCGACGACCAAACAGTCTTCATCTGGAGCTAGGAAGCTCAGCTTGAGGGCATGGCGGACGCTGCTGGGGCGGTGGATGGGTGCAATGTACGCCATGGCGGCTCCCTGTCTGGTCTGTCTGTGTGTCGGAGAGTGATTCGTGGGGGGAGAGGGCAAGGCAATGTTCAAGCACTGCTTGCGCCGTCTCGGATGTATTCCGTCATTATCCCCGTAACACCCAGGCAGGGCTGGGTCCATGCACGCGAGTTCGCGTGCGGAACGCGGGGCAAAACTTTTGGCAAGACAGCTGCCGCCCACTCACCTCCAGCTGCTGTCGTGACCAGACGCGACACTGCACACTATGGCTCGTAAGGACGGCCTCTAGAGATTGCGCATTCTGTGACCACGACTGCTAATTCGCATGGCTAATCTAGCAGCAACAGACGTGGAAGACGACGACCCTGTCGTGGCCGAGTACGATGTCTACATCACGCCCGAGATGGAGCAGCAGCAGCTCTATGTCCTGCAGTACCTGAACCGCCCGCCAGACCACCCCTTCACCAAAAGCACAGCCAGCCAGCCCGCCGAGTTGCGCGTCAAGAAGGACTCGGGCTTCATTGAAGTCGACGTCCCCATCAACATCCGCCAAAACTACAACCGTCCTGCAGGCGTGCGATGGGGCGAAGCCATGCGCAAGACAAAAGGCTTTGGCCAGAAGGCATTTGGAATTGCGTCTGGTTTCGAGCGTACCATGCCACGCACAACGAGGCCTGGCGCGAGCGAGGGGGCAGCACCAGCAGCGCCAATTGCGACCGAGGACGACGACAACTTCGAGGAATACGTTACTCGCTTCGAGGACGCAAACGAAAAGGGGCACGTGCTGAACACGCAGACTTTTGGTGGCCAGATTCAGCCTGATGACAGAAAGGGACCCAGCTACATGCTTGGAACGTTCCGCGAGAGTAGGCTTTGCGTTGCCCGAGAAACGTGATGAAAGCTAACATGTTGCAGACCAGCTTCACCTCACACGACTCAATGGCCTCGTACAGCTTCGTACGCAGTTCCACCATGTCGATGCCACCGCCCATTTGGATGCCGTAGCCCGGCGCCGCGAAAAAGAGTCACAAGAGGGCGCAAAGCCGGCAGAGCCCAAGGCCTTTCTCCCCACGGTAAAAAAGACTGGAGGCGACACTGCTGCCGAGATGGTTCAAGCGTTCATGAAATCTGCCAACCAAGAAGCCTGGAACAAGCTGCAATACTCTGACGAAGACGTAAGAAACTTCTCAGCCTTGTGTAGAGAGCTTGCTAACGAACGTGTACAGTCAGAGCAGGCATTTGACTCCTATGCTGAACGACTATTCTTGCCCGAAACAGCTTCGGCCCCCAGGCTAAAGTCCAACCTCAACAACGACCAGTTTCTCGATGCTATCAGTGCCCCGTCAAGCAGCAAAGGAATGAAGAAGAAGGGGGCCGCTAAGCAGCACCATGATGATGTGTTGATCGAGATCTCGGACGAGTCGGACGAGGAAGACACTCATGCGAGTTAAAAAGTATTGGAATTAAAGCAGTATTCAGGATTGGGAGACACATGATGAGAAGCAGGCACGAGCCCAAGGGCGGGACTATTTATACCCATCTACACAGCAAGATACCCCACGTTAGCATTTCGAGTTCAAGTTCGAGATTGCTATCTGAGATGCTTCAGCAACGCTGTCCATTAAAGTTGATTGTCGACTAACGTACAGGTCTGTGAAACCCTGCGAATAGTCTTATTCTGTTTCAGATGTTTAAATCGTTTGTGGAGAAACTGATTTAAAACGCGACATTGGCTGTACTAATGAAGTTGAATCATATCAAAATTTTGGTCTGAGGTAATCGACTGTTCGCTACAAGTATTTTATGCTGTTTTAGCCGAAATTTATGGGCAACAGCATAACGGACTGTTATCAAGTTGTGGGAGAAATTGCAGTCCAGCGATCCGAGAGAATGATTGATAACTATCATTTCACAATTATCCACATTCTCATTTGTGCTCATCCGTGCATCTGATCTCGTCGTGATTGCTCGGGACGTGCGCTCGGCTTCGGCAATACCTATTCTTCCGGGCGCAGGAAAACTTCATCGCACATCTCCATCAGCAGCTCTGAACACTCACCTTCATTTACAACTTACAACACCAAATTCTGCGGCTTGCTGTTGGCTCTCTTCAATGATGCAGTCCAACACTTGCCTGCATGCTTGCAGAGCGGTTAGCGGTTATGCTTCTAAAGCTGCCCATTCGCCCAGCTCCTCGGATCGTGGCCACCTCGGCTGAGGATGCGTGCGGAGACCGCTGCCAGCCGTCTCCAGTAAAACCTACATAGTAGTTCAACCCTGATCTTCGCTTCTCAGTACGAACGACGCACACAGTCATTCATTTCAAGATGCGGACATTCTCGGCAATTACTTCCCCTCTGACGAGGATATCACCAGCTGTGGTGCGCTGCGGTTCGCGGAGGAGCTTCTCAAGCTCCCAGAACTTGCAAGCCACATGGGGATTCATAGGTCTCGGGCGAATGGGTTAGTTCCTCTCTGCATGGGTCTGTCGCGTCGTGCTAACACGGTCACTAGGGTATCCTATGGCGAGAAATCTCCGGGCAAAGATCCCAGCCGAAGATACACTGTTCGTGCACGACGTAAACACTGCCGCCACGAAGCAGTTCCTTGAGGAGCATCCACAAGGCGTTCGTGTTGCTGACAATGTTCGAGAAGTTGCGGAAAGAGCCGTAAGTCTAACCATTAATTTTTCTTCCCGTTTGCGTGATGATAGAATTTTCCTATCTATGATCTAAGTTGGGGCCACTTGTGGCCCTTTTTCTGATTACACACCATTCATAGCCAATCCTCTGATCCAAACATATGTTCATCTTTTGTCTTTCAACTCTTGCATTAGACAATGAGACTGACTCTGAACAGGAAGTTGTCATCACATCTCTACCGGCACCACAGCATGTCAAGGGCGTATATGAGACCATGCTAGAGCCAGCCACTCTGCTAGAAAATGGTATCAAGGAACGCCTCTTCATTGACTGTTCAACTATTGATCCTAAGACCTCTGGAGCTGTAGCTGAAATCGCTCGTTCTACCGGTCAAGGAACATTTATTGATGCACCTATGTCAGGTGGTGTTGTTGGCGCTCAGGCTGGCACCCTGACATTCATGATTGGTGCTGCTCCAGATGTTGTTGATCGAGCGACTGCAGTGCTGTCGTTGATTGGTCGGAGGGTACTGCATCTTGGAGAACAAGGTGCAGGTCTTAAAGGCAAGCTTGCAAACAACTATCTCTTGGCGTTGAACAACATTGCTACTGCGGAGGCTATGAACATGGGAGTGCAGTGGGGGTTAGATCCTAAAGCACTTGCAAATATGATCAACATAAGCACTGGAAAGTGCTGGCCAAGCGAAGTCAATAACCCGGTACCTGGTGTGATCGAAGGGTCACCAGCGAGTAGAGGGTATGATGGAGGCTTCGGAGTTGCTCTCGCCAACAAGGATCTGAAGCTTGCGCTCAAAGCCGCTGAGGATGCCAATGTCAAGCTTGCACTGGGAGAGCCGGCGAGAGCGCTCTATGATGCGGTAGAAAACGCAGAAAACTGCAAAGGCAAAGATTTCTCGGTTGTATACCGATATCTAGGAGGCAAAGAGTAGTTGAAATGAATCCAGACTCATGACCCCTGCGTTCTGGCATATTCCGCGGTTCCTGCATTTGTGATGGTTTCTAGTCGCACACTCGCCCCCGCCACACGGCTCAGCCACACGAATGCGTCATAAGACTTGATCATCAGAACTCCGCAGCTCAGGCGACTCGGCTACCACATCACAACCCATACCTAGCAGCAACAACGACAGCTTATCATTACTTCTCCCCACCAAGTCGTTGCCACAGACGACGTTATCAAAATGTGCGGTACTGATTGCTTCCTGATGCTCCTCAGCGTCCTTTTCCCACCTATTGGAGGTACGTCTCCTTGCCGAGCTCTAGGCAGCACCTCGCGCAGAAACGAACATGCAAGCTGATCAAAGATACAGTGTGGGTCAAACGCGGACTCTGTGGCGCAGATTCTCTCATCAACATCGCGCTCTGCTGTCTCGGTGTGCTACCTGGCCTTCTCCATGCCTGGTACATCATCCTCAAGTACCCCGAGACCTACGACCCGCACGGATACCAGCAGGTGGCTGATGGCGAACGCGGCGACGGACGAACTACATACTATGTCGTCACGCACGAACAACCCGCGCGACGAGGACAGCCAACGCATGGCGCACACGCAAGCTACGGAACAGTAGGATCGCAGCCGAGCAGTGGTCAGTTCCCTGGGCAGCAACAAGGCTTTGTGCAGCAGAGCCAGAGCAACGTCAAGGCGAAGCAGGATAGGAAGGGCGCACAGCCGGCAGAACAGAGCCACAGCGGAGAAGGTAGCTCGAGCCAGCCAGAGGGGCCGCCGCCTGCGTACGCGGATGTAATCAAGGGAGACAACAAGGTGCAGAAGCCATAGGAGGCTGTGAGATGGTTGTGCAATTCGGTCGCATGGTGATATGAAGACTGATGTTGGGCCAAAGATATGGTAATTGCAGAATTTGGTGTTGGCGTTTTTGATAGCCTCGCAGGAGAGGTATAATCTTGATTTACATCGACCTATGAGTAAATGTTCATGTGTATATGATTACTATTAGTACATCCCATCACGTGGCTCGTATAAAGCTGATATGCTGTGGAGCGAACCGCTAAAACATGTACCTGAATGAATCCTGGTAACGCAAACAAAAACGAGAAGGCTAGGCAAGGGTCGTTAGAGTTAAGCAACTAACCACGTGACACAATCCGGCGTTCACAGTTACCTATACCCTTCCTCGTACCCCAGTCTAGCAGTCTTCACCCAATCACCCTCATATCCTCTCCATCCCTGTGTTCATCCATACGCGGTCCCCTATTTACAACCTTGTAAATCAAGGTCTAGAGTCTAGGCTCCTGAAAACAAAGAATATCCTGGAAATTGCCATGTCGTATCCCATACGGGGAAGTCCTGAGCGCCTTTTGGAATCACATTCTGCTGTGAGCTTTACAACAAGAAGGTGAGGATATGTGAAAGGGATGGCCTTCGAGAAATAGATGACGTTGTAGTGTTAGAGCTCCCACATTGGATAAAGCTACCTTATGCAGGTTGTTTGGTCAAGGAGAACTTGCCGAATGGCTCCCCTGACCGCCGAAGGTGTCATAGCGCATTAGCTCAAAATAAGCGTTGTCGCCACGTCATCCAAGGTTTGCCAAACGCCCTCATGGTATACAAGGCCCAACTCAAGCCTGGCCAAGCGAGCTTAATATGGTGACGCAAGTGCTTCGCATATCTAACTGTGTAGTTGGTACTCGAAGACATCATTGTTGGCAAAGCTCAACTAGTCGTGTTTATCACTTGCGCTTTTGGGTTTGCCCCGAAACAGGCTTTATTCTCAATCTACATGTGGCTGGTGCGAACACGTAGTTTGATTTGTTGTCTTTGTGGCTTAAGGACGACGGGGCCCTTTTAGGATTCACAAACTAAGAACAAGTTTGTCCCCTGTCTTCCCTGATATACACCTCGTCCTCTCGCCTTGCAGAGCCAGAATCATAAGAACAATCCTTCGGACGATTTTATCACGCACTTGTCCGATCTTCCGCCAGCTCCCGACCAACCCAGATCCACCTGAAAGGTCATAGGTCATCCCAATTGCCACACTAATGCGTGAGTGGGGTCTTCATTACACGCGTCCCTTCCTTTTACCCGATTTATCGTGCATATCAGACTCCATCGACTAACATTGGAGATGAATTTAGACACTGTACGACGACAAGCGCATCGCCTTGCCTCGCAGGGCGGCGATGCCAACTTCAACCCATTTGCCCGTGTGCGGTCACAGGAGGCGCGCTCGGATGTAGAAAGCCAGGTGCACCGAACACGATCAACTCGGTCGGAAACACACGTAACGCCAGCAATTGAAGAGCAGAGACGACGGGATGGGATAAACACAGAGAAAGAATTCGCACCAATGCATCACGACACGGATCCCATGGCCTCCTCGGTAGGGGGTTCAACCGTGCTTGAACCTCACCCAGCACATCATCACTCGACACCCCGTCATGAAGACGCTGAGGACTCAAGCGAAAGGACAGTCATCGATTCTGCTGGTCCAAGTAATAATGGTGTCACGAAGCGCGTCAAATTCAAGAGCATGTTTGCGAAGAAACACGACACCGAGGAAGATTCTCAGCTCGAGCAAGACGACTCTGAGGAGTTGACGATGGAGGAGAGGAGAAAGAAAGCATTAAAGAAGAAGCTCCCTATTGGCAAACAGATCCGATACGTGTTGTTTGGCGCTTGGATTAATGTCCTACTCATCATGGTTCCCATTGGTTTCGCGGTGAACTACGCCCATCTCAAACCAGTGGTAGTTTTTATCATCAATTTCGTCGCTATCATTCCTCTCGCGGCTATGCTGAGTAACGCAACGGAAGAGTTGGCTATAAGAGTTGGTGAGACCATGGGTGGACTTCTCAATGCCTCTTTTGGGTAAGCATGACCTTGGTTCAGTCCATACATGGACGGAAGTAACTAACAGTTGGCAGAAACGCTGTTGAATTGATTGTGTCTGTGCAAGCTCTGATCAAGAACGAAATCACCATTGTCAAGACTTCGCTTATCGGCAGTATGCTTTCCAACTTGTTGCTTGTCCTGGGCATGTCGTTCTTCCTCGGAGGCGTCAATCGTCTGGAGCAGTTTTTCAACGTCACAGTTGCACAGACCGCATCGTCTATGCTTGCGCTTGTCATTGCTGCGCTTATCATCCCCACTGTCTTCCATAACATGATTGCCGAGGACGATGTGGTGGAAGGTGACGCTTTGAAGAACCAGGAGTTGGTAATTATTTGCACTTGCCATTTGCTTAGTAGTGTGCTAACAACATCCATAGTCTCGCGGAACTGCCGTCATTCTTCTCTTCGTATACGCTTGCTATCTAGGATTCCAGCTCAAGACCCACGCTACTATGTACAACACACCTAGCCAGAAGGTCCCCAAGCGAAAGTCGACCAAAATTGAAGAGGGTGCCGCATCACGTGGTATTGCTACGATTGGCGCTGGCACTGCAGCGGCTTCTGGCGGCGGCGTGAACGTCAAGAGCCTCCTCCAGAATCCCGATGATGTAGAGGAGGAAGACGAAGACGATTTCGAAACACCGCAGCTCTCAGTTATCGGTGCCATCATCACTCTCACCATTTCTACTACGCTCGTCGCTTTCTGCTCCGAGTTCATGGTTTCCAGCATCGACGGTCTCACTGCGACTGGTGGTGTCTCTACAACCTTTGTTGGTTTAATCCTCTTGCCTATTGTTGGAAATGCTGCCGAGCACGCTACCGCTGTAACCGTTGCTATCAAAGACAAGATGGACCTGGCCATTGGTGTTGCTGTCGGCTCTAGTATGCAAATCGCACTACTCGTCTTCCCGCTTATCGTTCTCCTCGGATGGATCTTGGGCAAAGACTGCATGACGCTTTACTTCGACACATTCCAGATCGCAACTTTGTTCGTATCGGTACTGCTAGTCAACTACCTCATTCAGGATGGTAAATCTCGTAAGTTCCACTATACAACACCATGTTCAAAATGAATCGACGACCACTAACATGTTCACAGATTGGTTGGAAGGTGTTTTGCTCATGGCAAGTTACGTCATTATAGCACTTGCAGCATGGTTCTACCCTAACCAGGTGGAGACTTGCTAGAGTGGACGATTTCCTACGTCTTTCCAGAAGTCATTGCCAAAATGTGTTATTTCTTGCGTCCCTTAGATACCCCTCTCCGTACACAAATTGCACTTTCTTGCAATCAAAATTTTCTAATGTTTATCATTCTTTTTCGTGTACTTCTTTGGGAATTACATTTTGGAATACTATATTCTCGCGTACCGGAGGCACTGAGCGCAGCTCAAAACGAGTAGGAACGTACGGTAGCTAGTTAGGAATGTAGCGTGTTTTTCAATATCGATTCATCAATGTAACTTTGTTCAAAGTCCGATTTTCTTGATGTTCTCTACGTGAAAAAACTATTGGTTTGCCAAATACAACACAACTCACCGCTATTATCTCGCCTCATCATGTGGAAGCATGAGTTTCCTCGGTATAGTCTACACACTGTTGATGGCAGCGTCTCTGGTCTCATCGTCGCGGCAGTTCTCTCACTCATCTCTCTCACTCATTGTCCCCTTGGTCCCACGACGTTGGACTCACACGCTCAAACTTACTTCCTTCACCTGGTACTTCAGAAGCGGGACCATGGCCTCTCGCTATTGGATATATAAATCTTGATTCACTGTCCCACTCCCTATCTTTCTCCCACCACGCTTCTCATTTTTTTAATCCCCCAATATCTTGCTCTGAGTAGGAGCATTCGATTAACTCTCAGCTTCGAAATAGTCGGCCGGGCTGCTGTTAACTCTTGACTTCTACCCTCGACTTTGGCTCTCGGCTTACGCTTTCGTACTATACGTACACGCATCATTGCAGACGTAGCAAGACACGGAGAGTTGATTCCTTTTAATTTAGACGACTTTGTCTTACCGTCCTTCCAACTACTGAATCGATATTACATTGACGACGTCTCCTCAGGTAGGTCTTTTGGTTCTTCTTTCAACTTGTCTTTGCTGATCTTACTTGTAGTAATCATCGCTTAGCTTAACAACATGGATGACGATACGAATGACGCTAAAGTGCCTTGTCTTGATGCTGATCTCATTGGAGAAGAAGACGCTCTTTTCGGCAATGGCGGAGAGGAGGATTTCGCTTGTGAACCTAAGAGTGCCTCTGCAGAACTCGATGAGAGTGTGGGCGAGTATGATGAAAAGAAGCAGGAGGCAGAGGAAGAGACAGTAGTAGAAGAAGAAGGAGGAGGAGAAGAAAAGGAAGAAGAAGAGAGAGACGAGGGAGACGAAGCGGAAAACGAGGAGGAAGATGAAAAGATTCACGAGTCAATCGAGCACAGCGATACACCTAAACTGGAGATGCACGATCAATCCGATGCCGAAGATGTAGCGTCTTGTCAGCAAACCGATACTCGCGAAGATGACACTTACATGGAAGAAGCGAGTGACGTACATCATGAGACGGTGGAACGTCCCAGCCAGGAAATCCAGGATGGCGAAGCAAAATACACAATACCTGCTGCTCAAAATCTTACTCACGAAAACAGCGATAATACTATGCTCAATACCTCTGATGAGCCTCAGCGTTACACACACGGCGTTTCTTCCGACACATGTCCACTCAATGGCCATGCATTTCAATCCCCTCGTATTGACGATGAACTATCCGACAATGACGCATCTACACTGTTCGTTCCTGAACGTGCTTCTGCTTCTCCAAATCTAGCAACCCGACCTGGCAACTTCATCGATGCACCTCCTCCAAACCATACGACAGGACCTTCTTGTAAATCAAACAAACCGACGTCCATATATGATAAGTTCAAGATCATCCAGGACAATTGTCAAAAGAGGAAAGCGGCTGCAGCTAAGAAAAAGTCTTTGGCGCAATTCGACAACCCGAATCCCGACAGTGAGACTTATTTAGAGGCTGCTATATCCGGACAGTCGCGTTCTATGGGAGTAAAAGGACCTGAGGTCGATGAAGACGAGAAGGCGCATAGGGATGCTTCTGCAGAGTTCCAGAAGCAGAAGAAGTACTACGAAGGATTAAAACGAAAGAACGATAACGGTAAACTCATGTTTCGTAATGATATCGAATGGATGAGGATCAAGGCTGCCGAAGATGCTAGGCTGAAGAAACGCAAGCGCGACCTTTCTTTTGCTCAGGAAGAAGGAGAACCGGATCTTTTCCCAGAAGCCAATCCTCCGATAATCGATGAGCAAGCAGAAGAGTCAGAGGATGCTTTCAATTACGATCGATTTGATACCAGATCACGCAAACGTCGACGCCAAAATGTACCGCGAAAAGAAGCAAAGCAGATGTCAATGCAGGAAGCAGAACTCCAGAGCATGCGCGTAGCTCTTGATGCTCACAACGACAAACCCAAGAAGAAAAAACAAGCTGGCGACGATGCATGTGGGGAGGCTCCTCACTTGACTGGAAAAGGCAGAGGTGCAAAGTCAAAGTCCATCAGGGCACCGAGAGCAAAAGCACCCAGAAAAGCAGTGGCAAAGGGCGGTCGAAAGTCTGTCAAAGATAAGCGTCTGGCCGAACACGCTGTCAAGCAAGTGTCATCATTGTTTAACTCGAATGTCTTTCATCAGCAGGCAAAAGTAGATGCTAGGGAACAGCCTACCTTTACAACCACTAGAAGGAAGGAGGATGCTCTCAAAGAACTGATTGCGAGTGTTCCCCTTGGTGACATGAAGGCTGCCAGAGGTGACATGAATAGTCTATTGGCAGCCACCAAGGACTTCAACGGACGTGGCTCTGTGAAGCCACATGGAAGCAACGGGTGGATGGTCAAGGGAATGAAAACATCCTTGAAGCCCTACCAGGTTCTGGGTACCAGTTTCATGCGGCGACGTGAGAACGACGAACAGGAGCCAAGAGGAGGGTTGATGGCCGACCAGATGGGGCTAGGCAAAACACTCATGATGCTCGGTAAGTGCAACCCGGCGCGTTCCTTTTTGTATTCACCTTTCACCGTTCACCGTTCTTAGGTATTAACTTTTCTCAGCGAATATTGTCAACGGACAGCCTCCCAGGAATGAACCAGGGCCTAGGACCACTCTTCTCATCGCTAGTAACGCTCTTCTCACCCAATGGGGAAAGGAAATCAAACAGCATACAAACTGCGCTCTCAAGATTATGAGATACAGTGCTGGCACGCGCATCGATTCAACCATGACCTTTGAGGTCTTGGGGGCTCATGATATTGTGCTCACGACGTATAACGAAGTGATGAAATCGTACCCCAAGAACGAGCCACCTATTGAATGCATGACCGCGGAACAGAAGATTAACTGGTGGAAGAGAGTCTACGAGGAGCATAGGGGGGTCTTGCACCGTATGATGTTCTTCCGCATTGTTTTGGACGAGGCCCAAGCAATAAAGAACCACATGGGACGTACTTCGATTGCCTGTCGCGCCCTGATGGCAAAACACAAGTGGGCTCTCAGCGGCACACCGATCCTCAACAGTCTCACTGAACTCTACGCCTACTTCAAGTTCCTCGGCGTCCCGCACACTGGCAGCTTCAAGATTTTCAAGCACAACTATTGCGATACCAAGGATCCCGAGAATACTGAACGCCTGCTTGTCCGACTTTCACAGTTTATGATTCGACGCACCCATGCTGATCACATGTTCAACGCTCCGATTTTGAAGCTTCCTCAGGCCACGCAGAGTACATATTGGTGCGAATTCAATTCCGTAGAACGGTGTATCTATGATATTGTTCGCGAGCGCTTTGCAAAGAGGATCAATATGTGGGCGAAAAAGGGGCAGCTTGATGCATCATATAGCAATGCCTTGGTGTAAGTATCGTCTTCTTTTTTTTTATTTACTTCACAAACAAACTGACAATATTCAGTATGCTTCTCAGACTCCGGCAGCTTACTGCACACGTTCTGATGCTTCAGTTCGTCATGCAGGATCTCCTTGAGCGAGAGGATATCGAGCGTATCCGGGAAGTTGTGCGCGACCATACGGCGGATAGTGGCTCTAGTCGTGGCCGTACTATCCTCGCAATTCGCAAGCAACTTGATCAGCTCTCGGCTCACGAAAAGAAAAAAGCCGCCGAGGCGGATGCTCAGAAAGCCAAGCGGAATGCCGCAGAGGCTTCAGGCGAAGACTTCTACGAGGATGACGATATTCCTTCAACCCAGCCAGAGGAAGAAGAAACCCAAGAGGACCTCGAAGCGGATGCCGAGATTGACGAGGCGTTACAACAGAGGGGCGATCGTAGCTCATCTGGCAAGGACTTCGGCAAGGATTACAACTTCAAGCCATTCTTGAATAGCATGCGATCGGGAGATGCATGGGAGAAGGTAAAAAAGAATGCAAAATGTAACTGGTGCGGTAAACAGCCTCAAAATCCGCATATAACATCCTGTGGCCATCTGATTTGTGGAGACAAGTGCATGGAAGACGTCTACTTGGAGGCAGCCGAAGAGAACAAAGAAAGCGTATCTTGTAAATCGTGCGGGAAAACTCTTGCATACATTCATAGGTGCGAGGTTGATGAGGACGATGGCCCAGATAACATAGCACAAGGCACCAGAAATGCGGTAGCGAAGAAGAAGGAGCGACAGCGCAAACGTCATGATAGAGAAGATATTGCAGCAGACTGGTTGGGATCGTTGGGCGACGATGTGTTGCCGTCGGCCAAGACGATTGCTGTCAAGGCTCAGATTTTGAACTGGATCAAGGAAAATCCCAACGTCAAGATTATTGTTTACACGCAGTTTCTGGCCATGTATATACGCACTCCCGCTCAATTGACACTTGCTAACAGTGAAGTAGGATCCGGATTCTAGCAAAGATATGCCAGAAAGAGGGCTGGAAGGTTGAACAGGTGAGTACCCAACATCCCTATTGGAGAATACAATCCAGTGTTCAGAATTGAGCGTCGACGCAAAAAGAGTGCCGTGGAGGCCTCCGCCACATGCGTCTCCTGATGTGTTGAATTGTTGGATTATGTATTCTACTGACAATGCGCTTAGTATCACGGAAACATGAGCTTTGGTATGCGCGACAATGCCATTGAGACGTTTGCCAAAGATGCCAAAGTTCGTATCATGCTGGCATCGCTACGCTGCGGTGGTGGTAAGTAATCCTCATATGAACTGCTCTTTTGAGTCGCTAATGGAATCGTAGTGGGTCTCAACCTGACGATGGCGTCGAGGGTCATTGTGATTGATCCGTGGTGGAATTCTGCTTCAGAGCAACAGGCTTTCTGTCGAGTCTTCCGCATCGGCCAGCAGGACGAGACTTCGATGAGCCGATTGTGTGTCAAGGATACGGTTGATCAGCGTCTTATTGAGATGCAGGAGAGCAAGCAGGCAGAGATTGATGCAGTGATGGAGGACAACGGCAAGCGGACCAACAAGTGAGTACTTTTACATATTGCCACTTTCGAATCTGAGTTGACAATATCATAGGATAAGCATTCGCGACCTCATGCGTTTGTTCGGAAATCTGGATGAGGACGCAGAAGGCAAGCCTTTCATCTTGGTCGACAACCCTGATCCTCGTGGGGGCTTTCGGGCTGACCGTGACGATGAGGGGTATGCTGATGAGATGTAGCGTTGGGGGATGGCTGCTGTTGGGCTCGTTAGTGCTGGGCGTCGAGGAGCGATATTGAGGGTTTAGCGGCGTTGACGGAACATGACGGCTCGGCAACGAGAAGGAGGCTTTATGCGCCAAGCAGGTCGGCTGGAGAGCCATGGAATTTTGTTCCTGAGTGGTGGCAAAGGGAGACTGATATCTGATTACCTTGCAAGGTTCTATTGGGCGTTGCTGAAGGCTTGCCATTCTCATCAGAGGACACTGAGAATGCTATCCACGCTCAGCTGCCAAGTGTCTCAATCCTTCTGCCAGGCCTACGAAAAGGACTAGGCCAGACATGAGGGCAGTTGGTGGTGAAGGCGTGGGTCTGCCACTACATCTTGAATACTTTCGAATACGTGCAGAGAATACATGACGGTTGAGGGACGACTCGGGCACACGTGAAGCCTCTGGCGCTACGCCATGGCGTACTCGGCAGACAACTGCAGGTGCTGGCGTACGAGGCAAACTCTTGGTGCGGTTGCTCAGTCGACGTCGAGATAAGGGTGGGGTGCGGTCCAATGGCAAACGAGGTGATGGAGATGATTGCGAACAGGCACACCTCCGCCATTTACTCTCCGCAGCCCATGCATGCACCTTTGTGGTGAAGTCGCAATCAAAGCTACCCTGTTCCTGTTTTGGCCTACCATGTCCGGCAGCCAGTTCGCCCTGAACCACGACCGACAACCCCCTCTGGCGGCTGATTAATGTTGTGCTGATTGAGCGGCCGGCATCAGTCAAGTCAAGTCAAGTCAGGTCAAGTCAAAGCGCACACCCCCGCCTACCCGCACCCCACACTTTGCGGACATTCGCGCCAACCCAGAGAGACGCCGTAGCTGTAGTCGTAGTCGTAGTTGTAGTTGTAGTTGTAGCTGCGGTTGCAGTCGTTGTCGTAGTCGTTGCCGTATGCCATGGACACCAGCACCCAGCAGCCCGACGCGCCCGCCAAAAAGGGACGGCGTGGGAAGAGAAGCGACGCCAACGAAGACAGCAACAAGAAACGGCGGTGCATATCCAGCGCCTGCGTGCCCTGCAGGAAGCGCAAGTCCAAGGTACGTAAGCAGCTGTTTCTCCGGCGCGCAAGCAGCATCTCCGCACCCCTCAGGCTGGCTTCTTCACAGGGCCTGGCTAACACGCGACACAGTGCGACGGCACCACGCCCGCCTGCTCCGCCTGCGCCGCCGTCTACAACACCGAGTGCATCTACGACCCCAACTCGGACCACCGCCGCAAGGGCGTCTACAAGAAGGATGTTGACACGCTCAAGAGCAACAACTCGACGCTGCAGACGCTGATCCAGGCCATCCTCAACTACCCGGAGGACGACGTCGCCGACCTGGTCCACCAGATACGCACCTGCGAGAGCCTGGAAACGGTCGCCGATGCCATTCTTGCCAGGGAGAACCGTGAGGACGACGAGGATGAACAAATCAGCCCGCTCTCGACGCCCTCGCTGGCCTCCGCCCAGCCCACCTTTGAGAGCCACCTGAGCGGCAAGATGGGCGAGCTGAGGCTTGAGGATGGGTCGACGCGCTACATTGGCGGCACCTCACATCTCCTATACCTGGGCAAGGGTGATGCGGCCACCGTGTTTCCAGACACGTACGCCGACGAGCAGTACCTGCAGATGGCGGACCCCTTCTGCTCGTGGACTACAGTCACCACAGACCCCGAGCTCGTGCAGCACCTCATCAGCATGTACTTTTGCTGGCACTACAGCTTCTTCACGACCCTGTCCAAGAACCTGTTCCTTCAGGAGTTCAGGCTAGGCAAGCCCCGCCCAGGCTCGGGGCCAAAGACGCAGTACTGCACGCCACTGCTAGTCAACGCTATGCTGGCTCTTGGATGTCATTTCACGTCATGGCCAGCTGCGCGAGCTGTGCGCGACGATTCAGCCACAGCGGGAGACCACTTTTTCAGGGAGGCCAAGAGACTCATCATGGAAGGCGATCTGCACGAGGTTCCTACATTGGCAACTGTTCAGGCGCTGGCGCTGATGTCTGTACGAGAGGCTGGCTGTGGAAGGGAAGCCAAGGGGTGGGTGTACAGCGGCATGTCTTTTCGAATGGCCTGCGATCTTGGCCTCAACCTTGGCATGCACAGCAAGGACACAATCGACGAGACAGAAGAAGATGCTCGGAGAATTACATTTTGGGGCTGCTTCCTTTTCGACAAGTGCTGGAGCAATTATCTCGGACGATTACCGCAGCTGCCGAACACGATGATCACAGTCCCCAAGTTTGATGTCTTCCCAACTGAGGATGCGGAGACTTGGAGTGCCATTACGGATTCTGGGGTCAGCCAGGCACACTCGCAGCCGAGTAGGACGCGCGCAATCTCTCTCCAGATTTCGAAATTGTGCGAGATATCCAGTGACTTGATGAACTCGTTCTATAATCCAACCGATATGGATAAAGTCAAGGGGAAGCAGGCCGAGCTGAAGAAGCTGAGTGAGATACACGTGCGGTTGGAGACATGGAGGAGAGAGTTGCCAAAGGAACTGGAGCCCAAGGAAGGTGGACTGCCACATATGCTTGTGATGCAGTAGGTTGCAGCCGTGTTTCATTCACATATTTCCGCTAACAATGTTTACAGTATGTTTTTCCAGCTGCTTTACATCCATCTCTTCCGACCATTCCTCAAATACAATCCAGATAACTCACCACTCCCTGCCAACGTCTCACCTCGAAAGCACTGCACGCAAGCCGCTGCGATGATCTCAAAACTCCTTCGACTGTACAAACGATCACACGGACTACGACAGATATGTAACATCTGTGTGTACATTGCTCACTCAGCGTGCACTATTCACCTACTCAATCTTCCCGAGAAGAATGCCAAGCGAGATATCATCCATGGTGTAAAGCATCTCGAAGAAATTGCCGAAGGCTGGATCTGCGCCCGACGCACTTTGGGCACCATGACCATCCTCGCCAAGCGTTGGAAGGTTGAGCTCCCTGAAGAAGCTGCTGCAGTACTTGCTCGGACAGAAGAGAAGTTTGGACCATGGAACGAAGTTAGCACGCCAAGAGCGGCTCACAGTGAGCCTGTGTCCATCCAAGAACAACAGCCATCCCCGTCCCAGATATTACCAGATCTACAATCTTACAGCATCTCAATTCCAAACGGAACATCACCGCAGTACTTCGACCGGACGACAAACAACAACACTTCCGTAAGCATAGAACCCTTCGCCCGCTCATCCGACATACACTCCAGACCTCCTTCTGCCGCAAACACACTCGCTTACCCACGCATTCAGCGTCATCCCCACGAGCCGGTCAATCATCAAACACCAGCACACACGCCTCAAGGAATGGGCCACACTCCAGTAACGCCAGCTTCCACACAAGCTCGGCAATCCATTGATGGCCGAAGCACTGCGGGCAACTCGCCAAGTCAACTGTTTGGTGGAGTTGACCAGCTGATGCGCGAAGGCCAGGACTGGATATTCCGAGACCAGAACCAACTCGCGGATGGTTTCGACAACTGGAACCACAACTACGAAGACATTGCGTCATGGTTTGCGAGCGCAGGCTCACCAGCAAACGGGTACACCACGGTACCTAATCCTGCAAGGCCCGCGCAAATGAACGGCGGGCCAGTAGGCGGTCCTGCCGCACAAAACGGGTATAGCCCGAATATGAATGGAAATATGAACGGCAGCATGCAAGAGTTTACGTATGACGAGCGGAGTTGGTATGAATACCATTGAGCGTTGATCCAACACGAGGATTGTGGAATTTTACCAAATTTTTTGGTAGTGAATGGGATTTGCACAATTCAAGCGTTGTTTCATTATGTCAATTTTTAGGGCAATGTATACCAGTAATATTTTTTTTTATGGGAAGGAGTTGGCTGGGTACAATACACTTGTGTATAGGGATCATTCTGGGCGGACAAACATGTTGTAATTCAAAATCGATACTTTTATTTCCTTCTTTTGACCAAAAAGCCTCGAATGTATTATGATTTGTACTCATTACAAACTTTGTCGTCTGAGCATCGTGCTTTGGGGCACAACACCACGCCATTCAACAGCCCTTTTTAGAAGATGTTCACATCTGAATTCAGATGCCAGAAGAACCCATGATGCCAAACATCTTACTTGCCTCCAAAACACCCTCCAGTCATCATAATCTTCCTACACACCTCCTTCCCTAACCTCGCAAACTTCGTCTTCTTCTCCAATTCCTTCTCCCTCTTTTCCTCTTCCTCCTCCTCCCTCTCCTCCCTTACCAATTCATCTCTCAAACCCACCACATCATTCCTTTGCCACGCCCCCGCTCTCACTCCAAGACAAACATCTTCAACCTTGAAGCTCCCCCACCACCTCTTCCTAACCGGCCCCACATTCGCATTTGAATCCAAGTCCTTCCTATTTGTTTGTTTTCCTACTGCTCTTTCTTCTTCTCTCCCTCCTCGAATGCCCTCTCCTGCCCCTGAAAATCCCGAAAACATAGAGCCAGTGTCTGCCTCAGCCAGGAGACCAGGGTTACTGGCCTCCGTCACAGTGCTGAGGCGCGTGGGTGCGTGACGAATGTGGCGCTCATAAATAGAGGGGACGGTTGGCGGAGGGGACGGGGATGCAGAGGGGTGGGGTACAGAAGAAGAAAAAGAAGGCGATGACGACGTGGCGATTGAGGAGGTGAGAGACGAGAGGGTAGAAATAGCATGAAGGGGTGGATGTTGTTGCTGGGGCCAAGTGACGTTTGGCGCGTTAATGAGGACTGGTGTTTTTCGGCCGCGAGGGGGCGAGAGCCCACGCGGTGTTAGCGCACGGATCCGGTTATGGACTGGCGGACGAGAAGGAAGGGAAGGTAACGGGAAAAGGGGGAGAGAAGAGATGGAAGATGCCGTTCTGTGGAATTCATGAGGCACCGGGACCCGGGGAGCGAATGTCAACAGAGATGTAGAACTTGATGATGCCGAGAGGCTGGGAAGTGGTGATGCGGACCGTGATATGGATATAGGCGTGGGCGACGTAGGCAGAGGTGGTAGCTGATCAGGCAATGGTGACTTAGCCTGTTGCAGCCGCAATTGCTCATCCTGTACCTGCATGGCTATATGGAAGTCTTTGTTGTTGCTAAAGAGTTGTGTGTTCGGTGCTAAGGCTACGCCTCTAAGCAACGGTTTCTCCTCGCTGGGAACTAGTCCCGACTCATGCTCACAGAGATTTGGCATTGACTTGGTGGTGAGTAGGGTGGGTTTGTTGTTGTCTTGTCGCTCTAGAGTATAGAGGGATGGAGTCTTGGTGGTGTAAAAAGAAATCTCCATGATGCTGGTCGGATGGGAAATGCAAACGTTGCAGTCTTTAAAGTGCTGTGTCAGGTAGCAACAAAAAAGCACAGCATACCCTGAACGCCTTCAAGATGTGGTGAGTCTCCAGGATCTGCGCCGAAAAAAGTAGTCGAGATGAACAGGGGATTGGAATATAACAATATTGGTGGCATAAAATTGGGCCGTAAAAATATTTTTAAATCCACTGGATAGGTTCATTCGCCTTACCAAAGATCTATTATTGGTTCCCAATGTTGACGTCTGGTTCCTCGGATAGGGAAAACACTGGTATTTTGTGCCGTGGGGTCTCCGATGGGTCTCGTGGAGCACAACCATGGACGGCCAATTTGCAATCTTTTGGGATTATTTTTGCAGCGTCGTTGTAAAATCCTTGTAACCCACTGTGCTACATTTTTTCCATATGATTCGTTTTGAATACTCCTTATGGCACAATCGCGAGTTCTGATTCGTCTTTTTTGTGTGGTTCGAGCAGGACCTGTGCATCATGGTTCGTAGATGGTTGAGGTTGATGTGCAGGCCTATCATCGCTCCGTGATTCAGTTGGTACTTGCCGCCCGACACTATTCTCCAAATTTGTGACCTCTGCTTTAGGCGCCACCCTCTTCTGTCTTGCCCGAGCGATTAGGTCATCAAACTCGCTCTTATTCGCCTTTGCGTAGCTATGCCCATCGAAGTCTTTCCTCATTATTTTGCTCTCTTTACTTTCTGCCCGCCCACCCTGAGTGGTTTCCCACTCTTCAAGTTCTCTGATTAAATGACGCTTGCTCTTACGTACGCTTTCATCAGCATCGCAGTTTGCGTTATAGATGTTCAGCCATTCAATATGGCGCCGCTTCATTAGGTCCTTGCTGCCCCAATTTGGAATCCCGATTTCTTGTAGCTTTTTTCGAAGTGCCCCTTCCTTGAGCATCGCATAGTTGAGCTGAGATAAACGAGTTGGTGGGGGTGAGGGGTCTTTTTGCCGCCGTTGGAGGGGATTCGGAAAAGCACTCTGGGTCCTACGCGTTACGTTGTTAGCTTCAAATTCAGACGTGATTATGTTCACATATAGACATACCTTGATCTTGTACTGCGTCCCTGTGACGCGTTTTGGCCCGGACACACGTCCAGATGATTGTACACCTGCTCAGGCTTCATAGCCTGACTGCAAATCGGGCATTTAGCCATTCCATCTGGAAGAAAGTCGTCATCCCCACTTTCCTCGCTATCCGCGACTTCAGCACGCTCGCTCCCTATTCCTTCGCTACTCTTTCCCCTTCTCGTTCGCCGACTCCGCATCTGCTTCCCGCAGCCTTCCCCTTCCTCGTCAATATCTGTGTCCTCCAATTTTCTCTTCCTCCCTTTCTCTCCATTTGCCTTTTCCCTTTGCCTCTCTTTGTCTTTTTTCGCCAACTCCAACGCGCTTCCCCTCACCTCTTGAAACCTGCCCACCACCTCTCTAACCGCGAGGTTCGGGCTCAGCTTGTCGCTCGAACATGCGCCCTTGCAGCTTGGACATTTTCCATCCGTCGCGATGCATCTGCGTATACATATGGAGCAAAAAGTGTGGTGGCAAGATGTAATGACTGGGTTGGCATAGAACTCTTTGCACACTTCGCAGCGTAGCGCAGCCTCAACGGATTCAAACGCGGGGAGTGACGTCGCGAGCCAGTCGGTCGAGTCGGGGAGATCGAATTTGTTGTCCATAAGTTTTGCACAGAAGGAGATGTACGCGTGCCGTGTGATGAGGGTGTTTGTGTGGATGGGGCGTGTTTGGGAGGCTTGATCGTCAACGCGAGATCACGTGCTTGATGATCAAGTGCGCTTGCCGGATCTGTCATTACGCTTTCTTCCGCCTCACCAACGCATTGCAATCACACAATTGACGACAAATGTTGACTTGGCGTGTTTGGACACGGCGTTCAAATGTTAATGTGGACAATTCCCTAGCAAGAGTCACCGGGCTGCTACAATGTAAAGAAATGATAGGGCCTAGCAAGAACAGGCGCGTAAGTATAAAGCAAATAAAATGCTGGCTCACTGTCACAACGTGACATTAGTTTGCAGGAAGTGATGTTTGACAGTAGTAAGATGCGACTACTACAGGTCTGCATATTTTAAGGTAGTTGTCTATACAATGGCGTTTCGACTAAGCTCAGTTGTACCACTGCTCTAAGCTGTTAATAGACTTGTTGCAACGATATTTGTTGCATTGCCTGGCTCTTTACACATCAACGGTGGATTGGTCAAGGTTGTTACCAATAAGAATTCCTTAAACTTTGATGACCATACTCTTGCTCCGAATGCCGTCGAAGATACATGTGTTATCCACAGGAACGTATTGCTCCGTGATAGCTTTGATGACTTCTTGTGATACTATACCACCTGTCAAAGCTCCAATGTTATGCAGCTCTGACCCCCCTGCTCGGGTGCTATTACATGTCAGACGATAACTCATGAAGAGAAAACGGGTTTGATAACTTACAGTTCTCGGGCGAAATCTCCAATCTGTGACTTCACTGTTGCATAATCATCCTCGTCCAAGGATGAGACTGATTCCTTAACCAAATCATCTGCAATACTTAAAGCGATACCAGTGAGCTTCTCTGAGTCGGATACTTGGTCGATCTCACCGGGCGCCTGGACTGCACCGCCGAGAGTGTCCTGATTATGCGTGGCAATGAATTTGTCCCAGGCTAAGAAGGCAATGTACAACGGTATCAGTGAGTCGGGAAAAGTAAGCATCTGAGCAATAGATTTTGCCTGATCTCCCCATGTGATCTTTTCACTCGCCTGAACGATATGAAATGGCCGGCCACGCACTAGCTTGATGTGCGCAGCATTCTTACAAAACGCCTCGATGTGTTTCTCTTCGATTTGGGTGTTTCGGTTCGCATTCCGTTCTAGAAATCGCACACTGTCAACTACTTCTGCTAAATCTTTTCGTGCTTTCGACTTGTAGATGTTCTGTAGCCGGATGTAGTCGGCTGAGCGTGCCTTCATATCCGGTACAGAGCCAGGTACGGGTAGAACGCCATATTTGGTGTAGAACAATCCAATCGCATTGGCTATCACCCAGAAGGTAGGCGAATCCTCGCGCACAAGCACACACTCCTTGGCTGTGAATATTTCTCTGACAGCACTGCTGGGCTCTGGGGGATTTAACGATTTCAAAACTGCTGCTACAGCCTCGTCGAAGTTCTCTTCGCCGCCTTCAGGAGTGTTTGTACGTGCCGCCTGTGACACAATGCTCCTGAACTCAGTCTTCTCCTTGTAGTTTTGCGGTGGCTTGCCATCATGCTCCTTCTTCCAAATTCCGAGAAAGTATAGCAATAGCGCGAGATATGGAACGTGGCCGTGGTCTTCAGCGTCCAAGCTATCGATATTGGCTGTCATCTCTTCCGCAAACTGCACCAGCTCCGGCCATGGCTGTAGCAATCGAAGGTCTGAAGTTGTCTCGGGGCTTGGGTGCGTGTCTACGATCGGGAACGTGGGAGGCAAGTGCACAGAAAAGTGCGAGTAGAATCCGACTGAATGTACATAAAAGAGCGGGACTAATGCAATGCTCGCATGATCAGAGAGTCTGATGAGAAGCTCGGGACGAATGGGCGCGGTTGCGATGATGAGCGTATACGCTTGTAGAACGTTTGGCTGCAGCAGCCACGACTCAATAGGCTAAGCAGCCAGTCAGTACAACAAGTATAACCAGGCGCATTTCGAACGCACCTCTGTAATGTAGTGACCTTCAACATCCGGGTTGAGCTCTTTGAGCAGATTGCACGTGTATTCCGCCCGGTATCCCCCAAGATGCTGCTCCTCGAGAAAGAAGTTAACGCCGAGATCTGCCTCACTGACTATTGCGGAGTCCTGTATTGTGAAGTTGCCAATCCCTGGTAGTACCAAGTTCTTGAGCGTTTCCAGGCCTACGACGCCGGGTCCAGAGTTGATGAGAAGAATGTGTGAGTTCTCCAGTGCAATTTGGCCATTGGCTCCCCAGAGACGCAGTTGGCGATCGTACCTGCCTAGATCAGCAGCCGCTGGGGTGATGACGAGAGCTTCCCGAGCTTCGGATTAGCTCACTTCTTCTCTTTAGCTGTTGGCCCTTGCACAGGTGGAGGGAGGTCCGCCATTATGTATGTGAGTGTACTGTGCTGCAATAGATGACCAGGCGAGTACGGCGGGGTTTGTTTGTGCGGTTGGGGCAGGCAGTGTTAATCGTTTGGCAGAATCACACCGCCTGAACGCGCGCAATCACGCCGCGTTGTCGTACTAAGCAATGTGGGGATGGTGGGGATAGTGGGGATGGTAGCGGGGCGTGACACGTTCACCGTTTCGCAAGGATTGTAAATAAATGTAACCAAACGCAATCTAAATCCCCAGCATTGATTTCATATTTAGGAGTGAATATCATCTATTATCTCTACACATCGATAACCTTGACCTCAGGACCCTCTATTTTCTTCACCTTGCGTCCTTCCCACCAAGACATTATTCCTGCAAATGCAGCTACACCACATCCTAAGGCAATGAAAGTTCCTATGGAGACACAAGTTAGAATTGTTCCAGCCAACACTCAACAACGACCTGATGCCTCTGCGCTGTCACGGAGTGTTACAGAGAATGGACTTACCAGTGGCCCATGTCGGCCTATTTATTCGATTGTAGTGCCACATGTAGAAACAAAGGACTGCCTGAAAAATTGTATTCAGCACCATCATGTAGATTGTGAACCTTAGCTTCCATAGTGCCGTTGGTGGTGCGCGTGTGCCTGTGAACGTAGTCGTCTCTTCCTCACCATCGCCGCGCAAAGCATCCGGGTACTCAGGTCCTGGGCGAAACCAGGCCTTGTTCTGTTGTGTCAGATGTCTCATGGCAGCTTTGTCATGGAAGTGTGCAACCCGAATCAACCAGTACAAGTCTCTGAAGCGCCAGGGTGCAAGTCCGAAACCCGTTACGCAAAAGAGCGCGTTTAAAATCTGACTACAAATCTCAAGCCATTTTTTGTTGGCCGAGTTATTGTCAGTACAGGAAGGATGACACATGGCTGGAGCTGCTCCAAGGAGCAAGAAAAAGAGCATGGCGCCCCAAGCCTGATTGGAAGAAAGAATTAGCACAATTGTTTTGATCGAGCAAAGGCCAAACTTACGACAACGTTGAGGCCATAGATGGTGATGCAGAACCCAGATGGAGTCAAGAAAAACTTCCAAAAAGCCCTCAACCCGTTCTTGATAGTAGGCCCCCAATTCGCTTTCCGCTGGTGTTGATGTTTCTCATGGAAAGACTGCATACGGGCGACTCGTCGGATTCTCCTGTCCTCCAGCTTTTGATGCAGAGTTCGATGCACCGTGACCTGCGGTTCAACAGGACGATCTTTTTCATCTGGACAGACTACGACAAGACCTCCATTTTCATCTGGCTTTGCAACTCGAGTAGAATGGCCGTGCGCATCGAAACTGATATTCGCTCCTCCGGACTCAGTTTCGCGGAGTTCTGTTAAATTTGGTGCTTGTGCGATGGCGGTGGCCGTTGCCTGCCACATTCCCAGCTGAGGTCCCCCTCCAGTCATCAGCGATGTGGACGCTGCGCGCGCACGACCAAGGATGCCATCTTTCTTCTCAGAGTCGGCCATAACAACATGCAATTGACTTAGAGAGATGGCTCGAGCCAGGACACAACTTATCAAAACAGATATAGCTGATCGGGCCTCGAAGAACTTAAAAAGGTGGGTCGGAAATTGGCGAAGCTCTGCGAGTTGTCTGTTGCGGCGGGACTTCGGTGGATCACAGCGGAGGATCTATGGATGACCACAGCGTGGACATTTAACAGTTATATCGTTGATTGGGCGGCCCGTTTTAAAATCTGTTCGTGTTAACGGAAGTTCTCCGGTGGCTTGGTATTGAATCTGACAGCAAATCGATCAATTTAAACATGCATATTATTTGTAATTTTAAAACCAGTACAAAACCAAAATACCAACTGTGATTGATCAAGAAATGGAAGGAGTACAAAAATAAAGTATGAAGGCTTCTTGCGTTACATGAAAATTCTAGAGAGTAGAACCAATGTGACTAGATTTGTGTCAATTATGTGAATTTTGAAGTTTTAATCACTGTAATTTCCTATCATTATGCTGCAGTTAGCGCTACTTCAACTTTGAGGATGTTTAATGAATTACAAGTTTTTGGACGAACTGGACGAACTAGACGTTATTTTAACTTAGGCTTTGTAATATATTTCATTCGGATTTTTAGTCGGCGACTTGCGCTGGTTGATCATCAGTCTAGTTGAGATGATTCATCCTCACCATGGCTGATAAACGCCGTTAAGAAGCCGAAATCGTGAGCTAAAGCATCCCTCGGTCGTTCTAGATCAAGGTAACAGGAAGAAGCAGAATACCGTTGTCTGATTGGGTGACATGTTCAATCAACAACCTTTTCAGGTTAAGCGTGTCATGACTGCAGCTAAACGTTGTGCCGAGTACTTTCACATTGCTCTCACATGTTCCGATTCTCCATTATATCTTCATCGCAACTGACCACGCGTGCCGCATAACGCGCATCATGGCCTACATGGCCCCACACATTCCTAATCCCGCAACAAAGGGCTCAGGGAGAATGAACTCATTTGGACAGGCTGTCGTGAATTTCCATCAGAACCCGAAACGATTGGAATTCTGGTTCACCAAGTTCCAGGAAGACAATTGCAGGGAACTGGCATCACCCAAATGTCGAAAAGGAAACCTCGCTATTGCAACCGAGGAAGACAATATACCTACACCGCGACTGAATATCGCGATTCATATTGTAGGCTCCAGAGGCGATGTGCAACCTTTCATCCCAATTGCAAAACTGCTTCAGGCACCCCCTCATGGACACCGAGTACGGATATGTACTCATCCAGCATTCAAAGATTTTGTTGTTCGTAATTTCTTCCAGGATCTCTACTTCTTCAGGTTTCAGATTCGTCATCTCCTAGGTATAACCCGCTGACGTGGATCTTAGGAAAGCAACGGGGTCGAATTCTTTTCAATTGGAGGCGATCCAGAAGCATTAATGGCCTACATGGTTAAAAATCCCGGGCTAATACCCGGTATTGAGAGTATCAGGGCGGGAGATATTGGTAAAAGGCGTCAAGGTATGGCGGAAATGATAGACGGCACCTGGCGAAGTTGTATTGAAGCTGGGGATGGCATGGGAGAAAAGACTACAGCACTCGACGTTGACGACTCAGAAACCTTGTTTCTTGCAGATGCTATTATCGCAAACCCTCCATCCATGGGTCATATTCACTGTGCAGAAAAACTCGGCATCCCTCTACATATCGTCTTCACTATGCCATGGTCGCCTACTAAAGTATTCCATCATCCTCTGGCTGCTATGGAATATGGAGACGTTGAAGTGCCTGTTGCAAACTATTTTAGTTACACTATGATGGAGTTATTGACATGGCAAGGGTAAGACTATCTTACGTTACATTCGTCCCTTTGATTACACTGCTGATCTCATGTAGACTTGGAGATGTCATCAACAAGTTTCGACAGCAGACACTGAAACTCGACCCAGTAAGGATAGCAGCATCTTTCATATTTTCTTAGCTTCGTAAAATTGGCTAACACTCAATCTAGGTCAGTCCGTTGTGGGGCCATCAGCTGATGTCAAGACTGCGTGTCCCTCATACATACCTCTGGTCACAAGCTCTGATTCCAAAACCCGAGGACTGGGCATCTCACCTTAGTGTTAAGGGATTCTCATTTTTGAAGCTCGGTACAAATTACACGCCTCCTCAAGATCTAGCCGATTTTCTCAGCGCAGGCCCGCCACCCGTTTACATCGGCTTTGGATCGATCGTCGTGGCAGATCCTCAGGGACTCACGAAAATGATATTTGAAGCTGTCAAACTTGCTGGAGTACGCGCCCTTGTCTCAAAAGGTTGGGGTGGTGTTGGAGTGGGTGATGTTCCCGACAATGTGTTATTACTGGGCAATTGTCCACACGACTGGCTTTTTCAAAGAGTTTCTTGTGTTGTACACCATGGCGGCGCTGGAACGACTGCAGCAGGGATCGCACTTGGGGTTCCAACTGTAGTTGTCCCGTTCTTCGGTGATCAGCCGTTCTGGGGGCAGATGATAGCGAAAGCGGGCGCAGGTCCGAAGCCAATTCCGTTCAAACAAATGACAGCAGAGAGCTTGGCAGCCAGTATAAAGTTTGCCCTGAAAGACGAGGTCCGGAAGGCCGTTAAGGAGATGGCGTCTCAGATTGGCGAGGAAGACGGTGCATTGGGCGCAGCTGAAGACATTCAAGAGAAGCTTCGATTGGACGAGATGAGATGTGATGTCTGCCCAGAGCGCCTAGCTGTGTGGCGAGACAAGAAGACAGGGGCACACCTGAGCGGTTTTGCAGTAGTTGTTGCTGTTGAACGACGCCTATTGCCTCCAGACCGTCTTCGTTTGTAAGTGGACTGTCATGTATTGCCGATTGGTATTCATCACTAATATGATCGTGACACAGACTTCGTCATAGAGACTGGTGTAAGTAATCCAAATGGCGAACGGCCCGCAGGCTGCTATGTCCAGGTTTTCATGAGCAATCTGCTGACTACATAGATGTTTATGAGGGTGCCGAAGGACCATTAACTGGTGCTGTAGCTGGTGTTTCTGGACTATTTTCCTCGATTGGAATTAACACGTCAGACTTTTCACATCGTCTGAGAAAGCGGCCACAACCTCAACTTCCACAGGAAAGTACCGCCAAACCCGAAATTAATAACAGTAGCATAGATGGACAGCCTCAGACCGAAAGTTTTGGTACCGAGAAAATGAATGCTCTAGCTTGGCGGATGGCAACCAAGTCGTATGATAATGATCTTTCTCGCAACTTCCACCAGCCGGCCGAGAACCAACGTATCGTGAGAATCCGCAATAGGGTCATTGCACGAAAGGCGAAGGGTGGACGGACGCATCAGATTACAAGCGCGACGGCACATTTTGCTGGTGATTTGACGGTAACGGGACTGAAAGGTAAGATAGCCAACCTTGAATACAAAGCTTGCTGACATGAATTAATAGCTCCTGTTGCGTTCTTTTATAACCTCGCAACTGGTTTTAGAAACCTACCTTCCTATACTATTCACAATGATCTAACTAGACGACGAGATGCAATCACAGGGCTTGGTAGTGGGGTCAATTTGGCTGGGAAGGTCAGTTCATTTGCATAGTCCGTTTGAAGGTCTCCATGGCTAATGTAACGAACTAGGAATTCGCACTGAATATTCTCGAAGCCTTTGGCGGTGTGATCAGACATCCAGTAGTTGGTGCACAGGAAGAAGGTGTAGTAGGATTTGGAAAGGGAATTGGGAGAGGGTTGGGCGGTTTCGTGTGCCACATTTTAGCTGGTATGTCTTCTGTTCATTTTTTTTAACGGCGATGCTAATATCAGCAGCAACATTTGGAATCCCCGGATATACGCTCAAGGGAATCGAGAAGGGGTTGTCGAAGAGACAACTTACTTCACTTCAAGCCGAGTTTTACCTGATCCGCATACGGAAGGCAGACCAAGAATATCGGCAGTCGAAGCAAGAACAGAGAGATGAAGCTGCAGAACGATGGCAAAAGATAGTAGACATAATGGGGTGATTATACTTTAGTTTTCAAGCCAGATGGCTCACATTTTGTAAGACTAGCGAAGCAAATTTTAATAGAATTTAATATACATTATTCGTCCAAGCAGTCTGAATACGTTTCGAAGTCGTGGATGGCTGTTTGCATCCTTGATGCTGGTACTTTTGCTTGGTGGGGTGGCTGACTAAAGAGGGGCAATGCCGCGGAGTTCCATCGTCACAGTCACGCTCTAGACTTTCTTTCCACTCGACAGCAGCTTTATTCTTTTGTCCATGCGCCTACAGACGAGACTCTTGCAGGCTGGAAAAATTACGCGTCAGTTTCGTAGTCTCAGTCATCAGAAAGTCCGACTACCTCTTCTGCAATCTCAGTCCCCGTCTACGCAGCCTCCCGGCATAAACATACCATACGCCAGGGCCACTTCCAGGAACACCTCCACTGCTCAATCTCTCCACCAAAACACAATGACAGATGCGCGTGTTGAGTCTGCCAAGCGGGCGGCCGCGCAACAAGCCGTGACGGACCATTTCGATCCATCCGCAAGCTACGTCGGCATCGGCTCTGGCACGACCATTGTCTACGTTGTTGAGGCCATAAAACAACAATCCACAAATCCAAACGTTCGATTCGTCCCCACAGGATACCAGTCACGCCAGCTTGTCATACAAGCGGGGCTCTCACCCATTGCCTTTGACAGTCTGCCCGATGATGTGATGCTAGACGTCGCATTCGATGGCGCCGACGAGGTGGATGCGGAGCTCAATTGCATCAAGGGAGGCGGTGCCTGCCTGTTCCAGGAAAAGCTCGTCGCCGAGCGCGCAAAGAAGTTTGTGTGTGTTGCCGACTACAGGAAGAGGCAGGATCGTCTGCTCACAAACTGGCCCACAATACCCATTGAGGTTGCGCCGCTCTCGCAGAACAAGGTCATTGCTGCGCTCAAGGTGCTCGGTTCCACAGGCCCCACGCTAAGAACCACATTATTGGAGAAGTCAGGGCCTCTTAAGACGGACCAGGATTTTTACATTGTTGATGCGCCGTTCCCAACACTTCTTACCTCTGCCGATGTCGCATCTGGAAAGGGAAAAGGCGATGGAAGTGATGGTACATGGGAGGTTAACAAGATAAGCAAGGCTATCAAGGGGCTTACTGGTGTTCTTGAAGTTGGTATCTTCGCCGGGTTGAATGGAATTGAGGCGTCGGAACTACGAGCCAAGGAGGGTCCTAAGGCTGCAGTGGTCGGTGGGCAGAGACCAATTGCGGTGTACTTTGGCATGGCAGACGGTACAGTCAAGCTTCGCACAGTAAATGGCGAGCAGTAAATGGCGGGTGATTAGATACTTCCACATTTTAATTGTATATGATAGTCTTAAATTGAACACTCGTGAAAAGCGACAGTACTTCTAGAGCTCTCCTAAGCCTGCAGAGTAGCATCACTGCCAACTTCGCATTCCCCCATCGAGCCACCAATATGCATAGGAATTCAATAGCGTCACTTCCTTCATACAGTCCTACAAATCTGATCACGAAAATATGCACAACACGAGCACTTGAAATGATAATAGCAGACAAAAGATGCAAGGTCATCAAGATTCATAGTAAGAGCATATTTGATCGTGAAAATTTGTTCAGATTGACTTAACCGACCAAACCCCATGTCCTAATATGCCCATCGTCAAGATTCATAGCCATAAACCCTGACCCTCAAAAACGAGTGAAAGATAGAATAGGCAGTAAACAAATGGTTTTGATTCCATATTCCCTCAAAATAACCCAAATAGAGCCCTCAGGCTCGCGACACTAATGTCGCAGAAGAAGAAAATTTCCTGATTTCACAATCATTCCGCTCAGCGAAAAGAGAGAGATCAATCAAGCGTGGCGGCGGCGACCGTGGAAGGTGTTGCGCTTCTTGTACGAGCCGTAGTCGTACTGGGTGACATACTGAGTCACAACCTCGGTGGTGGTGACGACCACGCACTTGTAGCCCTTAGGGCACACCTGAGGTGCCGCGGTAGGAGCAGGGGCACCGGCCGATGATGGTGCGACAGTGATGGTATACTCAGGGAGGTCGGTAGCAGTGGGCGCAGGAGCGACGGCGGAAGTGAGTGTCGTCTTGGCGGGTGCGTAGGTCTTAATGTCCTCCTTCACGGCAGCAGCGCTGGTCTTGCTGGCAGTCTTAGTCCTGGTCCTAGTCTTGGTCGCACTGTTGTAGGTAGGATAAGCAGCCTCAGCAGTTGACTCAGGGGCGACATAGGTTGACTGGGCAGCACTGGAGGCTGGCTGAGCAGCACTGGATGATGGCTCAGCGGAGCTGGCCTGAGGCGAAGAGGTATCGGGAGAAGAGCTTGCAAGGCCTCCGCTCAAGATCTTGCCAACATCAATGCTAGCCTTCTTGGGAGTGAGAACAGTGCCCTTGTTAGGAGGACCGTTAAAGTTTCCGGCGTTGCACTGGTCTTGGATGCCAGTGCACTTGGCAGCGAATAGCTCGCAGCCAGCCTGTCCAGTTGGCGGCGCAGCAGCATAGCACTTCTCAGACTGGCTCCAGCAATCCTTTGATGAAGCCCAGCATCCATTCTCGTTTGAGTAGTCAGCGACCTCCTTTCCACACCAGTTACCGTTCTCGGCGATGCAACCAGCTGTGATCAAACCCTCGGTCTGGCTAGTCTGGCTGGCGGTCCTAGCGCCACTGGACACAAGCTTAGCCACGCTAGGACCAGGGAGCTGAGTGTACTTGGAGTTGTCAGTGTTGTAGATATCGAACTCAGTGCTGGGTGTGCCGTAGTTAACGTGTCCAGGGATTGAGACAGTCGACTCGGGACCCAGGCTGCCGGTGCTCTCAAGGAAGATCTGGGCGCAACCAGTGTAGAACTGGGGGTCGCCCTTGTCGGCGGCATGGAGGGACAAGATCTCAGGACGAGCGAGGTAGTAGCCGCCCTTAAGCCCCTGGGGAAGCTTCACATTGAGGAGACCATTGTTGTTAATGATCTCATCTGTGCACCACTGCTTTGTAGAAGCATCGTAACCGTGCTCGAAAACTTTGAACCAACCATCACCGGTGGCTAGATATATTTATAAGCTTGATACTGTTTGAAGAATGGTAACAAACTTACCAGTGTCGTCAATAGCAGACGAAACCTTCTTCAGGTAAAAGGCGCAAGGTCCCTTGTGTCCACTGTCGATGCGCTCCTTGGATGGGTCACTTGGCCAAGCACGGATCTCGAAAGAGAGCATAGCACCATCCTTGACAGACTGCACGCGAGAAACACCTTTGGTACCGCCAACATCTAGAAATAGAGGTCAGTGGTGCTTGATCAGCGGGCTATCTTGAAACATACTGCAAGCCATGGCCTCGCTTTCGAGACCAGCAATAGGGTTGGTGGTAGTTTGCGAGTCGTAGCTCATACGCATGGCGACGGCGTCACCCTAAAATTGGTTAGACAATGTCACCTTTTACCGATAGGATGAACAAACCTGGGGTACTCCATCGACGAAGAAATCGGTGAACGCCGTGTGAGCAAAGGCTGCGGGGGCCGAGGCCAAGGCTGCAAAGAGGATGGACTGAGTCTTCATGTTGATTGAGATCTGGTTTTTGATGATAGGTGAAGTGTGATTGTGGTTGCTGTTGTGTAGTTGATGTATAGCACAGGGACAAAGCGAGTCACTAGGACTTCAGCGGCGTTTCGAGTGTTGTAAATGAATGGATTGGTCGACTGGCGACTTGAAAGAATGACAGGGCAACAAAGCGCCGGAGAAAGAGAGACAAAAGCTGGCTGGGAGGTTGTTGTGAAGGAGAGAAAGAAATCAGACAGAAGAGGGGAGGCGTCCGGTTTTCATGTCCGACGGGACACGCATCCTTCCCGAATCGGTGCTCCTGGCATTCCCGCCACTTTGCCGCGCCGCTGAGAGTCCTTGCAACAGATCCCTTGAGAGTGCGCAGGGCTTGCCAAATCTGCCCTAGAAATTGCTGTCAGGTTCGAGGGGAATCAGCCTTAGGACTCGTCAGCCAATCAGTATGGACCACAGAATGCTCGGGTGAAACATGAAACACAAACGAACGCCGTCATTAGCGCCTGCCTAGAGAAGCATGCGGCAAGGTGAGCCGTCGGTGGCGCGTCCTCATACGAGCTAGCTCAGGTACGGAGCCTTAATTAAACGTGGGAGACTCTTGGCGGGGTTGTTTCGCGAGTCAAAGTATCAACAAAACACTGCAAAACACGCTGTAAAAGCATGGGAGCCAATAGCCATGGCATCTAGTGGGAGAACTGAGAATGGAAACTGCATCTCTTCACAAAAATATCGTCTCTCGGGATGCAGTATCCTGGTACAAAATGACCTCTTCCCCCTGTGCACTACCGACGAACGCCCGCAGCTTATTCTTGCGAAGATTCCGCAGCTCGAGTCTCGGCCTGATGCCAAGTGTCTCCACTCATTTATGGATCTGTGGATCGGACAGCGCCTTGTAGCACGCGTGGAGGGCCCAACGGGGGCGTCGCCTAGCATCCGGAGCAGGTGGAAGTTTTCCATCCCACAGGGATTCGTCTGGCGCCAGCGGATGTACCATTAGGTACCTCCGTCGCTTCTACTAGTCATGGCGTATGTCAAGTTCCCATTGATCGCCAGGATGACCCGGACCGCGACAATCTTGCAGAAAATGAGATAACTGTCAACAAAATGTTTCTATGACATGAGGATGATTTGACGTCTGCGGGAGGCCTTGGATCATCCTGGCTAGACCATAGGTGGGGGAACGAACGCTGTACTTGGGGAAAGGCCCATGCGCTCAATGCAAAGGCACACAACAAATAATGTCATCACCCTCTATGGCGCTCGGGATCCGACGTACAGAGCGTAGCCGCCGCCTATCGATAGGAAAGCGCTTCCTTAGGGTAGCTGAGACGCATGGCTGAGATGATTTTCCCGGAGGCGTTATGGCGCGTGTGGGGCCCCTGGAAATAAGGTTGGATATTCCGACGGGGTGTTTGGCTAACATACATCGGATTTGACTGCGGCGACACGCATTTTGGTCAACGCACCGAAACGGCCTTGAGGTCAACACATATGACGTTGAGACTTGGCCGTGAATCGGCTTTTCGTCCGTCGTCGGAGCTCGAGTCAATGGATACCTGTCTGCTCCACGCGCCTGTAATCGAACGCTAAGATAAAAACCACAAAAAACTTGTCATCAGGATCCGACAGCGTTTCAGATATCATGTTGTGTGTCCATGTTGTGAACCCAAATGGCCGCGTTATTTTCACCAAATCACGGCTCCTCGCCTCTGGAGATGAGCAACTCAAGAGCACCGAATGTTCGGCGGGTTGGGCTAAGACTTCCCAGTCTCAGTTACTACTTTTGAGTTGCCCTTTCCGTGACTGGTTCCAAGTCGATGATCGCGTCGCGATATTTTCTAGCCTCTCCATGACCAAATCTAACCTCCTGAATCTCAAGGACACACACAATTAGATCTAAATCATTCTGTCAGCTCCTCCTTCCAACACCGTTTAATTCTCATTATTCCTCCTTCCAACGCCACGTCTTTCTCGGCTGACCTCGCTACGGTCCTCTCCAAGTCAATCTATTGGCTTCCGAGGTAATAATCTAGAGCCAAGCAAACTAATACAGGGTTGAGGGTCTTGGTAAGAGAGTTATTCGGCAAATTGCTGACAAAATGGTGTCAATAAGGAAGCTCGCTCAACAGTGCGTGTTTGGTACGCGTCAACAAGCTGCCGCCATCTCTTGGCTAGCCTTGCGTCGACATTGACTAAACATTGTTTGGTGGCATCGAAAGACTGCGTGCTTTGGTAGCGAGGGCTTTCACTAGATTGTACATTCAGGGTCTCTAAGATCAATAGCACAAGCCAAGTGCGACGCTGATGGAAACCAAACAGACCAACGCGCCTATGTCGATGTGTCGCTGATCAATGTGGCAATAGAGAGCGATGGGTGTGAGACTGGTTCATTGTTGCGTTGTGATAGCTAAATCCAGATTGAACAATACGGCAGATATTCTCTCTGTTTATTAAACAATCTGAAAAATCAATGGTGAGGATTAACAAGACTTTTGGATGTTTTATAGCAACGAAGGAGAAGTCTTGGGGACCCTTTTGGGGGGAAAGCAGCGTTAGGCCCCTTTCGTATAGTGCGTTAAACCCCTTCAGGCTACCAAACGAACTCCTTTTTCTCCAAGTCTACATCATTAGAGTCGGTACACAAACAACTGCGGCTTGTAGCTTGAAGGGCTATAATTCAGAGCTCATGTTGTCAACAAAGCAATCTTACCAAGTGTTAGCATCGGGGTACATGGTGTAAAGTTCTCATCGTTAACATTTTGTTGCATGAGAAATTGGCACTTTATACACCAAGCATCACTCTCCAACATGCTAAGGAGTCAATCACAGATCTCTTACTAAGAACGACTTAGGAAAACCACTCTAGAGCAGGTGATTGCTGTGGACAATATTCTTGCGGTTGGATGAACATGTGGTTTATATAGTATTTTAAGTTATCCACATGTTCATCTCTCCAATATTTGAAAGAAACCAATAACTACATGTAGCTCTTGGACCGTCAAGCTGCCATCCCCTCTCATATCTGTTCTCAACCATTTTGGCAACCCATCTCCGGGCTCAAAGCTGAGTGAGCTCCCACCATCTACATATCCTAGCAATTTCTTCAACTACCCACAGAATCTAGATTGGAATTCTTCCATACATGCGCTCGTATTCACGTCTTTGTTTTGCGCTTCTCCGCTTCTTATTTGGCTGCCAGAAGCAATCGCCCCGCCACCAGCATCTGCTCAATCGTTAGCATATCTGTCCACACTTTACCCTGAGCGGGAAGATCACGAGACTTACGCTGACCAACTGACCACCAGCACCCCTAGAATCCCTATTACAAGAAATACATAGGCAAACGATAGGAATAGCCAAGGGCGGAGGTCCTCTGCTTCTATTTGCTTCGGATGCCATCCCTGGGGAATATCCGCTTCTTTGACCACGGTGCCGATTTGAGGCCACCACGGATTTTGGTAAACCGATGATGTGGGTGTGGTGACATTATAGTGAGAGCGGCTTTTTGTCGAGTTGAGAAAATGCGTGTGTTGTGAATTGATGATTGATGTCGGTACTAGCCTCGAGGGGAGGGTAGGGGAAGTAGTAATGATAACAGTTACCAAAGAAGAATTGGGGCGGAATGATCCGTCAGTATCGGGTAAAGAGGTTTGTGAAAGTGGGCGGCCGTGGATTAAGAGATTAGGATGGGAGGGCAGTCGAGAATGAAGCTTGACAGGAGGCTCCATGATGTCTAGCTCTGTCCTGAGTGACGATGGAGGATTGCGACGACAGCGAGGTGGGATAAGAAAAAAGTTAGGAAACTCAGCAGTGGGCGAAAATTTAATGTTGTCATTTATTACAACACTATTACTCTTCTCGTCACCCTGAACCAAAGGCACTCTGCACAATTATATCCTATCACAGTGTATCCTCTGACTAACACACCCGAACGGCAGAAATAAGGGTCTGATAGCAGCATGTTCCCTCTTGCAGTATAGCACATGTGAATCATTGTTGAAGATGAAGAAGATGAAATGTAAAAGTTTGATGACTTACCAAGGGTACTTTTGTTGCTGTGTGCACAGAACAAGGACTTAATATGAAGAGTTTATTTATGAAAAAATAAGATAGACATACAGTTCGATGATATGTATTGATTTATCGCGTAGTGACGTGCCTTTATCTAGTGGGCTCCAAGACAATGTTGTCAATCAAGCGAACGGGAATTTGACCACCTCCGACCCCAAGCTCCTCGCCTTCTTGTGGTTCCTCGATAGGTAACATTTTGACTGCACCACTCAGAATTGCACCTTTTGTCTCATCGACCTGATCGACTTCCTCCATAGTATCGGGATCTGCAAGACTAAGATAGTCGACTTGAAACCTTACACGTTTACTAGGTTCCATCATATCCTGCTCATGCTGAACTTTATCGCCATGATCAACTGCTGGCCACAAAATGTCGCCTCGAAGTCGGTTTCCAGCTTTGTACTGGTCCTCAGCTTTTCGAAGTGCTTGGTTAAGCACGATGCCTACGCTTCGTCGACGAGCACCAAGGTATACATTGCGAGAAGACAAAGCCAACCCGTCTGGCTCTCGCGAGGTTGCAACAATCCGCACATCCATGTTCAAATGGAAATCCTTGACAAGTCGTTTGATGACGACGGTTTGCTGAATGTCTTTTTGACCAAAGTAAACGCGGTCGGGCGTGCAAATGTTAAATAATTTCATACAAACCGTGGCCACACCGCGGAAAAACACTGGTCTTGAGGCACCCTCAAGCAGCTGACCAAGTGGACGCATTTCAACGAAGCTCCCTACTCCGGGTATGGCGCTGTCAGGAGGCATGATAGGGTACATGGTTTTCGTGCTCGGTGCGAATACAGCAGACACTCGTCCCTGACCGGTGCTTGCCAGCTCTTGGTCTAATTGATGCAGCAAGTTCAGGTCTGCCTCCCAGGTCTTTGGATACGACGCTAAATCCTCATTCAAGCCAAACTGGGTAGGGTTGACATAGACGGTGACGAAAACGTCTGTGTTCTCTGCGGCTGCTTGCCGGACAAGCGAGAGATGGCCGGAGTGCAGTGCCCCCATGGTAGGTACAAGACCAACCGTTCGGTCATTGATGAGAAGCTCCCGCCGGAACTTGCGCAAAGGAGCGATGTCATTGAAGATCTGTGTTTGAGAGGCTGCCGCGTTACAGAGGGATGCAGTGCTAGAGAGATGGCGCATGCCATTGTTCTTCACCGGAGCTCTCGGCAAGCGCGCAAAGCTTGGGAAGAGGCATCGCTGTGAGATTGGAGCTATGCAAAGTCAGTCTCATAACTCAATGAGCCGTTGTGAGACCATGTACCGGTTGCGCGGCGGAGATGTGCCATAGCGGAGAGACTGCGGAGAAGCTTAGGATCACAGCTCCTTCCCTCGGCGTCAAATGGTCGCGATTTGAGCGTCTCGCTGTTGAAGTTGCCCTTTCGCGTGGAAGGAGCGTACAGGAGGTGTGAGCAACAACATCCCCGCGCATTGCAAGAAAATTCGCAATCCGGGTGCTGTGTTTTGCGCTGAAGATACAATCACACCCTCCGTCACGTGAGGAGGCTGCTCAGACCCGCTTCGTGGAGAGGGACCCACTTAAATTTCGAAAGTTCGAACTCTGAGGCTGTCGCATCTGCAGCCGTCTCTCTTGCGAAACCACCAGCAACAACGCCAACAACTACGACCTAAGACAAGATGGCCGACGATGGGATGCTCCTCAACTTCTCGATACCGGATGGCGGTATATTGGCCAAGCCAAAAATGAAGGGGGGCAACTGGCGGGAACGTGCCACCGCAAAGAAGGCGGCGCAAAATTGGCACACAAAGGCCACGGCTCGTTTGAATGGCGAGGTTGTCCCCAAAAAGGTGGTAGAGAAGACTACAGATGTGAACCGAACAGAGCTTGGCCCGAGGACCAGGCGGCTCTCTAGGAGTCCTGAGCTGCCCGAGACTGGCGACAGGCCGGTAAAACGAGCACGCGTTAGCGGAGATTTCAGACCAAATACTGTCGAGCAGACACCAGCAAGCGAATTTAGGCCACAGCTGAATCCCGGCATGACCAAGAAGCCTGAAGAGAGGCAGCAAGCGCCAAAAGGTGGAAAGCAGATCATCTCATCGTTGTTCACGTACAACCCCACCTCGACAACTAAGACCGAAGCAAAGACGCAGCCTGTCGACGATGCACCCGTCGAGCCTTCAAATGCGCCGCTCACGAGCGAGCTTGACACATTCACCTCCCTGGGTATATCTACCACACTTGCGTCGCATCTGCTGAACAAGATGGAATTGAAGGCTCCGACGGCCATTCAGAAGGCAGCGATAGCACAACTAGTCAAAGATGACTCCGACGCATTTATACAGGCAGAAACGGGCTCTGGAAAGACGCTAGCATATCTGCTGCCTATTGTACAGAGACTGATGGAAATTTCGGCGGACATGAAGAAGCAGAATGATAGCGAAAATGTACAGCGATCCTCAGGTCTGTTCGCTATTATCATGGCACCTACCCGAGAACTCAGCAAGCAAATTGCGCTTGTACTAGAGAAGCTATTGGGGTGCGCGCATTGGCTGGTGGCCACTACAGTAATTGGTGGTGAGAAGAAGAAGTCTGAAAAGGCACGGTTGCGAAAGGGCATCAACATACTTGTTGCAACACCCGGTCGTTTGGCAGATCATCTCGAACACACAGAAGCTTTGGACGTAAGCAATGTCAGATGGCTAGTTTTGGATGAAGGAGATCGCTTGATGGAACTTGGATTTGAACAAGAGATCCAGAAGATTGTTGGTGCGCTCAACCTGCGCATGCGAGCGAAGAAAGAAGGCAGATTTAAAATTCCAGGACTACCAGAAAAGCGGACGACTGTGCTCTGTTCTGCAACCATGAAGATGGATGTAGAACGCCTAGGCCAGATCAGTTTGAAAGACGCTGTACACATCCGGGCTGATCCTACCGAGAAAGAGAAGGATGAAGGCGAAACAGCAAGTGATGACCGAACCTTCTTTGCGCCAGCACAACTGAAGCAATCGTACGCCGTAGTAGCACCAAAACTTCGATTGGTTTCGCTGATTGGCTTCCTGAAACGGGCATTTTCAAGAAAAGGTTCAGTGATGAAAGCTGTTGTCTTCATTTCTTGTGCCGACTCGGTCGACTTCCACTTTGATGTTCTAACCAGCAAACTTGAGGAAGACGAGGCAAAACCCGCAAAGGAAGAACCCGAGGACAAGGATAAGGATAAGGATACCGACGCATCTTCAAAGCCGCCCAACAAAAAGACGAAAGCTTTGCCCCAGGCAGATCCTACCAAACTTACCTTAACACATGCTGAATCGCCTATTCTTTCTACAAACACGCATTCTGTAACAGCGTACCGTCTTCACGGTTCGCTCCAACAATCCCTCCGAACATCGACTCTTGCGCACTTCACAAAGAACAACGAGCCTTCTATTCTTATTGCTACCGACGTCGCCTCCCGTGGTCTCGATGTTCCCAATGTGGATTTGGTAGTCGAGTTCGATCCTGCGTTTGCACGAGAAGATCATCTGCATCGCATTGGTCGTACTGCCCGTGCAGGACGTGATGGACGAGCATGTATCTTCCTGATGCCCGGATGTGAGGAAGGTTACGTTGACATTCTTAAGAGTGATCGCAAGGACAGCGAGGCCGGTGTCACCATCACCCGCCAGGACGCTGACGAGATTCTGAAGCGCGGTCTCGTCACCTCTGGTATCGTCGAAAAGAACGCTTATATGGAAAAAGCTACAGACCTTCAACTCGCCGTTGAGCGCTGGGCCCTAGCCTCTCCGCATCGTCTTGAAGCTGCACGCAGAGCTTTCCAGAGTCACATTCGCGCTTACGCCACCCATGTTGCGCCTGAGCGCCAGTACTTTGATATCAAGTCACTTCATCTCGGGCACTTGGCAAAAGCATTCGCATTAAGAGAACGACCTTCTGGTATGAAGGTGCCCGGTCTGCGTACAGGTGCTGGACGTGGAGACAAGACCCCAGCCAAGATACGGGGTGCTGGGGCTGGCCCTAAGCCAGACGGAGCAAGCAGGAAAACTGCTGCTGTGGGTGCAAAGAAGGCTGTGGATTTGGATCTTCCAGAAGGCCAGGATACAGAGGAAGCGGCAAAGATGCGTAAGGCGGTTCGTGCGAGGGAGAAGTTCATGCGACATGCTGGTATGGCTAGCGAGTTTAATTTGGGGTGAGACTTCACCGATACAATATGCTAGAATTGAGCAATATAAATTTTGCGTCAGGAACAACACAAATATTTCTCTTTTTCAAACTTAATCATGCTTACGTCTACATGCATAATTAGTGCTCAACACTGTAGTTTTTGATACGACAGGGATCAGACTCTAACACAAACAGTGGACGATACAGGTCAAATATCCACAACAACCTTAGATGTCTGCTACCTAATTGACAATGGGATGGTAAATCTATCGCCTCTCCAAAACATCCCGAGGGAAATTTCCTTTACTGACAACCTAGCTTAGGTGTCCTTCGTTCACGATGATAAGGTGAATGTGTTGTCGAGAATAGGACGCTGTCACATACCAGAATCTTGTAATCATAGTTGTTATTAACCCTGTTGAGCTTTCAAATGATCTCAGCAGTCCAAAGTAAATTGGGCTAAAGAGAGAGATGGAAAGGCTGATCGTCTGCATGAGATCAAATACCCTCAGTCTTGTCTAGCTCTTTCCACTCAGAGTGTCTTAATCTAGATATCTAGCTACCTTTTTTAACGAAAGATTCGTCTTACCCTACTTCCAGCATGAAATCAGCTTTCTAGGCCTGAATCGGGACCTTTGGTCACAGATTCATTGACGTAGTTCAAATATCAAGTGAACGATGCCAGTCGCCTGATTGCCCCAGGGTATCGGATAGGATGAGAAATAAACCAGTCCACGGGCTAGCAAGAGCATGTTTGTTATCAGTGATACTGCTGAAAGGGCGTACTGGTATGATTTGGGTGCTTGGCCAGCGCTAACGACGAAGGATTCTCGGCATGTGCATGCCAAGAGGGTCGTCTTTCTGGAAGGAAACGATACGCTATGTGCCAAAGTATGTCTTTGTACGGTAGCCAAATATTTACGGATCCAGAGTTGAACCCCCAAATTGTTGAACTACCCGGGATTTAGGAGGCATAGCTCGAAAGCAGAGTGTATACAGTGGTACGAAGGCGAAAACGTGGAAGCGGTAACGCGCAGCTATGCGTCACATATAGGTCAGGAGATGGTTGAGTAAGTAAGTCATTAAGTTGCGTGAAATCTAGGGAAAAGGAATGAAGGCATTGGATATGATTGAACTATCAACGAGCATCGAAGTTGCCAGCAGAAAGAGGCTTGTCGCGCCTGAGAAGAATTTGGAGAAATTAGGCATGTGTCGCGTGACTGGCTTGAACAGTATCTTCACGACTTGTGCTTGTTTAGGGGTAAGATGGGCGGCCACGAGAGGCGCTTCACAGGGATCGATAGTACAATAAACGTAAGAGCGCACGCAATTGAGGGAGATACGCTCAGTAGGGGAACACTATATGCTAAAAGAAACAAAAGTGTTGCAGGAAGTGTCAGTGTTTGAGTGCCTGCAGCAACTGATTGGAGATCATGTCTATATTTTGATCATGGAAAGTAACACGACATTCGTGTTCACAGACGAGGGGATGTGAATGTCGAAGCATTTGCCGAAATGGTGCCGCCTGCAGCGCCAATGTGTGTAACAATACATGCACAATCCCAGACACTACACCCTCATCACAATTATCACCCCTCGCACATGCTTTGCTTGGATATTAACCGATGCTACGCGCTGGTATCCTGGGGCGCTCTACCCCCGACCAATAGGCACGCGGTAGGAAATAAGGATTCCCGCAGCTAGGCATTGCGGCGGGGCATCAGGGTGTTGTCTTGGGGGTTGATTGCCTTTTCATCTTGCCAGTTAGGCGAGAAGCTCTCGATGTCTTTCATAAGGAACTTTGCCGCTTCTTCTGCCTAAGCACCGCACTGGCTTTTGATTCCCAGAAACCTTTATCGTTTGCGACCTCGCCTTTCGCCATCATGATGACCGCTGATCTCAGAAGGCGTTCACTGTATTCTTCGTATGTGCCATCTTGGCAACCATCGACTTTAGGAAGGAACCGAAGTGAGAAATTTTGGCATTGCTCGGCACCAACCACGTACTGTTGTGACCATGGCATGGCTGGATCTTACTGCGGGTGGAGGACGTTTATCTCTGGGTTCTCTGGGCACCATTGATACAACTGTTGGCGCCAAGGAGATCATGGAATGCTATTTGGTCAATCTTGTACGACGACCTTGCTGAATATGGCAGCTCGAAATGTAGGAGAATCGGCACCTGTAATGTATTTAAACTTGGTGTTTCAGCGATCAGCTGGTGGATCACATCGCTCTCTTCGTTTGAATTACGATGTCTTCTGGTGCCGCTCTTGAACTGGTAGACGCCGCAGCGGCAAACTACCCAGCCCTTGAAAATGGCTTGAAAGATCAGTCAAGCTTGGAAAAGACACATCACGCTGTTTTGGAAAATGATCATGGTCTTGACATTAAAGATCTCCACGGCCCGAATGGCGAGGAGTATCCATCCGAAGAGGATTGGGCTACACTTCGACGCGTCTATGGCAAGGTCAACTGGATGATCTATATTATTGGTATAATTGAGATGTGCGAACGGTAAGTAGTGATTTGAGAATCGGTTTGATTGATTTTGCTAACAAAACCAATAGTTTTGCTTACTATGGAACTACCATTGTTTGTACGCTCAACCCAACGGTGTTTCTCGTTTGTTTTGTTACTGATAAAACTTAGTCGTCAACTTTATTCAGCAAGATCTCCCTACTGAGGGACCGTTTCCGTCAGCTGGTGCTGCGGGTACGAATGGGCAGGCAGGAGCACTGGGCATGGGACAACGAGCTTCCACAGGACTTGTCCAGTTCAACTCATTCTTCTCCTATGTCATGCCTATGGTCGGTACGTTCGAGCGGAAATTACACTTTGCCATATCGAAGTAGCTAACCAGAAGCAAAGGTGGCTGGCTTGCTGATGAGTATTGGGGCAAGTTCAAGACTATCTATCTCGCTATCTGCCTGGCCGGTGTTGGACACGTCTTCTTGATCATCGCTGCTATTCCCAAGATTATTGCTCAGCCCAATGCCGCTTTGGGAATCTTCATCATTGGTCTCATTCTGTTTGGCAGTGGTGTCGGTCTATTCAAATGCTGCATTTCCCCTCTTATCGCTGAGCAGTATGAGTATGAAAACCCTAGGGCCATTATCCGCGTCGAGCCAAGTGGAGAACGCGTCATCGTCGACCCTGGAATCACAATCTCCCGCATTTACATGCGTTACTATCTCTTGATTAATGTTGGAGCTCTTGTCGGCCAGATTACGATGGTCTATGCGTCAAAGTACGTGGGCTTCTGGCTTTCATTCACCCTTCCCACGATTCTCTTCATCTTCTGCCCGCTCTTGATGATGGGTTTCAGCAAACACTACGTTAAGAAGCCCCCTCAAGGAGATGTATTGGTCAAGTCCATGAAGCTTTACGGACTGGCTCTTAAGGGGCGATGGTCGCTCAACCCCATTCGTACTTGGAAGAATCTCGCAGATCCGAACAAATGGGACGCGGTTATGCCAAGTACCATGGCTGACAAGCCGAAGTGGATGACCTTTAACGATGCGTGGGTCGACGAGGTTCGTCGTGGCTTCAAGGCTTGCTATGTGTTTATCTGGTTACCAGTTTTCTGGCTACCGTACGGGCAGATGACTTCGAATTTGACGTCACAGGCTGCTACGATGAAGCTTAACGGTATTCCCAACGATATCGTTCAGAACCTCAACCCCTTTACGCTTCTCATATGCATTCCGATATTCGACAAATTTGTGTACCCCTGGCTCGCGAGCGTAGGTATCAACTTCACGCCTCTCAAGAAGATCCAAGCTGGTTTCGTGTGCGCTATGCTCAGTATGGTTGTCGCAGCTGTAGTTCAGCATTTCATCTACGCGAAGTCGCCCTGTGGAAAGTACGCTGATGGTTGTGAAGAGGGACCACCTGACCTTATTGTCTGGACCCAGACTCCTGCTTACATTCTAATCGCTTTCTCGGAGATTTTCGCTTCCATCACAGGTCAGTGCATAATAAAGCTCAAATCATTCTCGTTCTTATGCTTACAATATCTAGGTTTGGAGTACGCTTATACGAAAGCTCCTAAGAACATGCGTAGTTTGGTCACTGGTGTGTTCTGGTTCACCCATGCGTTCTCGTCTGCTATTGCCCAGGCGTTCGTACCCTTAGCCACAGACCCACTGTTGGTGTGGTTGTACGTTTCTATCACTATTCTCACATTTATCGGATGGGTCGGCTTCGCATGGACCTTCAGGGCTCTGGACAAGGAAAATGATGCCCTCGACAAGTTGCCGGAGGGAGGCTTCGAATCCGACTCTGAGCATGCGGACCCTACTGTAAAGGTATAAGTGTACTGTGAGCTGCCCACAAAGTATGAGCCATGCTCTACGTTGAATGGTTGGAGTTCTAATTCGTATACCGGCTTGTTAGAAAACCTTCTGACATATTCCTGGCCATTGAGGAACTGGTTGAATGGAAGGAGTCAAAAAGTAGCAAGTGGCTTATACTTCAACCGGAGAGCGATCTTGCCTCCTTTATAGTAATTTGATACCCGCCACTCGTGGCAGTCGCTCACTTGCGAACACGTATTATTGTCTCTGTTCATTTTCTCCGCCCCATTGACATGTTCTGTCACTGCTCTGATATGGCACTCGTGGTACTATTAATGCCAGAAATAATCAGCCTTCGACTGATGTTAGCATCGAGATCTCTTAGTTTAAACAGTGTTGCATGGTTCAATCTTTTACAGCTATGTACACACTGTGAAGCAAATTCATTTATGCAGACGCTACAGAGCATGGCTTCAAGAGTCGTGTACTGTACTCCTATCTCCGGCTTTTGCTAACCCTATAGGTCATGGTGATGCGATGTTTAGAAATATTGATATTTCATTCTTTGACTACTATGCCACTACAGTTTTCAGTTTCTCGAAATCTAGTATCTAATCCATCATCAGGTCTTTCTTTCATCTCATATTTTTCAACGTAAGATAGCTAGGCCCTATACAACGAAAGATAACCTAAAGTATCTAGTATGGTGGGATGACAAACGGAACATATATATAACATGCTAAGGTATAGAAGGTGCGCTAGCACAGCTACATGGAGTCCTGCAATTAATCGTGCTTGTAAATATAGACGACAGTCTCAGCTAACATCGTCTGGGATATTTCGTAGACTGTAGTAGGTTCAAATATTCCTTTGAGTAAATTCTGTTTGAGTCATAGAGGGTCAGGTCTTTCTTCTTTTATTTCCAACTGCTTCTCGCAATATGTAGACCGAATTTGCGTTACTGCCGAGTTGTTGTACGGAACAATGAGTGACGAGGTATTTTTTCGGATGATCGAAGGCCAATGGTATGAGAGAAGACTGGAGGATTATTCCTCAGGCTCCTTCTTCACTCTTGTGTTCTTCTCCACTCTCTTTTTGCTTTGTTTCTGCTCAACGTTTGCCTCTTCCTCCTCAGTCTTCACCTCCTGCTTCACCTCCTCCAATGCCTTTGTCTTTACTTCCAGTTTTTGCCCTTTATCCCACTCCTTCTGCTCCTTCTGAAACCTCTCTTTCTTCTCCACGTACCCTTCAAACGCCTTTGCCTTCTCCCAAACGCCCTTGAAAATCTCACTAGCTTCTAATTTATCATTCATACCCTCATGCCCCTTGCTTTTCTCTAGCTGCTCTCCTGTCGTTTTATCATACTTCCTCCCCCCCTTGTGATTAGCATATCTCTTCGCGCGCGTCATGCCCATCTGTAAAAACTTGCGGCTCATATCCATGCCCACAAAGTCATCTGCATCGTTGTATTCAAGAAATTTTACATAAATGTCGGCAGAAGATTGTCGCGCAATGGCGGGAGTGCGGAAACGCCATAAGGGTAGGATTTCAGATTTGTAGGGTTCGAAAGTTAGGACAAGAGTCTCGCCGCGACCAATGCGATAGCTCATTCTCTTGGCCTGGGAGAGGGCTTGAGCGGGCATGATTAGGATTTGTATGGAATTAGAGCAGTGTCCTAGGCGTTGGTTACGACTAAGCTTTGAACGTAGTCGGAAGAGATGGAATCTTTGGTACCATTTCTTTTCGGAGGTTGGCGATGACGTAGTGTATTCAGGCGTTGACGCGACACACAACACGCGATCACGTTGCTATTCTATCGCTAACTAGGCAACCCATTACACTGATGATTTCGCAATTTTTGGTACGTCCAATCGTATTCTTTCCACAGTAGCTGTAAACCTCAGATCTCGACCAAATGAATGGTTGAGCAAAATGGCCAATCAGCTGATAATAGAAACAAATAATGCTAATACACCTATCCATCCACTTTTGCTTCCAGGCCGGCTTTTCGAGGTCGTAATATACCTCGAATTCTATAGCCTCATCCGTTTCCAACGAGTATATTAAACATAGAATTCTGTAAACCAACATTCTACCTCTGCACAAAAGCGATTGTTCCATTCTATCAACAACCAGCCAAGGCACATGCTTGAAAAAACAACAACGAACCCTCAATAAGAGAGAAACTTGAACGACGAAGACATATTCAATGAGGCTCCAGAATCATAGAAATCTTCCATCCATGGCTTTTTCACAGCGGGTTCTCTCCCGAGACAAGACCAGCCGGATTGGGAAAACGGTACTACATCTTATGACACTGAGGTACGAGAATGAAAGGCACATTGGCCAAGGATGCTGGATGAAGGGTGGACACTATACTTATATGGTGTGCCATTCTATTTCTTTTGAACATCTCCATGAACGTGTTGTTACATTCTACAGATATGATACATTCGTCTACTCCATCGTGCTTTCGCACGGTACATTCAACTCCATCTCCTTTGGTATATCATATTCCCGCCCATCCTGCATTGGATCATGTTATTGGTTGCCATTTGACTGCGCTTTTATCCTCGCCTTTTCAATATGCTCTGTGACTGACAACCGGTCGTCGTATTCGTCACTTGCTCCATTCTTCAGCCCAAGCACCTGTCCAACCAGCCCTCCTGGTTTGGGAATGGGACACTCTCTCTTCGGCGCCAGCTTCTCCTCCAGCAGTTTTCTCTTCCTCCACTCCTCGCTCATGACGTCGTTGCAGGCTTCCTCTTCCGAGTTTCTCCGCCTCCGCCTCCGCCTCTTTTCAGGATCTGGTGAGTCGGCGAGCGTCCGCGGATCGACTGGACACGGCAAGAAATGTGGTGTGGCGACGACGAGGAAAGACACCATGAGCGTGGTGGTGAATAGCGACGTCGTCATGCGCGACCGTGGGTGGAGATGTGGTGGCATGATGAATTCGCGATCGGGTTGGAGAACTAGTGAGGAACTTGTGGACGCATCGCTGGGCCCTGAAAATCGTCAATGAGCGATGCTGGCGGCATAAGTGTTGAGGTGCACCATACTAGGCCAATTGAAACGCCTCAACTAGGTGCAAATGCTGCTTGAGCGCGGGGCGCGGGGTTGTTGGTGGTGGTGATGCACTTTCTGGTGGTGAACTGATCGGCCGAGCTAGCTCCGCCATGCCGAGACGATGATCCCTGCAGCATTCGGGAGCCCGCCATGAGCTCTTCGACATCATTTCATTGCTCCCACTTTCGGCCCACTCCAACTGCTATTCTTTGCGCTGCACCCTCGATCTTCGCAGGCTCGCCTTCGAATAGTATCCCAGGCATACTTGCGAGCTGATTATCTGCGCCTTCAACGCACCGCAACGCGCGACGCCACGGACGACCTACCATCTACGCCGCTGTGACATCCTGATCATTGCGCGCAAGAGCCTCGACGCTTCCACACCAGAGCAATACACTACAAACCTTCTCACCGAGCCCAGCGCGGGCAAATAGCGCGCAGCTATAACCATGAGCAGTGGCGGAAGTGATCTCGACAAGTAGGATCTCCCGGTCCGCCTCAATAGCGGTACTGACGTCTGTCACAGAGCCATACAACAACTCCGCGCATGTCGTCCCATTCCCGAGAACCAAGTCCGAGAACTATGTTACAAGGCACGTGAGTTGCTGATCGAGGAGGGTAACGTAGTGGGAGTAGATGCGCCAGTGACAGTATGAGCTCCGTCTTCTTCTTCAGCCTGAGACTCTGCTAACCCCATCCGTCAACAGATATGTGGTGATATCCACGGCCAGTTCCATGACCTTATGGAGCTGTTTCGCGTTGGTGGAGATGTCCCCGACACAAACTATCTCTTCATGGGTATGGACCTGAGCTTCGCTACATTGGAAGACAACAAAGGCTCACTATTCCGCAGGTGACTTTGTTGACCGTGGCTTTTACTCTCTCGAGTCCTTCCTCCTGCTCCTTTGCCTCAAAGTTCGATATCCCGACAGAATAACGCTTATTCGAGGCAATCATGAGTCGCGACAGATCACGACCGTATACGGTTTCTACGACGAGTGTCTGAGAAAGTACGGGAGTGCAAATGTTTGGAGGTAATTACTGTCTTAAGTTCGCTCGCGCTTTGTTAGGTTACTAAGTCCTGCAGATACTGCTGCGAAGTATTCGACTATCTCGCGCTCGGTGCTCTTGTATCTGGCGCTGCAACATCTCTCCAGCCCACTGACGGGCCCATTGCTGAAAACAGCAATATTGACAGCATGCCTGATCTCGACCAGGATATTGAAATTGAGACCCTAAATGCAAACGGCGAGGTTATGTATCGATACGCGCGCAACTCGGATTCTCAATCAAGCGTTGCCTCACAAACAAGCGGCAATATGGGGTCTTCTTCTCCGGTCCCTCCCACACCATCACGAGTTGGCGCTGCTGGTACAGGTGCTACATCTTCATCGAACGGCTCGAGTAGAAACGATACTGGAGCTATTCTCTGTGTACATGGAGGGTTGTCACCACTCGTTGAAACTATTGATAAGATTAGATTACTTGATCGTAAACAAGAGGTGCCGCATGAAGGTGCCATGTGCGATCTGCTTTGGTCAGACCCAGATGAGATTGATGGTTGGGGCCTGTCACCGCGTGGTGCAGGCTTTCTGTTTGGCGCAGATATTGTCAAGGTGTTCAACCATAAAAACGATCTTAGCCTTATTGCAAGAGCACATCAGCTGGTCATGGAAGGATTTAAGGAGATGTTTGACTCGACTATTGTGACTGTCTGGTCGGCGCCAAACTACTGCTACCGTTGTGGCAACGTGGCTGCGATCCTCGAGCTCGGCGAAGATGGATCGAACGCCGGTTTCCAGCGCAGGAGCAATGGTGATCGAGGCGGTGGTGGGGGAGGTTATGTACTTGGTTCCAATGCCGGGGCAAATGGCGATCGGCGATTGAGTTCTGTGCTCGGCGACAGCCTGCAGAAGAACAGAGACGGGCCTGGAAGACGGTATAGGGTGTTTGAGGCTGCGCCACAGGACTCTCGGGGTATGCCTGCAAAGAAGCCAGTTGCAGACTACTTCCTCTAGGATAGGAAGGTGCAGGAGAAGGGTAAGAGTGCAAAGGCTAGAGAACCGTTTGGGTTTTATTCCGATACAATGCATATGATGAAACTGCGTGTGCAGTATTTCTTATAAAGGGTTGGCGTTGGTGCGAGACAACAAGATGGGGGGGTTTGTGAGTTAGATACCCAAATATCATACTTTGTATGGCAATCGTTGATTTGACTTGTCTTTTTTTAATTTTCGGCACAGTGAAAACACACACAGAAAGGCTGCTTCTTTGCATGCTTCTCTTCGTCTCATCCAACCCATCAAAACAGCAAAAAGGGACACTATGCAAGTCTCTCACCAGTACACCCAGTTTCCGATAACATTTTTACCTGGCTTCAGCTAGGTTGATAAAACCGGGAATATACCATTGTATACCCGAGCTGCGCTTTTTGCGACTGCTTGTAGTTTTGGGCGCTTCACTGCTCAGCACGATTAGATGCTCTGATGTGGAAGTTCTCCACATTAACAACTGCTTGTGGGAGATTTGTCCCCAAGTCAAGATACTGAATAATCCATTTTGATATTCTCTTGTAAATTTATAGTTTATTCAGAAGTTGATAAACTAGGAAGTCAGCAGCATCAGTTGTTGAAGTGCCGTGTGGTATCTCAACTTGTCTAATTGTGCGGACTAGCGACAGAAAAGGTATACGGAATACGATTGAAAGGTACACGGCAATTTGTTATCTAGAATTACAATTTTTGGCCCAAACCCCCAAGGCATGGGTATGTCGCTTTTCACTGGTCTGAGCAAGCACCAGGTGAGGGAGAGAAGGAAAAGTAAGCGAGCCGACAAAGACTCGCATCCTCCACTTCCCAACGTAACTACACAATCGTAAATGCATGCACATTACTCAAATCTCTACTCTTGTTCTTTTACACAGCCCCAACACCAAACCATAAACAAGCCAGTGTCCACCGGCCAACCAGCTCTCCTCGCGCTTCAATCCAGGCTAGCTTAAACTCAACGTGCACACTGAATGCAACACGGCAAGGGAAAAAGCAAAGAATACCATGAAAAGTCCATGCAGGATGTATGTAAGCTTCTGCAGGTACGTACCTTGATCGGGAACAAGCAACCATGCGGAGAAGTCTAGCCCTCCTCCGAATCAACTCAGCCCCAATTGTACTACGCATCAGCCTCACTACCATCAAGGTACGTACCATCTTCTGCACACATACACCCATCTCTCCCCAAAACATCAGCTGATTCCCCCCTCGGGCACAGCGAGCGCACCAGCGTACAACCCCACCCCCTTCCAGGCAGGAGGGGAAGAAAGAAAAACCCAACCGCACGGGGAACCAACCGTGTACATCTGGTTCAATAGTCATCGGCGACTCCACTCCACTCCTCCCCGATCCTATTACCGATTCTGTTGCCATCCAAGCCTACGATTGCGATAGCGATTGCGATAGCGATCGCGATCGCGATGACGATGATGACAACGCCCATCCCGCGTATCCCGCGTCCCCCCAAATGTGCCCCTCCTCTCCCGCGGTACGAACAGAAACTCCATGTTTACAAATGCTACCTTCTTTGCCTTGCCTTGCACGCGGACAAAAACATCGCCATGTCCTCGTATTGACTCGCCCAATAGAAACAAGGGAGGGAGGGGCAAAACAAACGAGTGGATGATTGGGCAGAGAAGAAGAAAAAAAAATACGAGGTTGGAATGGATTACTTGGGATGGGATCGACGCGAGAGAGAGAAAAGACTAGATGTATCGAACGAAGGAAGGAACGATTAGCACGGAGGGCGTTGAAAAGCAGTCTGGTAGGGCGTTTGATCGGCTCGCAACCCCACTCGTTCGCTGATGGGCGATCGATAATGGAGGTTTCAGTGGTTTGTGGGACTAGTGTAACCTTGGGGCTGGGACGCGAGGGGAACGCTTCGTATTCGTTAATCGTCGTTTTGTTTTTGTTGGGATGGGTCGTGGCGGGAGAGAGAGCCAGGTGCACGGGAGTAAGAAGCTTGGTGTTGATGACGCGGTGGAGAGTGGGATCGAAGGGGTGGTATGTAGCTAGAGTAATCAGTAGGTCTGGGTTGAGACTTGTTGTTGTAATGTGAAATGTCATTCGCGGGGGGAACTTCGCCAGCCTTTTCATACGACAGGCATGCGTGCTGTGTTTTTTCGAGTTCATGTTACCCGGGTGTCACCTATACCAACCTCTGATTTAGGCCTTCATGCTCGGATTCCTGCACTAACATGGCCATGTGTTTGTCCAGTGTCAATCTTCCCTAATGCTCCTCTGTTTTTCCCAGCACGACTTCCCCGGCTGCGTTCATGTCCCGCCTCTCCTACGCCTCCTTCAGCCTATCCTCAATCTCCTCCAAATCCTCAGCGGTATCAATCTCAATGATGCGATTCACCTCGGCTGTGTTGCGCATGAGTTCTTTGGCACCCGCATACAGCATCTTGACCTCGTTGTTACACGTCACAGGCAGATAATACAGCATGACATAGGGCACACTTAGCCTTCCAGAATCCTGTTCCCCGCCAGTCAGCTAACCGCACTGCCCCACCTCTCAAACAGCCCCCTCTCGGAGACATTGAGATGACAACATACAAGCGTTAATGGATAACTCAGCAGCACAAATCTTGGCGCGTGCTCTGGTAGCTCGTCTGCCAGGCTCTGCACATCGGTGTAGACGTCGTCGTCCACGGGCCGAATTTCCAGTGTCTTCTTGTCGATTTCGTCTGCGCGGGGCAAATCAGCCCCGTGCGCGGGGGAGGGATAGGCGCATATCTGTACAGATGACTGCCTGAGGGTCTTTGGCGCGCGATGTGCCCAGGCGGAACTTGCGCAGCTTGGTTTGCGTTGCGGAGGAGAAGGTATAGAGTCGAGATTCAGAGGACTGGTAGGTGCGTGTTAGTATGTGGACAGGGTTGTCGGTGGAACAGGGGAGTGGAGAAAAAAGGGGGAGGGGATGCTTGCCATGATGACGGTGGGAAAATTGCAGCTCTGATTACTTGCAAGAGAGTTTGTAAGTCGTTTCGCTATCAACGATGGTGTAGGGCTGAAAGCTTAGAGGGGGGGAGGATAGCGGGGGCATCGGCGCGGTGGCTTGAAGGGACGCTAGTATTATGGACTAGCACGACACGTCGAGGTTGAGACTCATGCCACTCCTTCTCCTTCCTGCACCTAGAGATTCATACACCTGTGATTGGATTTACGTTTGCATTCTTCGACCAAGAAAATTCCATGTTCAGACGCATCAGCCAGGTCGCTAGCCATCTTTCACGCCCACTACCAAACTACGCCCGTGCAAGCCGAGCGTGGTCGATAACGTCATCAGTCATGGCGACAACGCAGCAAAAGGGATTGATTCACACGGCAGCGTGTTTAATCATTGGAGATGAGGTGCTGGGGGGCAAGGTAAGTTTTTAAATTAGGTGTGCTTTCGAGTCAGGAGGATGGCGCGGCTGACTGCTTTTGATAGACGGTTGATACCAATTCGGTAAGCTATCCCATAAAACCGAAATTGCCCAATCATTCGATATCACTGCTAACAAACACAGGCCTATTTTGCCAAATTTTGCTTCAGTTTGGGCATCAATCTGCGCCGTGTAGAGGTCATTGCGGATGATGAAGGCGAAATTATCGAGGCGGTAAGACGAATGTCTAAGAGCTATGATATGGTGGTCACCTCGGGAGGAATTGGACCCACGTGAGTGGGCTCATCTACGCACTACACGGCAACTGCTGATATCATGGGCGCTCCAGACATGACGATATTACTTATCAGTCGATAGCCCGGGCGTTTGGTCTGCCACTGAAGTTGCACGATGGAGCGTTTGAGCGCATGAAGCGTCTTTCCAAGCCGCACAAGTCGCAGCCAAACTTTGACTGGAACGTGCCATCTGCAGCGCTCACAGCCAAACTGCGCATGGTGGAGCTGCCCATTGACGAGTCCGTGCCTGATGAGGATCAGGTCATTTTTGTCAATGATACTCTCTGGGTGCCGGTCAGTTGTGTCAATGGCAACATTCACATTCTGCCTGGTGTGCCGAGGCTGTTTGAGGCCATGCTGGACGGACTAAAGCCCCGCATTCTGCCACGGCTGACGGACCCAGAGGGCAAAAGGGTGCTACGAATTCTGATTTCAACACCCTTGGCTGAGAGTGCAGTTGCGGGGTATCTGACTGAGCTGGCAGCCAAGGCAGAGCCCAAGGGCGTCAAGGTAGGCAGCTATCCGCGCTGGGGTAAGGACCACAACACGGTGACGCTCGTTGGTCGCGACCGCGAGTTCATGGAGAGTCTTGTGCCTGAGGTGGAGGCGGCGGTTCAGGGGCGGCGCGTAGCGGTCGAAGGAGAGGACGACGGAAACACGTCTGACAAGGACACATAGCTGGCAAGGTGGGGGGAGGGGGAGGGGGAGGGGGAGGATGAGGGGAAAGCGTGCGCGCGTAGGCAGACGAGTGAATGCAGGGCAATGTACATGTCGCGCTGAAAACGAAGAAGTGACGTTGAAATAGAAGATGCAGGTGGGCTACGGTGGGTGCAGGGCCGGTACATGCTTCTCGAAGGTCTGCAGAAGGATGCCTGGTCTTGTGGAAGCCGGTATGCCTCGGCATTAGAAAGGGCCGATAACGCAATCGGCAGCAGATTGAGATTGGCATGTAGTTTGCTTTTCACGTTGCCAATTACTGGGTGTCAGTTCGTGTATAGCCGTGGGAGGCGTAACGGACTCTAGTGCTATCTCGTGGCAGCGAATGCCTGGGCGGTTTGCAGCCGCCCAGGCCATGTCGCATCAGGTGTGCTCGAGCACGCACCCGCATAGTGCAGATGGTCATGTGAAGGCGGGCGCCATGGGTTGAACGGTGAAGGTTGACGAGGGCTGTTGCGCAGCACCCGACGCGAACACGACACGGTCTGGCATAGAGACGGGAGCGAGTGGTGTTGCAGGGCGGCCCCTTGACGGACGTCGGCAGCGTGGTTTGCGCCAGAGCTTGGCTCGATTGGTGGGCCTAGTCGTGGTCGTGGGTGTGGCCCTGGCGCTGGCGCTGGCGGGCAGGTACACAGTACAGTGTGCAGCGCAGCGATATCACGGGCAATCAATGGCAGTGGCAGTAGCAGCAGCAGTAGTGGTAGTAGTGGTCATGGTAGTAGTGGTCGTGGTAGTAGTGGTAGTGGCGATGGTGGTAGCAGTGGGCGTAGCGATAGCAGCGATAGCAGTAGGTAATATCACCACCACCACCACCAATCCATCGTACCCAGCAGCACCATGCAGCAGCGGGCGCGTGCAGGCTCGCTCGGCGGCCTGGCCACGCTCGCGGCGTGGAGACGAGTCTGCATCTGCTCGTGGGATGCTTTTCGCTGGAGCGCGCTAGCAAAACAGTGGAACGGTGGGCACGCGAATCAGCACCCATGCTAGCCCGACCTGCCCCCAGACAAGAGAACTCCTGCCAGCGTCTTTGGCTTTCCGTCCCTGCCCTGATATCGTCAACGACCGCCCTCCTGCCCTGCGAGCTCCCACTTCACCTTCTGCTCTGTGCCGTCTCGCCGCTTTGCCACTCGTGCCCGCCGTGCCCGCCGTCCCTGCGCCTTCTGCTCGCCGCGCCGCGCCTGCCAACCCCCTTGATCGCCGCCCCAAGACCCTGGCCGCACTCTCCTCGCCTGCCGCTTCCCAATTGCTTCATCAGCGCATCTCGGCCCCCGACACGCTCCGCTCGCGCCCTCACGTCGCATACATCTAGCACCATCGTCTGCTGCATCCACACACATCCACAATGGCTTCCAAGGTGCGTGTCGCGCGCCCTCGTGCTCGCTGCGCCTGCTAATCCGCGCCAGTTTCTCCGAGAGTACAAGCTGGTCGTCGTCGGCGGCGGAGGCGTGGGAAAGTCGTGTTTGACTATCCAGCTGATCCAAAGTCACTTTGTTGACGAGTATGACCCAACCATTGAGGGTAAGTCACCGCCGCTGCTGCCCTTTGGGCTTCGCCGCCTGCCCACGCGCTAACACACCGCCCAGACTCATACCGCAAGCAGTGTGTCATTGACGATGAGGTCGCCCTGCTCGACGTGCTCGACACAGCCGGCCAAGAAGAGTACTCGGCCATGCGCGAGCAGTACATGCGGACTGGCGAGGGTTTCCTGCTCGTCTACTCGATAACCGACCGCCAGAGCTTCGAGGAGATTATGACATTCCAGCAACAGATTCTGCGCGTCAAGGACAAGGACTATTTCCCCATGATTGTCGTCGGCAACAAGTGCGATTTGGACGGCGAGAGGCAGGTGTCTACACAAGGTGCGTTGCCACATTCTTCCGTCTGAAATCTACTAGTTTCATCACGCTAACACCCAATTAGAGGGCCAGGAACTCGCAAAGAACTTTGGCTGCAAGTTCATCGAGACATCAGCAAAATCGCGCATCAACGTCGACAACGCCTTTTACGACATTGTACGGGAGATCCGCAGATATAACAAGGAAATGTCATCATACTCTGGAGCGCCTGGTGCAAGTGGCCAGGGCACCAATGGTGTTGCCAAGATGGGCGTCGAAGAGGAGTCAAACGACAAGGGCTGCTGTTGCACAGTAATGTAAGAGAGAGGAAGATTTGAGCTGTTGTTGTCTTGTTGATCTGTTGTCATTGTCGTCGTCGTTGTCGTCGCGCATGTCGTCGCGAAAGAGAAGATACCTACCTAGCCAATTCCTCCCCGGCTGCCGAGGTGTTGGCGTGGTTGCCAGAGGGAAAGATGCGATACCCTTTGCACACATTGTACGTTCAACGTTTGCTTGAGGGTCTACTTTACCCTAGGTCTGGCCACCACTTCGCTTTGGCTCTTTCCTTTTTTGGGGTTTGCGTTTGGGGGTTTTTTCTTAGGTGTTGAGATGTGGGTTGTCGTTCTGCTTGGCGCTTTTTTACGGAAAGTGAAGTTGATTTGGAATCAACCATTTTTGTCAAGAGCGGCGCAGTCCGCTTCTTATTATCTAGACTGATTTTTACTTTCTTGTCTCACTCTACATTTTTTTCTCTGTCTCTCTCATGCCCGTTTTATTTTTTATAGTTTACACGTTTATATCTTTCTTTCTTTTTTTCCTATTTTTTGGTACTATTCTGTATACACCCTTTTTTTGTTTCCTATGATACGGTGGCGACGGACAGGCGGACAAGCAGACAAACGGACAGACGGACGGATGGACAAACCTGGAGAGAGAGATGGTGGGGGGAGGAAGAGAAAGGCGACCAAAATCTCCAGCTGCATCACCACCATTACCAATCTTGCTTGGCACATACTCTACGTCTTTTTTTATTTGTTAGGAAATAGGTAGACATGTGGCATGTGCAATTGTGGTAAAAAATGTTAATTGTTTTTCTTTTCTTTTTGCTACCTTTTTTACATCTTTTTGTTTCTTTTTTTTTCCTCCTCACTCTTTCCGAATATTCTTCCCTGTTGCTTCTACTAGTGCTGCTGTGCTTGCTGCTTGCTGTTGTGCCTGGCTGGTGCTATCTATCTATCTATTGCACCGTTTTGTCATGTCTACCTACCTACCTACCTACTCTATCTCATTATCTCTCTCTCTCTCTATCTATCTATCTATCTCTTATGTGGTAAAGCTTATTTTAGAATCATGTCCCCCTACTATGAAACCCTAATCTAGCTATCGTTTCTCTCTCTCTCTCTCTCTCTCTTTAAATTTTTTTATTCTATCTTGTTCCTGTTGTTGTCGTTGCCAAAAAAATTGCGTGTTTTGTCGTCGTTACTGCTGTTGCTGTTTTTTTGGATTGTTAAAGGGTGCTGTGTATGTGTGTATGTGTGAATTGCTGAGTGGGTGAGTGAATAAGTGAATGAATGATGACGTTGTAAAGCAAGTGCAAGTGCAAGGGTAACAGCGGCACGTCAGGGCACGATGGGACGGGACAGGACGTGACAGGACAGGGCAGGAACATGACACGGCAAGGCAAGGCGAGGCAAAAACCCCCCCTCATGGAGAAGCCAGGACAAAAAAAAAGCCAAGTTTTTTTCTTTTTCCACATGTACATGTGTAACCCCACAAAATGCATGCAGCCGCATCTTTTTTAAGCCTTTTTTCTTGGCGCCCGTTTGGGTGATTGGGGAATTAAACGGTCTTCTAGGCCTTTTTTTTGGTGGCGCGGGGGACGGGGGACGGGGGACGGAAAGCGGTAGGTCGATGCGAGTGTCTGGATTGGGAAATGTGGATGTGGATGTGGATGTGGATTGTTGGGGGATGAGGATTAGTGATACGTGTGCATGAGTGAAGAGTGAGTAGAGTGTGGAAAGTAGTTTTTTTTTTGTGTTTGGTGTTTGAAGTGGGTTGGGCTAGGCTGAGCTCAACCTCAGCTGAGTGGAGTGGGGTTGGGTTGTGTTGGGTTGGACTTGTCTGTCGGGAAGACCTTCCAGACGGGATGGGGTTTGTCTGTGCTTTCTTTCTCATCGGTATGTTTCTCCCTCAGGACTTGCTTTCTTGACGTTTGTTTTGTGGGCGTCTTATCTACTTGCTGGGCTAGACTGGACTAGATTGAAACTAGATGGAGTGTCATGGGTGTTTGCTGACGAGGAAGCTGATGAGGAGGTGATGACGTAGATGGGTGTAATGAGGGTGATGTGTTGGCGGTTGTTGAAGTCTAGGGGAGGTGTGAGGGAGACTTGTGGACGAGGTGAAATGCCGTGTAGGAAACAAATTGAGAGAGATGAAGGGATTCGATGATGGTTTTTCTCTTCACTTTGAGAATTATAGGAGTATCCAACGGCAGTGTCAATGTGTTAATGAGATGGTTAGGTAGCACTGATAGGCTCGACAGTTAGGTGCGAGTCATATATCGCCGTGTTAAGTGTTCATTACCTTTGTCGATGGGAGGCAGCAGCAGCTGAGCTATAATGAATGAAATAATGCGTAAAGGTGACAAAACGGAGCAAGCTGGACAAGCATTTGTAATCAAGACATCCTAAGGTTAACACAAATCTAAAGAATATGTAGAAAGAGTGCGATTCATGACTAGTAGAACTCTTTCCTTCATTAACTGTATGTGTTTTGGTCAAACCAAATCCATCATCTCCCACTGAGGTGAATAGACCATGTGAAGAAGAAGAAGAAGAAGAAAAAAAAAGAAGAAGAAGAGGAAGAAAATCTGGCACAATACTTTCAAATTCGGGGTATAACAAAGACTACACCAACACCAACACCAACAACCGTAACCCCATCATATATGAATACAAAATATATAGATTTTACAAGAACCAATCTCCTCGCATAATTGTAAGAATCGATCAATCCAACAATAACAGCAACAGCAAAAATCACCAATTCCACGTCCTTGATGCCGCAGAAAATACAGGCGGTTTCCAAATCAACCTCTCGGGATCAATACTCCTCTTCCCCTTGAGCTTCTCTTTGGCCTTTTGCCGATCCCTCTGCGCAATCACCGCATCTGTCAGCATAACAACATGCTGATTCTTGCTGTACCGCAGCATATTGAGATTTTGTAGTGTATGCAGCACGTCGTTTGTCGTCATGGCAGTCGCCGCACCCAGATCCTCAATGTTTGCTTCTGTGCGGTCGGGCTCCATGAGTAGGTCGACGAGAATCTCCTGCCAGTATGCGCGGTAGCCTAGGAGTCCGAGATCGGAAAGAGGTTTCTCGGGCGATCCGAGCTTGCCCTCGCGTTTAGAGAGGAGGTACGAAAAATCGATGAGGAGTTTGCCGAAGCCTTTGCGTTGGTACTGGGGGAGGGTGAGGATACAGGCGACGTTGTAGCCCTCTGCAGACTCTTTTTCTTTGGAAAAGTAGCCGACGAAATGGCAGCCGTGCTCGTCGCGTGTGCACATGCAGTAGAAGAGGAAGGGGTCAACATCATAGTAGAGGGTTTTGTGGTCGAGGAAGAGCTTGGAGAGGAGACAGAGATTGCGGCACCAGGTCCGTTGGCGGCGCCCGTCGATTTCGAAAAAGGAGACGTAGTCGTCGCGGTAGATTTCATTGCCTGGTGGGTGGAGAAGAGTGCACTTTGTGCGGTGGCGTTCAAACTGTGTCACCTCGCCAAAGTAGGACAGGCAGAATTCGCAAATGTAGACTACGTCCGAGTCGATAAAGTCGACGGGGTAGGGCGAAAAGTACCAGGGCTCGACCTCGAACTTGCCCATCTGAATCGTTTCTAGGTTGCGTACTCGTGAGATTTCTGTTTGGTTTTGTGTCATGGACCCTGATGTGCGCAGTTTTTCAATCTCATCTTCACGGGAATAGTTCTGGTCCGGCATAGCTTTGGCTGCTGCAGCAGCATCCTGCACATCCACAAGGTCCATCTCCTCATCTTCGGGTTTTGGTGTCGCCCCATCTGTGAGTTCACTGGTGACTAGCAGTTCCGAGTTCTCTTTTCCGCTCACTCTGGAGGGTCGTGAAGCTTTGCCCTGGACAGACGAAGACTCTGGGGTGCCAGAAATTTCTCGATCTAGCTTACTGCGTGACCGTTTGAGGTTTTTCTGATCAGACTTGGAAGGCGCCTTGTCCGTTTTGGATGAACCGGCCTTTTTCTTGTCCGTCTTGTCTGGTGGAGGCCATTCGACTTCTCGGGAGAGATCTATGCGTTCTGCCTCGATCCATTCATCGAGACGCTTGTTGAACTCCTCGTAGTGCACATAGAATTTGGGCCTGCCCTGGCGAGTTTGTATGGAAAGAACTTCTGCTTTGCGCTTCTCGCCATCCTTTGGGGAGGGATGTTAGTGAGTGAATGAATGAACAAACGTATGAATGAATAATTAAATGAGAGCGTGATTGATTGAAAGTGTAGACAAATAGACAGCAAAGAAACAGACAAAAAAAGAACAAAGCAAGAATGACAAGAAAAGTGAGGGTTCAAGATAGATAGATAGACTGATATACGAGTGAGGAATTTAGGAAATGGGAGTTTTTTGATGTTCTTGTCCAGTCGTGACATGGCATGCATGCCTGCATCGCAAACATCGCGCCGCGTCTCCACGTACCTTGTCAACCCATGCCTTGACACCAACCCTGATTGCAACACACAAATATCAGTATGCATTTCCAAAAACTGGTGCATCGCATCGCACATACCTCAGCTGGGCCAGGGTGGCAAATCCCATTTCCACGGGCACCGGTGTGCCAGAGGGCTCGTGGGAATTCTCACGAGGCGCCATGAGTATGGATTTTCCCCGTATCTTGGAGTGACTATGGGGACATTAAAATGAATCGCGTCGTGGCCCGTTGCAAGTCGTGATGAAGTCGATGATGGCGTTGGGGGGTTTTCCCTTCTGTCGTTGCGGCGGCGGCGGCGGCGGCGGCGTTGTCGGCGCAGCAGGAAGGATAAAGGCCCGAGCGTGAACGTTTGGACAAGGACAGCTGGGCAGGGCTTCCGTTGCTGGTAGGTGCTCTCCTATTCATTCACCGCCCCGCCACGCGACAACTCCCCGCTCATCTTCTATTCTTCCCAGTTCCGCCTCTTTGTCCTGTCCGGAGTTTTGCAGACACGTCGTAATTCATAATGGCGCAATCAGGGTACTCGAATCCGCTGAAGAAGTTCAAGTGAGTGGAATGAGTGGAGCGTGCATGGGGAGCCGGGAGTTTGCGTGCTGATGCGCTATAGGCTGGTGTTTTTGGGCGAGCAGAGTGGTATGTGGTTTTCCTGCTGGAGAGAGATGGAGGGACACGGGAAGCAGCTAACAGGGCGCGACAGTGGGCAAAACGTCTCTCATCACACGGTTCATGTACGATTCGTTTGACAACACATACCAAGCGACGATTGGCATCGACTTCCTCAGCAAGGTGCGCCCGTCAGCGATATGCTTGCCACGGCCGGCCCTAACAAGCCTAGACTATGTACCTCGAAGACCGCACCGTACGCCTCCAGCTCTGGGACACGGCGGGCCAGGAGCGTTTCCGCTCGCTTATTCCGTCGTACATTCGCGACTCTAGCGTCGCTGTTGTAGTCTACGACATCACGAACAAGAAGACGTTTGAGAATACACGCAAGTGGGTCGACGACGTGCGCGGCGAGCGCGGCAACGACGTTATCATTGTGCTGGTGGGCAACAAGACGGATTTGAACGACAAGCGCGAGGTCACGACGGCGCAGGGCGAGGAGGAGGCCAAGAAGAACAACCTGATGTTCATCGAGACAAGTGCAAAGGTGGGGCACAACGTCAAGGCGCTGTTCAAGAGGATTGCACAGGCGCTGCCGGGGATGGAGGGCGAGGGACAGCAGGGGCAGAGTCAGAGTATGTTTGTCAGAGGCGATGCTATTGCGAGTTGTGCTGACCGGGACACAGTGATTGATGTCAACATTAACCCGAGCGCGCCACAAGAGCAGGGTTCCTGCTCATGTTAAGAGCGGTGAGTGGTGGGTGGTGAGTGGTGAGCGGTGAGGGGAGGAGTGACGGGGGCGACGAGGGTGACGAGGGCGTAGCATTCATTGGGGACTCGATGTGTGACACGGTCATTGCGAGCAAGGCGTTCTGGGCATCAGTGGGTTGGTGCATATAGGTAGTCGTTTGAAGGGAGTTGCAATTCGTAGTATACCAACGGGTCCAAGGCACCACGGCCAGATGACGTCAGATGCCACCCACGGTGCAGAGGTGGTTGCCAGATGCAGGGCAAATGTTTGATTGAGATTGATGCACGCGGCCTCCCACACGTGCCAGGCGAAGCCAGAACGCCGGCCAGCAGCTCGACGAGATGGATGTAGAGAGAAGCCGAGCTCGGTGTTTTTTACATGTACAAGAGAGTGTTGCAGCGAGCTGCGACTCGGAGGAGGAGGGGGAGGGCTTCTTGGGACGTGGGCTGCCGTGATGCTTCATAAGACGTAAACGACGGCCTACTCGAGGTCGCCTGCGGAGCCCGACTCGGAGGGCGTCTTGCTGCCGCCGACGGGGATGGAGGTGTCTACGGCGATCATCTCTGCGAGGATGTCGAGGACGGGCTGTGCGGGGAGGGAGGCGAGTTAGCGGCAGGGAGGAGGAGGGGGAGGGGGAGGGGAGGGACGCACCTTGGGGACCGTCTTGTCGTAGATGTTGATGAGCTCTCGTGGGTTGGGGTAGACCTTGAGGGCGCGGTAGAAGCACAGCGCGGCCTCGACGTTGTCTGCGCCTGTGGGGTGGGGAGTCAGTCAGCGGGTGTGGTAGTGTAGTAGGTGTGGTAGTGTAGTAGGTGTAGTGGTGCAGCAGGTGTAGTGGGTGCCATGGACGGCGGGGCAGGACTACACACCCTTCTGGACCATGCCCTCGCCCTGTGCCACCTCCTGCATAAAGTAGGCCTCGACCTCCTCGGGGTCCTTGGGGAAGCCCTCGTCGTTTGCGCGCGCGACGGCCTCGCGGATGGCGGCCTTTTGCTCCTTGCTCGAGGCCTCGGCCTCCTCCTTTGCGGCGCGCTCGGTGCGCTTGGACTCGCGCTTGAGCTGCTTGCGGAACTCGGGGTCGCTGCGGCGCTTGTGGTCAAAGTAGAGGGCGTATGCGAGGATGCCCGTGACGACGGTGCCGACGCCGATGGCGGCAATGGTCGCTGGCTTGAGCGACGACGGGGTTGTCATGGTGGCGGCGGCGGTGACGGTGGCGGGCGCGGGGGTGGGCGTGCGAGGCGGCGGTGGTGGTGATGGGAGTGTGTTTTTCGACGTCGCGGCACGGAATTAGCATGGCAGCACACGCCCACGCCAGCGCCAGACGCCAGTGCCAGCCGCCAAGCGCTTCCGGCGACGCGCTCTCCCGCTGCGCCTGGGAGCCGGGCCCGAGTGAGCTGCCGCCGTGCGCTGGCCTGCCTTCACCCTCACCCGCCCAGCCTGCCCTCACCCGCACCGCACCCTCGCCCTCACCCGCCCCGCCATGTCGTCGGGCATCTCGCTGCGCAAGAAGCGCGGCGACAAGAAGCCCAAGAATGTGCCCACCATCAGCGCCCCGCGCCAGATCAGCGCCCCCATGCCCGCCGCCGCCGGCCTCGCTGCGGCCACCATGTCGCGGCCCTCGAACGAGTCCAGCCGCTCGCGCACCCGCCAGGACGCGCCTGGCCCCGCGCCCCGCGAGAGGCCGCGCATGGGCGACAAGACGGCCGAGGCCGTCAAGAGGCGGTACTCGCAGAAGATCACGCAGGCGCCGGGCGACTTTGGCAGCGGGCCCATGCCGGACATGCCCCAGATCCCCATGCAGTACCGCGAGCGGGAGCCCTCGCGCGACGCCAGGCCCGACGGCCCTGACGCCCGTGGCCTGCGCCTGGACATGAAGGCGCTGCGAGACCCCAATCTGCGCGCCGAGCAGTGTGCGTAGCCTCCTACTATGTTGCATACATATACACACGTCCATGTGTATAGTGTATGCACGTGTTGTACACATGTTATATACATGTCATATACACGTTATACACACGTTACATACATGTCCATGTGTATAGTGCATCCATTGACCCCCCACAGACGTCGCATCCGTCCTCGCAGACGCCTCCGAGGAAGACATCCGCCGCTACCAGGACGAGCTGCGCAGGGCCAAGCAGCGCACCTCGGTCGACCTGCAGAGCAACGTCTACCAGAACCGCACCCAGTTCATCAAGATCAGCAAGGAGGCCGAGAAGCTCAAGGGCGAGATGCGCACCCTGCGCCAGCTCATGTCCGACCTGACCACCACCCTCGAGCAGACCGCCTCCGTCTCCAACAACACCAACGGCGACGTCGCGAGCAGCCGCAGGGACAAGCGCAGCTCCATTGGCGACCTGAACCAGATCCGCGCCGGCCAGCTGCAGCAGCTGTACCGAGACGTCGAGGGCTCGCAAAAGTACCTGCCGCCCATCCCAGGACGCTACATTGTCTGGAAGTCGCGGAGGTGGTTCGAGCTCGACTCGGCCACCCTCAAGGCTAGACGCCGCGTGAGGCTGCTGCTGCTCAACGACCACCTGCTTGTGGCCGTCGAGAAAAAGGCCCGCAACGACGTCGTCAGCCAGCGCGACAGGAGCCGGGCGGTTGTCGAGTACGTCGCTCAGCGATGCTTCCCACTGCAGGATGTCCAAGTGGCACGAGCCCCCGACAAGAACGCTGAGAGGATCATTGTCCGAGCTGGCGCCGAATCCTTCACCTACGATACCAAGATGGAAGACGCGGGAGACAAGACCACCTTCCTCTCCACGTTCCGAAAGACAAAAGACGACCTGCGCAAGAGCCAGGAAGCCGAGTTTGAGGAAAAAGACAAGGCCTTGGACGCTTACAACCACATGCTTTCTCGAGACCCCGCTCTTATGAAAAAGACTGATCTACTGGAGAACCTCTCCGACCCCACGCAAGAAACCAAGGGCCTCAACACATTCGTTGATGTAGACGGGCAGCAGCGTAACATTCGATGGGTAGAAGCCCAGCTGGATGAGCTGGACATTGAGATAGCTTTGCAGCACTTTGCCGAAGCAGTCGAAAAGGTGGAACGACTGAAAGTGCTAGCCAAAAGCATCAGGGGCAACGAAACCGTAAAAGTCATTGTCACGTTCAAGGTCAACGAGCGTTCGGCCAAACTAGCAAACATCCTCACGAAGCAGCTCATTGGGAACAACAACTGGCTCACCTCTGTGAGGCAAAACGTCGACTGGATAATCCGCTTAGGGTTTGAGGATCGCGCCCGCGAGGCCTATCTTGAAGCTCGTGGTAACCTTATCAAATCACGCTCACGGTAATTTTTCCCCCCATTCCTTGATCCTTTGAAACCTCACTCACTGACACATCAACAGCCAATGCATCTTCGAAGGCAACCTTGCAGACTACATTTTCCAAACCTCGTACATCTACTTCATCATCATCAAAAACACCGTCGACATGTTCCAGAAATGCTTCCCCCAGTCACTCATGTCTGCCTGCGTCAAGTGGGCCAAGGAGCACGTCGACCAGTTTAATATCTTGCTGAAGCGGCAGTTGAGCAGCGTCGATCAGGGAAGCAGAGTGTGGGAAGAGTGTCTGGAGGTGGTGAGGGAGCATGCGGCAATGCTGAAGCAGGTTGGACTAGACTTTTCAGAGCTGGTTGGACAGGGAATGGACGATGTTGAAGAGATGGGGGGAGCAAATAGTGTGAGGCCTGTGGGATTGGGTGTCACTGCTTAATCTCTGGGCTAGCATCTGTCGATTCCCAACGTGTGTTGGTTGACCATGTTTCGTTCTTTTAGCAAGCGTTGATTGAGCGATGCGATGCGATGCGAGGCGTCTGGAACGCTGTCCGCTATTATGAAGTTGTGAATATATTCAGCCTCTCTTACTTATTCTTCGTTTCTGCACACCCTTCAACGTGTCAATGGTGTTGAAAAGGTTGAGAAGACATCTATATGTCCTTGCCGTTTCACACACATCTACTACCCGTCTGTTGAAGTGAATGTAGCAGTGAGATTCATTCGAGTATTGATTGGATAGTCTGATAGGGAGCTATATATACATGATCATATCAGTAGTTCAGCTGTGTCACTTGATAGTCTATTCATATTTCAATACCATCACCCTGTCGACATACTCATCTCAGACTGCCTTGTATTTTTCGTTTACAGGCTCCTATCCTCACCGCTACTACCCACGCCTACAAGACCTATCCAGACTTACTTTCACATTTTACTCTCCTATCCCTGCACAACCCTACGCTAAACATGTTAGTACGTCTGAGCAAGTCACTGCCCTGTATGAATCCGCTTTCACTTTGGTCTTGCAGGTGTCTATCTTATAGCCTTTATCTCTCACTTGTTTGCCTCCAACACACACCCCCTCTCTCTCTTTCTCTTTCGCTCTTCCTTAAGATCGTCACAACAAGACTCTTCAGTTTTCAATCCATCCATCAATCAACACCCACAACCAAACACTCCACTCAAACCAACTCCTCCTCCTCCTCCTCCTCCTCCTCCTCCTCATCATCATCATCATCATCACCACCACCATGCCCACCGAAGCAGAAAACATCCAATACCTCTACCTGATACTCACGCACGGCAGAACCCCCCAGGCAAGTCTACACCTTCACACCCTCCCTCCCACTCATCTACACTCTTCCCAGAGTACACGTTAACAACATACAAACAAACAGATCGACTGGACTGCCGTCGGCAACGCGCTCAACCTCAAAAAAGGCGCAGTCACCAAACGCTGGTCCCGACTCAAGCAGGCTGTTGACAAGAATGAGGTGGTTCCTAGTGGCTCTACGTATCACTTTTTATGGCTGTGTGTCAAGTATGATGGTCGTGAGAAGGTTTGTTCTTTATTTCCTCGTCTCTTACAATAATCATACACTATACTATGCATGACGGGACAAGAGAAGATGTTAACATCACTGATAGACTATGAACTGGGACGCCATTGCGGAACAGTGCGGCACCAAGCCTGGGGCGGCTAGTAAGCGGTATTCTCGCATGAAGCAGGCGTTTGAAAAGGGGGATGCGCCGCCTGGTTCTCCTGCTTTAAAGGGGGTTGGGAGGGGAATTCCGACGAAGAAAACGGCTACTCCTAAGAAGAAGACGATGATGAAGGTCGAAGATGATGGTGATGATGAAGAAGATGCTGACCCTGCTACACCAACTCCCACTCCCAAGCGTAAGCGCACACCTGCTACAAAGAAGGAGGAAGTTACCGCTATCAAATACGAGGAAGACGAAGACGAAGACGAGAACGAAGATGAGGAGGAAGAGACGGAAGAAGAAGATGACAATGAAGAGGAACTCACCTCCCAACCCCCCACCGAAACAGACTCCGACTCCGAAGGCAACTCAGACTACGTCACGCCATCCAAGCGCCAAAAGATTTCACCCGCCTCCACCATCGAGATTGAAATCCCACTCGAAACAGACGTCTTCTTCGATGCTCCCGAGTATGGTGAGTTGGATGTCGTGGATGTCGTGGATGATGGTACGTTTCTTTTATTTTCTTCTCTTATTTTCCTTTCACTTCCCCAAGTTTCATGGTTAGTGCCACGCTGTTGTGTAACGAACTAGTGGATTTTCTAGTCTGTGCATAACAACTTTGAACTGTTCTATTCTCAGGAGTTTACTGATATTTTATTGAGCAGGTGTAAGTGAGTGGCTGAATGGTGACGTGTAGCGAGGTTGGGATACTTGCTGGTGTTGGGCTTGAGGGGATGAGAAGCTACGTGGAGAGAAGGAGAGTCTAGTTGGATACATATGAGNCCCTCCCAACCCCCCACCGAAACAGACTCCGACTCCGAAGGCAACTCAGACTACGTCACGCCATCCAAGCGCCAAAAGATTTCCCCCGCCTCCACCATCGAGATTGAAATCCCACTCGAAACAGACGTCTTCTTCGATGCTCCCGAGTATGGTGAGTTGGATGTCGTGGATGTCGTGGATGATGGTACGTTTCTTTTATTTTCTTCTCTTATTTTCCTTTCACTTCCCCAAGTTTCATGGTTAGTGCCACGCTGTTGTGTAACGAACTAGTGGATTTTCTAGTCTGTGCATAACAACTTTGAACTGTTCTATTCTCAGGAGTTTACTGATATTTTATTGAGCAGGTGTAAGTGAGTGGCTGAATGGTGACGTGTAGCGAGGTTGGGATACTTGCTGGTGTTGGGCTTGAGGGGATGAGAAGCTACGTGGAGAGAAGGAGAGTCTAGTTGGATACATATGAGAAGGGAAGGTCAAGAATAAGACCGGCGGGGAAAAAGTACACGCCACTCTTGAGAATGCAGGCAGAAAAGGTGTGTTTGATTGCACTGCTGCTCACACACACATGCACGTTGGTAAACCAACAATACATGCGAGATTGGACTTGTCATACTGGCGTATTCTATTTCCTTGGATAGACAAAGCTCCCTGCATACTAGCTTATCTGATTCATCATTTTGAAAAAAAAATAATACTTAAGCACATCAACACACGACAATCGATTTAAAACATTCAATTCATTCAACATCATAAAGTCGAATTAACGACAAATATCTACCACCCCCTCATCCAATCATGGCTTCAAAATCAACTTGCCCGTCGTCTTCCTACTCTCAATATCCTGCGTCGCACGCACAATCTCCTCCAACGGATACACGTCGTGAATCCTCACATTGAGCCCATCCTTTTCGATAATCTTCCACAGCTCGTCGGCGTACTGCAGCAGCTCCTCGCGCGTGGCAATGTAGTTGAACAGCGTAGTACGGAGCAACTTTACGTTCTTTGCGGACAGACGCCTAATTTCCCCCCAATGTGTTAGCTTCTTCCACCAGAAAAAAAAATACACAGTAATGAATGCTAGGTGACCACTTACGCAAGATTGAAACCCGTAACAGGCCCAGACGCATTTCCAAAACTAACCATTGTGCCCTTTCTCCTCACAACCGCCAAATTGCTATCAAACGTGTCCTTGCCCACGGAATCAAACACGGCGTGTACCCCCTCCCCACCCGTAATCTCCAGCACCTTCTTCACAAACACATCCCTGTCTTCCTCGTGGTACTCCAACAGCACCTCTGCGCCATTCTCTTTCGCCAACGCCCGCTTCTCCTCTGTGCTCGCCGTTGCGATTGTTCGTGCACCCACCGCCTTCAGCAACTGGCACAGCCAGAGTCCCACTCCGCCCGCCGCAGCAGTGACAAGTACCCAGTCGCCCTTTTGCACGGGGTACGCCTCGCGGATGAGCGTCAGCGCAGTGAGGGCCTGCAGGAGGGCCGCGGCTGCAATCTTCGTGTCGATGGAGTCGGGGATCGGGATGGTGAGTTTGCCGTTCGCGGGCGTATATTCCGCGTATGCGTGTGTGCCCATGTAGACGACGCGGGACCCGATTTTGAGGTCGGAGGGTGCGTTGGGGCCGACGGCGACGACGGTGCCGCTCCCTTCGCGGCCGAGGATGTATGGGACTGCTGGGAGGGGGTACACTCCTGAGCGGAAGTAGCTGTTCGGTGTTAGTCTTTTGTAGTCTTTTTTCGTAGTTGGGAAGTAAGGTTGGATATGAGGGGGGAGTCGGCTCACGTGTCAATGTAGTTGATACCAATGTACTCGTTCTTGACCAGAACTTCGCCTTCCTTCAATTCAGGGACAGGCCAGTCGGTCTTGTACTGCAGGACCTCTGTGCCGCCCGTCTTCTCGACAATCACCGCTTTCATCGTTTTCGGGAGAGACGACATGTTTCTGAATCCGATTGCTCTGGATTGGGGCTGGAAGTGGGAGTTGAATGAGATTAGTCTTGCAGATGCAATTGAGGGTCTTGTGAGTAGTCGAGCCGTCCGAGTAGCGTTTGAAGCCAAAGACATGAACCGGTAATGCTAAGAAGAGTGTGCTTATATGTACTTGGAGGGGGAGATGGGGCCATGTTTGTCGACGATTAATACCGGGCGTTAAATCCGAATCGCGTCATCTCATCCTCGGAATGCGCGGGGTAACGCGGAATGGCTTCCAAGAGCTGCGTCGGCAATTTTGAGAGTTCACCGGTATGTCCATAGTGTAAATGCTTGTGTTGCTTGTGTTGCTTGTCTTGGATACTCTTGTATTCTTTTGTATTTTGTAGCAATTTGACCTTTGAATCAACATCTACTGTAATTAAAACTAGATGGCTCATTTCAAAGTAAGGCTTGAATCTGTATTGATGGGTTGTAATTAGAAATCAAGACCTTCTTTGCTCTGGAAAATATATATCTCATCCCAATATACATGCATACCATACGATTTAGCCAGACAAACCTCATCCCTGCATTCTATCACATGATACCCACCTTACTTTGGCAACCCACTCTCAACGCTGACAAAGAGGATACTGATTAACAATTGCTCTTAAACCCGAATGACTCCTCTTACGCCATCTCGCGGTAGCCAGTAAACTTGGATGATGGCTAAGACTTCCTAAATTCATGGGCGTAGCATAATCGCCAAGCTTTTGACCGTGACAGTTTTTTTACACATGCTCTGTAGGTTTAATAGAATCTTATGAATTGTAGACATAAAACGATGTTATAGCCATCTATGGCTGCTGCGAAGAAATCACAGTGCAAACGCCTAGTTACAAACCCTACGAAATCATGGACGTGTACCGAGAAAAATATCAGTGTTTCGTTCAACTTGAGTGGTACTGCTTTGAATGTAATCTACGAAATACTTAGCTCGAAGCTAGGGACATACATAATAGGCCTCAAAGTGTCGAAATTCCAAATATGCTTCCCTGGCAGCTATTACACAGTCGCTGGCGCCAGATGGGAGATGACCAGACTGATAGATTTCGAGCAACACATTGTGCCACTGCGGTAGCCAGACTTCAAAGATGGGTCAGATTCTCCGCTGGTGTAAACATCATGTAGATGTGTTGGCTGATGCGGGATATGGTTTGGAAATGCTTCCATTCCGTTTACAACAACCGAGTTTTCAGTAGATAGAGGCAATCTACAGTTTGACGTCCGTGAGGAGATCGACCACTGAGAGGCCGAAGCAAGAGAGTTGCGCCTTGAAGTTGGAGTCCGGATCTAATCAGAGACAAGTGTTGACTGAATGTCTCTCATTTAAGATTGGTGTTTTCGTCGTAGTGATTTGAGCGAGCTTGTAGTGAAACGGCGCAGAATGGTTGCAGACCGTTCATAAGATTCCACTCTGCTTTCCCTCCACTAGATTGAGAAGAGAATTGTGACCCCAGATATCAACAGATCTTAGAGTCTACTTCTTTACGAAGCTGATTTTGTGGCTCGTTCCTCAGTCCTGCCCGCTTTTCCAAGAGTGCTTGCAACACTATTGCCCTTGTGTGTAGTGTAGGCTAACCGCCCACTGATTTTTTTTTAAAGCATAATCCATATCAGATCAACTGCGAGAAGCTCTCTCTGTTTCGCTATTCACTCATGTCTTCGCTCTCGTCACCATCATCGACTTGTGCCAACACATCAATCTCTCTCTGCTTATCCACCGACTTCTGCACTGACTGAAGCATAGGATGATTGAATCCCCCACCAGACACTTTTGCCGCCTTTCTGATAATCTGTTGCGATCGTTTAATGACCTCCTCTTCTGCCTTCTTAATTGTTCCGCTCACTCTAACTACTCTGATTACAACTGGCAAATCCACGGGTCTCGGTAGTCGCGTGACAAAGGTGAGCGCCGCCCATACCATTTCATAGTGATCGCGGGGGCATCGAATTATTGCTGTCGAAGTAGAAGGAGACCAGTAGTTGACTGTGCGATTGTTACTAACAATCTCGAATGAGAAGAGCTATAATAAGACGTACTTTTGAGTCCACCAGATATCATGCCCATCCCATAGTCTCCATAAAGCTCCGACACTCCATCTCGTATGAGTCGTACAAGTATTCCTTGATGGAACGAATCGGGTGTTGGTGAATAGGTTTGGACTAGATCCGGAAGGCTTTCCTTACTCCTAGGAGCGGGTTCTGGGTAGAGAACATTCACCACCAAGTAGCGAAATTTGACGCGGACCATATTGAAGGTAAACCAGCTGAGAATCCTGTGCAAAATCTTGTACGCGCTTAAACGCGTCGTGATTTGCAGTAGGTAAAGTCGTGGAAGGTTGTGGTGTTTGAGGCCAAATTCGGCGTGCAATACTGGCGTGAGAGCTGGCGGCCACGAGAAATACCTGATTATATCGCGACTTGGTTCGTCAAGTGAGTGAATGGTTTGAATGAATTGTGAAGTCGCAAATTCAACACTCTATCGATATGACATCTGCGACCGAGGCCGTGCATCCCTGTATAAGCTAGTATGAATATGGCCTAGATTCATGTGCATGACGAAAGACAGCATCCCCAGCTTTCCTGCCCTGCCTAAACAAACCTCCGCTCAACCACGACCCAAGGCGCTTTCACAACACACTTGGCTCTCACCTGTCGCCTCCCAGTCACACACGTCGCATAGATCTCGTGAGCGCAGCTCATACTTCCAGGCGAATCTTCTCTTCAGCAGAGCGATCAACTACCATCACCGCCTCCAAAATGGCATCCTCATCTACCTCCACGCCGCTGCTCTAGTAAGACCCTCTTGATGTTTTTAGATCTCACCAGACTATGAAGACTAACATAATGTAGCGCATGCATAGCTCACAACACGACTGTTCTCGCCGAGCACACCGCAAGCGCCTCTTCCAACGCCTCCTCTCTTGTCTCTCTCGTTCTTCCGCGCCTAACTCACACCGCATCAGCCCACAAGACCATCGATCAAAACCAGTTCTTCATTCACTGTCTCATCAAGTCGCCTTCCGACTACCCTGGCGCCCAGTCATCTGCAGGAGGTCTCACTTTCCTTGTCATTGCAGAGCGCGACTTGGGACAGCGCATTCCCTTTGGTTTCCTCACCAACCTTGAAAAGAAGTTTTTCGCGGAATTTGAGGCTCAGGAGACAGACTTTGCTCATTTGCCGCCGTACGGGTGTGCTAGTTTCAATGGCGCCTTGAAGAGGCTGATGATTGAGCAGGGTGGCACAGTGCAGGGACAACAGGATGCATTGCGCACCGCGCAGAGGGAGATTGAGGGAGTGCGGGAGATCATGACGGAGAATATTGAGAGAGTGTTGGAAAGGGGCGAGCACATGAGTGTGCTTGTAGACAAGACTGGTCGACTGGGCGACAATGCTCGCGATTTCAGGGTCAGGAGTCGCACTCTCAAGAGGCGCATGTGGTGGAAGAATGTCAAGTTAATGGCGCTGTTGATTTTGGTGGTAATCTTCTTGATCTATTTGTTTGTTGGATTTGGATGCGGACTGCCCGGTAAGTCTGCGACTTTTACTATGTTAACAGTACAGAGTCGCTCGCTAACAAGACACAGGCTGGTCACGATGCTTGGGACATTGAGCTGATGTCAATAATGTCATTTGTATTGAATCTTTACGAAATTAATGCTGGAAAAGACAGAAGAAACTCGTTTGAAGTTGTAGTAGCACTTAGGCCGTTCGTTGTTCATTTCGTTGTACAGTAATGCGAGGCGTTTGGAGTCATATATATCCGTAACCCAACCTCTATCCCATCAAGTCAAACTCCATTCCATGCATTGCATAAATTCCTGTGCCATCCGTAGATTCTCAGGTCCCATCCGTTACCGTCCAGTATTGTCCATTGCCGTCAAACTCCCTTTCCAAGTTCCCAGAAACCTCGCAAGAAAAACCGATCTAGTCCGGGTAGATCTACCAATCAGCGCCGAGAATGCCCGAAGGGGAAATACAGAGAAAAAAAGTAAAATAGCTTCCCCCCACCAGCCTGTACAAACACCAAAAAGCGATCAAAGTAAAACTGAAATAGGTTCCCCCTACACCAGGAACTAGAAAAATTTACGTAAATCATACATGTACCCATGAAAATGCCACTGTGAGTGGACGAAAGCGCCTGTCTAATGCTTTTGGAATCTAAGTGCTAGATATGGTATGTACCAAATCGATTGTGAACTCATGAAAAGAAAAACGCCATTTTGGTTTTAGTCGCTTCACGTGAAGCCTTTTCGAACGCCGAAAGGAAATACATAATGTCGTTGTAGTCGATACCACTCGTACGTCTACGGAGCCATCACCATGGCAAGCAATGCCATGCGCGTGTACAGTCCGTACCTCATCTGTAGCTTTGTCAGTGTTTCATTCTTCAACGTAGTGCCTTAACAAGACTCACCTGTCTAAAGTATGCAGCCCTAGGATCAAAGTCCACCTCCTCGTGAATCTCATTGTTCCTCGGCAGTGGGTGCATAACAATCATATTCGTCTTCGCACCCTTGAGTACCTTGTTGTCAATGACAAACGCATCCTTGACCTGCTCGTAGCTTGCAACGTCGGGGAAACGCTCCTTCTGCACACGAGTGCAGTAGAGAACATCGGAAGCTGCGATGATATCCGCAGTAAGCTCATTGGAAACGATGTTCAGCTGGTTGTGAGCCTTGAGTCCGTCGACAACAGTAGGAGGCATGCTGAGAGACTTTGGCGAGACCAGGTTGATGGTAACATCATAGTGGGATAGCAGTTCGCACAAGGAGTGCACAGTGCGGCCGTACTTGAGGTCACCCACAAAGGTGATGTTGAGGCCGTTGACAGTACCCAATTCTTCCCGGATGGTGAAAATATCCAACAATGCCTGTGTGGGGTGCTCACGGCTACCATTTCCGGCGTTGATGACAGGTACACCAGCGAACTTCGCTGCGATGTCGATGGACTCCTCAGCTGGATGGCGCAGGACGATTGCGTCTCCGTAGCATCCTAGCGTGCGGATCGTGTCGGCGATGGACTCGCCCTTCTTGGTCGATGAAACGGCTTCGTTGACAACCACAACTTCACCACCAAGACGCTTCATGGCTGCATCAAAAGAGGCCGACGTCCGTGTTGATGGCTCGAAGAACATCGTGCAAAGAACACGGCCCTTGAGGATGTCGAGGCAGCCATGACGCTGAGCGCCGAGGCGCATCTCCTGGGCGATGGTGAACAACAAGTGAAGATCAGCGCGAGAGAACTGCTTGACGGAAGTAATGTGCTTCCTCTTGAATGGCGACTTCGCAAGCAACTGCGTGAGGGACAACGATCCATTCAGTCTGGACATCTGCATACCGGACTGCTCTTGGGATCCAGGAGCAGGCTCGAACTCCTGGAAGTCGACCTTGCTGATCTCGAGGTCGTAGTGACGGGAGATCGCCTCAATCAACAACTTTGCATTCTTGACATTAGTCACAAGAGGAGTCTGGTAGTCGACGGCCATACGTCGTGTTTGGTATCCCCTGCTCATGTAGTTTGCGGGTCGTCGGAAGCGGTTGCTGGACGGCAAGTTGATGTACAGATCGATGAGATTGTTTGACAAGTGCTGTGTCAAAGAGTACTCAGCCTTCTGCTCGTCGTGTTCACCACTGGAGAGAACCTCAAGGAACTTGACGGGGAGACCGTGCTCCTGGATGTAATCTGCTGTTCCAGCTGTGGCAAAGAGCTTGAAGCCCATCTTGTGCAGAGATTCGATAGAGGGCAGCATCTCCAACTTGTCCTTGAATGAACCGATAGAGAAGAGGATGTTCTTGTTCGGCAATCTGAAGCCGGTGGCAATGAGACCCTTGAGATAGGCCTCGTACTTTGTGCGACCGAAGCAAGCAACTTCACCGGTGGAAGCCATTTCTACACCGAGGACGGGGTCTGCGCCGGACAATCGCGAGAACGAGAACTGAGGCACCTTGACTCCCACGTAATCGGCAGGGATGTTGACCGGGGGGTATTCAGTCAACGGAAGACCAGCCATGGCCTTGGTAGCCATCTCAATAAGGTCAACACCCATAACCTTGGAAACGAATGGGAATGATCGTGATGCGCGGACGTTGCATTCAATAACCTTGATTTCGTTGTTCTTGGCGATGAACTGAATGTTGTAAGGACCAGTAATGTTCAGTGCGCTACCAATCTTCCTTGTCGCATCCTCAATCTGGCGGACCGTCTCTGGGTCCAAGTCTTGGGGAGGGAGGATAAGAGTGGCATCGCCGGAATGTACACCAGCGTTTTCCACGTGTTCCGAGATGAAATGTCCAATCATGATTCCATTGCGAGCCACAGCATCCATCTCAATCTCCTTGGCATCCTCAATGTACTTGGTGATGACAACGGGATGGTCCTTGGAGACATCGGCCGCCTGGTTCAAGTAGTTGGCCAGATCGTGCTTCGAATAGACGGTGTTCATGGCAGCTCCAGACAGGACGTACGACGGGCGCACCAACACTGGGTAAGAAACCTTTTCACAGAATTCCGTAGCCTCCTCGATGCTAGTGAGCTCCTTCCAGGCAGGCTGGTCGACATTGATACGGTCAAGCATACGTGAGAACTTGTACCTGTTTTCCGCAGTGTCGATCATTTCCGGAGAAGTACCAAGGATCTTGACATTCATGCGGTGGAGCGGCAGAGCGATGTTGTTAGGTGTCTGACCACCCATGGAGATGATGACACCGCTAGAATTCTCCAAGCTGTAGATGTCGAGCACCGTCTCCAAGCTGATGTTCTCAAAGTAGAGACGATCGGCTTCGTCGTAATCTGTCGAAACAGTCTCCGGGTTGTACTATCATTTGCTGTTAGTAGTTGTATATAGTTAAAGAATGCAAGGGGGGAATGGGGAGAAAATCTGAAGGGAAGAACGAGTAGTCGAAGAATACGAGCGAGTAAGAGTGAAAAAAAATAGGAAGGGCAAAGACGTTGTTGGAGAATACATGGCGGAAGCGGAGCAAGAAAACTCAAACACCGAAAGGCAGTACTTACGTTAAGCATCACCGTCTTGAACCCTTGCTCCCGAAGCGTGCGGATAGCTCGCACCGAGCACCAATCGAACTCGACCGAAGAACCGATACGGTACACACCAGATCCAAGCACCATCACTCCCTTGTCGTTGAAGTCGACATCGTGCTCAGTGCCGTTATACGTAAGGTAAAGATAATTCGTAAAGGCCGGGAACTCTGCAGCCACTGTATCAATCTGTTTGACTACTGGGAAGATGCCGGCATCGACACGAGCACGACGCACAGCAAGTTCGTTGGAGCCCCAGAATTTCGCCAACTGGCGGTCGGAGTAACCGAGTTCCTTGGCCCTCTTCATGAGCGGTCGGGTGATGGTCGCCGTGTTGTAGGCCGACATTGACAACTCGAAGTTGCTGAGGTCCTTGAGACGGCTCAGGAACCATTTGTCAATCTGGGTCATCTCCCAGATCTTGTCGACGCTGTAGCCAGACTTCATGGCGTTTGCGATAGCGAATAGTCGTTGATCCGAAGGAGTTTGCAGCTCCTGGTCGATTCCCATCAAAGCAGCAGTTTCGCTGAAACCAACGTTGTTGGGGTCGATTTCGCGGATAGCCTTCTGAATCGCTTCCTCGAAGGTCCTACCAATGCTCATGACCTCACCAACACTCTTCATGGAGGAGCCGAGGAGGGTGGAGACGCGAGTGAACTTCTTCAAGTCCCATCGGGGAATCTTGACGACAACGTAATCGAGGGATGGCTCGAAGCACGCGCAAGTAGAGCGGGTGACTGAGTTCGAGATTTCATTGAGCGGAATGTTGAGACCAAGCTTGGCCGCGACGAAAGCAAGCGGGTAACCAGTCGCCTTGGAGGCGAGGGCGGATGAACGCGAGAGACGAGCGTTCACCTCGATGATGCAGTACTCACGCGAGAACGGGTTCAGGGCATACTGGATGTTGCATTCTCCGACCACGCCGAGATGACGGATGACATTGACGGCAGTTGTTCGGAGCATGTTGTAGTCTTCGTCGGAGAGCGTCTGCGATGGTGCTACGACGATAGAGTCTCCCGTATGGATACCAAGAGGGTCGAAGTTCTCCATGTTGCATACGGTGATGCAGTTATCCTGGGCATCACGGACGACTTCGTACTCGATTTCTTTCCATCCTTTCATACTGCGCTCAATAAGCACCTGAGGACTGGCGGCGAAAGCCTTGTTGCATAGCTCCAAAAGCTCTTGATCATTTGAAGCGAAACCGCTACCAAGTCCACCAAGAGCGTAGGCAGCGCGGACGATAACAGGGTATCCGATATCCTTGACGCAAGACATGGCCTCGTCGATGTTGTTTGCAGATGCGGACTTGGCACACTTTTCGCCAATAGACTCCATGCTACGAGCAAAGAGCTCTCGGTCCTCTGTGGTGATGATGGTATCAATTGGTGTACCAAGGACCTTGACGCCTAAGCCCTCAAACTCGTCCTTGAGTTGGATACCAACCTGGAGGGCAGTCTGTCCACCAAAGGTGACGTAGATACCATCAGGGCGCTCCTTTTGTATGACCTTGCGAACGAAGTCGGCGTTGACAGGTAGGAAGTAGACCTTGTCGGCGAGACCCTTTGAGGTTTGGATAGTGGCGATGTTGGGGTTGATCAAGATTGTGTAGATGCCTTCTTCCTTGAGTGCCTTGATAGCCTGACTTCCAGAGTAATCAAATTCTCCAGCTTGGCCGATACTCAAACCTCCACTGCCGAGCACAAGAACCTTCTTGACACTGACCTTGGGAGCCAATGCCTTGTTCTCCTCAGCGGTGCCACCGGGAAACTCTACGGGCTGCGACATGGTCTCAGCCGAGTTGATTGACTTCTGAATTGTGTTGATGAAAACGTCGAAGAGGTACTCAGTGTCACGAGGACCAGGGGTGTGCTCAGGGTGGAACTGCACGCTGAAGTACGGTCGCTGCGCGTGGCGGATACCCTCATTACTGCCGTCATTGGCGTTGACGAAGAGCTCTTCCCAGCCGTTGGGCAGAGTTTTTGAGTCTACAGCGTAACCGTGGTTTTGCGAAGTGATGTGGCACTTTCCAGTGATCAAGCTGGTGCAGGGAATGTTGTGACCGCGGTTACCAAACTTCATCTTCAGTGTGCTGGCGCCTGCAGCGCGTGCAAGCAGCTGGTGTCCAAGACAGATACCAAAGATGGGCGTTCGGGCCTCATCCATGGCGGCCTTGATGTGCTTCACTGTAGATTCCATCATGGCTGGATCACCGGGACCGTTGGAGATGAACAATCCATCGTAGTCTTTTCCAGCAAGCTTGGGGAAGTCGTAGTCCCATGGCACTTGCAAGACCTCGACTCCCCTTCGGACCAGACATCTCAGTTGGTTGTATTTGAGACCAACATCGACGGTAACGACACGTACGGGACGGCCTGAGGGGTGCTTGAGGGCTGTAGCGGGGTCTGGAGAGTAGAGCTTGGGCTCCTTGATGGACACTGCATACATGTGAGTCGTGTTTTAATAAGAGTTCACAAGTCAACTCACCTTCAGCTACCAAGTTTGTCTTGTTGGGATCTAGCCACTCGATTTGCTCGAAGCTGCTCCTCCAGTCCTCGGCCTCCTCATCGACTGCACCAGTTGTGAGTGCAGAAGAAGCTGGGGCGAGTCCTGTTCGCTGCATCAATCGACCAAGCATGCTGCCCTCGTTGCGGATGCGCTTCGTCAGCGCTCGCGTGTCCACTCCAGTAATGGCGGGAACACCCTGCTCTTTCAGCCATGCACCCAGCGAAGAGGTGGCCAAGTGATGCGAGAACGCGTCTTCGGCATATGAGGCCACAACTAGACCTGCAATGTGAATCTCTTTGGACTCAAAGTGCGCTGGAACGTCTTTCAGCAGACTGTCCATCTCGTCCCGCGAAGGCACTCCATAGTTGCCGACTAGGGGGAAAGTGATGACGAGAATTTGGCCTCGGTATGAGGGATCAGTTATCGACTCGGGATAACCAACCATACCAGTCTGGAAGACCAGCTCTCCTGCAATGCTCTTCTCAGCACCGAAGCTCTTTCCGAAACAGACATGTCCATCTTGGAGTTCGAGTGCCAGGTTCTGGCTTTCATCTGGGCGTAGAGCCATAATGATGGGAATGAGAGACAGCTCGAGGGTCCTGTAACAACCCAAGAAAAGCGAGACTGCCAGACAAAAGTGAGGAGAGAAAGAAAGTTCTGAAAAAAAAAGTTTTGAGTGAGCTGCGGGGTCTGCCCGATTGGCCAATGCCCCCCACCACTAGCGCGGCTGCAGATCGAGAGTCGAGGACATACAGATCTGATTGTACCGTACAACAGCTGAGCTGATGAGATCGAGAAACGCATGAACTGCAAATGCAAACAAAGTTTCGAGTTCACCAACTAGATCATTTTACTGCTTGTTGTCGCCCTCACATATCAGCTTGCAGCTTCTACAACTTACTACAACATGAGACTTTGCTTTTCTCGCACAGTGCAGTACGCAACAACTCTGCAGGCGCCTCGCCTAACTTGCCTGTCACATGCATAGAGAGAAAGAAGCGGTGATTGTCATTTGGAATGACTCGACACAGCAACTAAATCACCGCAATATTTCATCATGATCGAGAGGAGTTGAACGCATCGACATACGGTGGCTCAAAAGGAAAAGGCTGAGAGGGAGTTAGTGCATCTTATTATATCTTGCCCGGCGGCATGACACATTGAAACAGACACAAGGCACGCCAGGCAAGTTCTACCCATGCAGGGCGGCCATTCTCGTGACCGGAGGACGAGAGGGACGAGCATCGAGCATCGAGCATCGAGATTCGAATCACCCTAACGACAGCAAGGGGTTGTTGAAAACGAGCGTTTCCCGCTTATTACCAAGTGTGTTATAGGTGTGAGTCTACACCATATTCTGCGTGGTGTTGCTCGTGGGTTTATACTTACATACAACAAAGAATAAACTTGCCAGTGCTTACAATGGGGAGCGTCTTGTCGATCTGCTTAAGTGTTTTTAAATATGGTAAATGGCTCGTAGTTCAGTGGGGCAGCATCGCTTTGAATGACGCCAGATGATTGACAGCATGTGAAAGCGCATCCATGATCTGAGGCATTATTTGCGTGCTCTGCATATCTGCACCCCAGAATGATATTCGCGCTGCAGCACCTGCCCGCCACCATGGATGGTGTGCAGGATCCGCTACCTGCCTACCTTGTCGAACATGGCAATTTATGCCATTAGCAGCGTTCGTCATCGCGGTCTGTGATAGCCGAAGGGTAGCGTGTGGAGTGACCGCGGCCGGTCATTGGCCATATGCACGTTCAGATCGTGGGGAGAAGACGCGCGAGATAAGAACTACACCTCATGATCAATCTCATTTCAGCGACGCGATGCATTATGCCTAGGGGAGTTCAGAGTAAGGTGGGAGGCGGTGAACTGGGTGTGGCACGAAAATAGGAAATTGGCAGGCAGGCCAGGCCGCCTCTTCTCATGGATCCTTTGCCCTAGTGAAACAGTTTACTCCAACTTTTCGTGCTTCCGCCACCACCTCTCGACGACGCTCACGAGCATCGCATCCCGTCTGGAGGCGTGAGACAAAGAGATTCCATGTTCGCCTCACTCTTTGGATCCAAGAAGCGTCATTCCACCGAGACTACGCCTCTGCTTGCGGCGCTCAACAGATACCGCGACCGTCAGAACGATGAGCTATCTGAAGAGGACGAGCATGATGCAGAGGGCATAGCGCAGTATGATGGTGAGGACGAAGACGAGGACGATGACCGCCGGCGTGATGGGCCCTTGCTACCTGTCTTTTCTTCAGAAGTCCTAGGTACGCTCATGGAAAGGGAGGAGACCCTTGTTCACTGCGCTAACGATGGGTTCAGATCGCATACCCATTTACAATACCACCCACGCGATTCGCACAATCCTCGTTCAGCGATGCGAGACGACGCTTTCCTGGGACCAGTTGCGCTCCCCCCAGGTCTCGCAGTTCCTCGTCAAGCCCATCCAACAACAGCTCCGCTCCAACCATTTCTCGCGCGGCGCCTTGTACTGCCTGCTAGCAAACTGCTTGCAGTTCAGGAAAGAAGGGGAGGCAAACCCTGGAAATTTCGGGGTCAGCAAGACCCGCGCGCTCATATGCGAATTACTGGCCATGCGATTGCTGAAAGAGTTCAATACGCGCGAGTTGATCGACGCGCTTTCATATGACTTTGACCCACTACAGGGTTTGGAAATGCAAGGAGCAGGATTTGCTACTCCTGGAGGTGGGAACTGGGCACGGCAGACCCGCTCTGCACGTATATCAACACTAGAGATTGCTATTCGCGCGCAGGCGAAGAAGTTCCTTGCTCACCCCCTTTGCGTTCAGCAGCTGGAGGCGATATGGGCAGGCTCTATAGTCTTCCATTCAGTTGCAGATTCTCTCCACCGGAAACCAGATACCCCTCAGAGTACCGGCTACAACGCACCTGGCAATGTTTCTCCGGGGACAGGCCCCTCTCGTCGTATTCTGCAGACAAAACAAAACATGCCCAACCTTGCGCCTGCGGCGCTCATGAGGCGTACAGTAACCCTCTACGACCCTTACGATGCCTCGTTGTTCAAACTGTCCCGCCTTCGTGTTCCTCGCTATCGCAACTTGTTCTCTACTCTTTCTTTCGGCATTATGCTTGGTTTGTTCCTGGCTGTGCTTGTAGAAAAGTCTGATGATATTACGGGCCTCGAGGTCCTTTTCTGGTTCTGGAGTGCCGGATATATGCTTGATGAAATTGTCGGCTTTTCTGAGCAAGGCTTTGGGTTGTATATCATGAGCGTGTGGAATGCCTTTGATCTAGGTATTCTCCTCATGTTCATGGTCTATTACATCTTGCGCCTCTACGGCATCCTTGTGCCCGGTGTGGGCGGACATCACATTGCCAGGATGGCATACAACGTCCTTGGATCCACTGCAGTGTTACTTTTCCCTAGGCTCTTTTCGGCTCTAGATCATTATCGGTACTTTTCGCAGCTTCTCATCGCTTTCAAAATGATGGCTATGGATCTAGTTGCGATCCTTGTATTGATTGTCATAGCCTGTAGTGGCTTCTTCGTAGCCTTCAGCCTGGCTTTCAGTAACGAACTTGGCGCATCAAAAGCGGCATATGCCATATTCCAGCTTGTCATGGGTTTCACTCCTGCAGCCTGGGACTTGTGGGACGAGATGAATATTCTGGGCAAATTTCTGCTTGCGCTCTTCCTCTTCATCTGCCATTTCCTTGTCGTCACTATTTTGATCACTGTTCTGACGAACTCGTTCATGGCTGTTGTCAAGAATGCGGACGAAGAACATCAGTTCCTCTTTGCAGTCAACACCATCAGTATGGTCAAGTCTGACGCCCTATTTTCCTACATACCACCGACGAATATCATTGGATGGCTGCTCATCCCCATGAAGTATATGATGTCTTTCAAGAGGTTCCTCCGGATCAACCGATTGGTCATCAAACTGACGCACATTCCGATTCTATTCACAATCTTCGTGTACGAGCGATTACTACTGGCGCACCTCTCTTATGGTTCTATGGATCTTATTGAAAGTCGAGGACGCCCAGAGTCTAACAACGTAGTACCAGCTTTCAGCGTCCGTGGCGAGATGTTCAGTGGTCGGCTGCGTGAGCCCTCAGTTACCACGTTCCACAAGGATCGAGCGCTTGAAGAGGTTTTCCGACGTCCGTTTCGAGACACCAGTACTCAAGCACCTTCGAAATATCCCTCCGGCAGGAGGAATTCAGGTAATGTGGTATCCGACTGGATGAGGAAGATGGATGATGATGACGAATACGCACCACCACAAGAGGACGCGCGATCTATTTTAGATCGTCTTGAAGGTCGTAACAGACCGCACTTGAGACGTGCAAGAACTTCAGGTCAACCTAGGCGAAAGTATCCATTCGCCTCCACCAAAAGAGCCGCCTCGGATCCTGACGACGTTGTATCGCCCTTCGCACCACCTATTGCTGAAGAGGAGGAGCCGGACATGAACATCGAGGACGAGCCTCAGCAGACAGATGATGACGGAGACGACGAGCTATTGACTAATGATGAAGACGACCACGCGAACTCTGATGCTCAAACCACACCAAGGAAACGCACACCCTCCGACAAAGATACAAAAAGACGACAGCCCGGGTATGAGACTTCTGAGGAAGACCTTTTCCGCACGCCTATGACGGTAATCACCAGGACACCGGCGCGTACACCTGCCAGAGCAAGCCCACCATTGCCTTCCAGCTTCCGTAGCTTCCAGGATCAGCAATTCAAACCAGGAACATCGCCCGACAAGAAACCGTCCCGACAGAAGATTAGTCATAGTCGTAATCTCTCCACCAGCACAGTTTTATTTAGTCCAACGAAGGATACCATGGACTTATCTCGTGCGGCTTCTCCAGAGAGGCGTCCCAAGACTGGCACACGCAGCGGAACAGCGACTCCAGGTCGCCTTGATGGTCTCGTGATGAGCGGTATTCGAACGCCAAAGCGTTCGGCTGTACCAACTGGCCCAGCAACGCGCCCTCGAGCAGTCATGCCACCGCACGACATGAGCAGACCAGGACCGAGCGTCGCACATTTGCTTTCGACAGATCATCGAAGACGAGCACCGTCTTTCAACGCCATCGCCTTGGACCTGGCGTCAGACCTTGGAGATAACAATCTTAACCCCAATTTTGGTAATCTCAACACACTTCCGGCATCGTTCACAACACAATTTGAGATGGCTGCAAGGATGAAGGCACATGAGCAACGTAAAAACAGTGAGGGCGACTCGGACTCGAATCGCATGAGTAGGATCATGCTTGCTAGGATGACCACATTGGAGGAAGGATTCCGCGACGTTCTGAAGGAGGTGAAGGGGCTGAATCGTGGAGATAATGGATCGAGTCAGGCAGCAAGCCGAGGAACACATACGCCACCTAATGAGCTTATCAAGAAGAAGGGCAAGGGCAAAAAGAAGAGTAGTAGGAGGGACAGTGGAGAGGAGCGAATGGGGTCCAGTCTTTAGCTGCGACTTGGTGTCGAATTGTGGGCGTTATTGAGCATTTTCACTATAATTGCATAGTTTGCGGGTTGGGCGGTTTTCTTTATAACATTATTCGTCTGGAATCATGGCTTCAGTTTTGGACGTGGTATTTTCATCACAGTTGCGTCTTCCGCAGAGGCGCCTTGGATTGGAGTTCGGTTTTGTGAGCCAGGGGGCTGTGTATCATATCATCGACGACCACGTCAGCATGAGTAATAGTTTGCGAATATTTCAACTTTCTTGGTTTCATGATTTCATGTGCTGGCAGACATTTTTTGCTTGTGAAAGACACTACCGAGGCCTTCATTTTCGCCGTTGTCGGACGCATGCATTATGCGTATGGCAAAGTTAGTTCCTTGCATGACCCCGTTGTTCGATTCGGGATGACGGAAGGTGGCGTTGACGACGGCATGTCATTGGCTGTTGGTTGCGACTTTTGTCCACGCGAGCTCTGCGCGTGGTCGACTTTTTAACATCACGCACACACGACTGACCTCGCTAGGCTTCCAGCTAGGAGTGTGACTAGATCATGTTTCAAATAATATGACCGAGGATGCCTGGAGTTGTCAGCTCCTGCTTTGCTTGATCTTTGACTGATTCCCTAGAGCTAGAGACAACTTACCTTGATTTGAGTGCGATTCCCCTATTGATTCTACACCTTTTTTCGCGCGCTGAGACGTGATTTACGCGCAGCCAACATGTTTCTCCCTATTTGCCTCCTTTCAAGCGTGGTTCCCTACGTGTTCGCCTTGTCGATACCACGTCTTCCTCAGACAAACCACTTCTTAAGCTTTGGTCATGGACAGCAACAACAGCAACCGCTACATGACACACTAGACGCGTGGATAGACAGAGAAGAGCATATTTCGCTAGACAAACTTCTTGCCAATGTTGCACCAGGCGGGAGAAACGTCCAAGGCAAAGGTGTTGCAGATGGCACAGTGATTGCGAGCCCGAGCCAGCACAGCCCAGACTACCTGTACCAATGTTCGCACTCCTCTATACAACCAAACCTCTCTCCCTATACTAACAGATTCAAGGGGTTCGCGACGCCGCAATAACCATCAACACCCTCGTGGATCTCTACGCCTCCTCGCCCACCTCTCCCCTCGCCTCCAACATCTCCACTATTGTCGCAGCCTACTCCTCCCTCCAATACACCATCCAGCACACCTCCAACCCCACTGGCAGTTTCTCCGACCTTTCCGGCCTGGGCGAGCCCAAGTTCCACGTCGATGGCTCACCCTTTACCGGCTCCTGGGGCCGCCCGCAGCGCGATGGACCCGCTCTGCGTGCTCTAACACTGATGCACTATCTCCGCGAGTACAACGCGTCGCACCCCGAGATGTGGACGTCGACGGAAGCGGAAGATTTCTTCGCGCCGTACTACACCGCGAGCATGCCTCCGGAGAGCGTAATCAAAGCTGATTTGGAGTATGTGAGCCACTTTTGGCATCTCCCCGGGTTTGACCTATGGGAGGAGATTCAAGGAATGCACTTCTTCACGCTGATGGTTAGTGCACGGAGCTTGCGCGAGGGAAGCCAGTTGGCGACGGTGTTTGAAGACGAGGGCGCAGCAGCGTGGTACAAGCTGCAGGCTGAGCAGATTGAGTTTGTGTTGAAGGGGTTCTGGGACGGGCGAAAGGGGCACTTGGTTGAGACGCTGGGATCGGATAGGTCGGGACTGGATTGCGGCATCTTGCTTGGGTCGCTACACGGACTGCCTTTGGAGGAGGACGCGAGCGATACTGCCGTCTTCCCTCCTTGGTCCGACGAGATGCTCGTCACCCTTCTTGCATTGACGCGCGACCAGAGCGCCCGCTTCCCCATCAACAGCCGCGCTTCCGCCGACGATAACAACGATAACGATGATAACGATGACGATGATGCCTACGACGACAACGACTACGACGACACGACATTCCCCTTGTCAGGCACCGGCCTCGGCCGCTACCCCGAAGACGTGTACAATGGCTACTCGACGTCCCCCCACGGCGGCAACCCCTGGTTCCTCTGCACCTCCACCGCAGCCACAATCCTGTACCGCACATCCACCCACCTACTCTCCACTTCGCGCCTGCACATCTCACCCACCTCGCTCCCCTTTTACAAATCCCTGCTCGCTACCTCCAGCCTTGACGTCAACCCGGGCACATATACCCCCAGCGACGCGCTTTTCCACTCCGTGATCGAGCGCCTGCGCGACGTGGGCGACGAGTTCCTCCACACCGTCAAGCAGCACGTGGATGCCCAGGGGTCCATGAGCGAGCAGTTTGACCAGGAAACGGGCTTCATGCGGGGTGCCGAGGATCTGACGTGGAGCTATGGCGCGTTTTTGGGGGCCGTACGCGCGAGGAAGGGAGGAAATTGATGACGATTGATTGATTGACGATTGACGACTTATGAATGGAGGATTGGGGGTTTCTACACTTGTGGTAGCCTGATGTGATTGATTGGATTGGATTGGATAGGATTGGGGAAGAGCTGACTTGCTACGATTCCCAACATGATACCCTCGCTTTGCGGACCTGATATTTTTACCTTCGTTCTTCTTGTTCTACTAGTTTCTTCTTTCAATAGAAATAAAAGTCCTGCTTAGATACTTCTTCTTCCGATGTTCAACATAGACGTAGCAATATGCATAGCTGACGATCAAAACACTTACCAAAAACACTCTGAATATACTCAAGCATCGAAAATGGTTCATTGACCTAACGTGGGGTATATTATAGAATCTGCTCCATGCAGCCTTTCATCTGTCCATCCATCCATCCTCTCCATTCCATTTCACTCCCTCTCAGTCCAAAAAATTGCGTTTTGTCGTGCACATACATACACACACATGATTACCTGCTCTTTCTCTCCGTCCCATTACGCTCTCTAGATCAATACTAGTAAGACGCGCATACCAAATACCAGAAAAAATGGTAAAACATATCCTAGCGGAATTTCCTCCTGCTTTTCCCATCCCATCTCCGAGAGAGAAAAAAACGCCTGAACCTTGTTCCTCCAAAATGCTCAAACGCAGACACCCAAAAAAGCAGCAGCAACAGATACAGAGAAGAAAGAAAATGACATCAAAGTAGCAAGCACACTGATCTCCTCGGCTCCTCCTCTACATGGCCGTCCAGCCCCCAATGACGGTGAGGAAACGATCAACCATGTCGATCCAGTCTTGACCGTTGAGCGAGCCAATACGTCGCTTCTCCCATAAGACTTCGACGAGTTTCCCTAAGGCCAGTGTCGCATTCTCGCCGGCATCTTTCGTCCCGTCATTACGCACAATCTGCACCTTTCCGCCTGTGAACTTCTCGCTGAGGTCGATTCTGAAGCTCGCATCCCCATCTGGCGGGCAATAGTACTCCTCGCGTGCACCGTTGTTCGTCGTGATAGTCGTAGTGCCGGGCTGGAGCTGGATGATGTGACCGTTCAGGGTGATGCTCTGGGCATGTGTTTTCTTTGGGCGGAACAGCGTGCCACGGACAGACAGGGTGACGATGCGGAGCAGGCGGGCGCCGGTGCCGAGGCGGATGATCCAGTCTTGGAAGGCTTCGTACATCATCTTGAACTCGACCTTGATGGTCCAGGTGTTGTGGCTGTAGAAGATGGCAAGGGCTTCGGAACGCACGAGGCGCGAGACGGAGGCGAGTGGGTGCTGCATCTCGCCGGTAAAGGTGGAGACACAGTAGACGAGGGAGCGGTCGACGACGAGCTTGGAGCAGTGGCGGTAGATTTGGTGGCGGATCTCTGGGGGAAGAGTGAGGAAGGTTGTAGGGATGTGAGTGCTGGCAGTAGTGGTGGGGCTAGGAAGTGGTGGTTGCTGTTCTTCGACGCGTTCGAGGTGGATGGTCGTTGGCTCCTGCGAGGCAAGTGCCTGCTGGAAGACGGCCCAGTTTTGCTGCAGCACAGCCTTCTCATCGAGATGAAAATTGTTGAGGCTGTGATTCCGTGAATGGGGTACCGAAAGAGCATAGTCCTCTGCTTCCATGCACTCGTCTTCTTCTGCTTTGTCTTTCTCTTCACGTTCGTCGTCGCCTTCTCGGGCACACAGCTGCAGCTGCTCCAAGCTTGCCGCATCAGGCAGGCTCAACAGGCTCGCAGGCAACCAGTATTCGGGAGTCGAGGGAAGCGATGTCGCCTGACTCTCCAGGCCCGCGTCCAGGTCGTCCAGCTCCCGCAATACATCCGAGCCATCCGAGTCGGTGTCGGTGTCCATTTCCATGGCTGCCGCATCGTCCGTGTAGCCCAGGCTGTTATACCGGGCCATCTTGGGCGGCAGCTCATGCGACGGCGAGCTGGGCGAGGGCAGCTGTGTCGCCGAGCGCTTACACGAGTGCCGCGAGCGAGAACTAGGCCGGCGTCTGGCGGGATCCAGGACGCGTACCACGGCCATGTTCATCTTGCGTCCACGCGCCTGCTCTGCTCCGCTGTCCTCGCCCTCGGCCGAAGCACCGTCGCAGAGCCCACAGCTCGTCGTCTGCACGCTGGTGTCGAGCGCCTGGAGCTTGGGCGAGCGGGCCTTCATGGCCTCGGCGTCGTCAGGTGGCGTCTGGCCGGTGACGGAGTATCGGCGCTGTGTGACCATGGTGAAGGGAGAAAGCGGAGTGGTTGGTGGTGTCAGGGTCGGGATTAGTGTGGGCGTCGATGTCGATGTCCAAGTCGGGATCAGGGCGAGGGGGGAAGGCAACCAGGGAGGGCGATGGTGAGATGTCAGGGCACAGGCTCCTCTGCGCGTCGCCCACCAATGCGTGGCAGGCTGCAAAGTCGCAGACGCGTGCAAGGACGAGGCTTGCGGGGTGCAGGCGGGTACGAAGGGCAAGTGGGGAAAGCGGTGCGATCGGTATCAGTCTATCGATTAACTAGCCGCCCAGCAGATTCAAGGGCCCAGGACAAAGATGGCAGATGAGCAAGCGAGCGAGCGGCGGCGTCTGCACGGGTGGGAGAGGGTAAGCAGGCGGAGGTGAAGCTGGCGTCGACGAGGGAGACTCTGCGTATCAGAGTAGCACGGCGTTTCATGTCGCCAAGGGTAATCTCGACATGCGACACTGCAAATCTATCACTTGGGAATCAATGCTCGCCCAACCCTGGCCAATCTTGCGACTTGCAGGCGATCACGACCCTGGCTCAAAGGATCACCGTGGGCCGTGTGCCGTTGACGACAACACCAACGTCGACTTTGCTCCCGACAACGTTGAAATTGCGATAATCGTGTTTTTCTTTGAACAATGGGGAAAAACAAAAACAGCAGACCAAGTTCTGTTGAAGAACCCCTAGAAACTCCCGACCTTGATCAATTTAAGTCCTCCTCTCACAAAGAGCCAGCCCTGTTGAAGTGGTGCTCAGTCTTCCCCCCCCTCTCTCTCTTTATCACTCCCCCTCATACGACCTCGCGACTCACTTACAGCACACTCACCTGCTTCTCCCGCGGGACAGGCTCTCTTACCATAATGTCCAGCGGGATGGTCTTCTCACCACGCTGCAGATGAATCGTGCGAGTCACTTCGAACCCAAACTTACGGTAGATGGCTGGGTTGGCCGCGTTGCTCGACTCGAGATAGCAGGCTCTACCCTCACTGTCCGCCACCTTGGTCACATGTTCAATGAGCTTCCGCGCGTGTCCCTTACCGCGTCCGCTGGGGCGTGTGCCCAGGTACACAAGGTACCACACGTCGTTTTCGCGCTCGTTGAGAGTCATGTGCATGGTGTCGTGGAGGAGGGGCAAGAACTCGTCGAAGAAGCGACGCTTACCCTCGCCCGAGAGGCGGTAGTTGAGACGCCACATGCCGCTACGAAACATGGTCAAGTAGTCATCCATGTTCTGGCCCGGTGGCATCCTGTCGTATATATCAGCCTGGTCATCCCAACAAAAAGTATACCATGGGTGAGTGCTTACCACAACGCAACCGCCTCAAAGTCTCCTACCGTCGTCACCATTCCCTTGAGGATGTGAGCATACGTAATGTACTCGAGAATCTCGACGTGCAGCGCCCACTTCTCCTCATCAGTCCATTGCTCACGATCAGGCACGTCAACAAAGTAACGAGCAACATCGTCCTCGGCAAAAGCTTCAGCCAAACATGCAGCCGCCAGTTTATACTCTTCAGCCGTGACAAGGCGAACACCGCCAGTCAGCTGAGGCACATGAGCAGTGGAGTCCTGCTTGAAGAGTTTGAAACTGGTGGGCACATCATTGACTAGAGCATTGGCCGACTTCAAGGCTGACTTCGGTTCAACAAAGCTAACATTGCAAGCAATGGGTGCGACTGGTGCGAATGCTTTCGCCATGATTGTGGGTTGCTCGGTAAGCTTCTACTAGTATTCAGGTGGGATCTGCCGCTTCGTTTGATAATCGGAACAATCGTATACGCCAGCGTGAAGATTATCTCGTTGATTGGCGGCGCAGTGCCGGGGAGATCAGGAGTTACTTGAACGTACGAGTTTCAGAGTAAGTAGTCTTCAAGTTCAAATACTACTACTACTATCATCGCTATTAGCATACTTGCAAAAATGTAGCACCTGAATCAAAGAAGAGCCATGGCTCCAGATTGCCTCTCTTTGCTTGTTTACCTTTTCGTACTCGATAATTGATTATGTTCGGCTGGGCGAGTGCTGTCTCCCGTATGTACTTTAGAAAGCTGAGATCTCGAGACTGTTTCGACTCGAGAAGGGTAGCGTAGGGAGGTGAATGCTTGACGTGAATCAACCGACATCAATGGGTGAGGCTGGCAGGCCGCCTTAAAAATGAGTCTGGGGTTGAAGGAGATGCAACCGACGATCGGCTTCTCCTTGTGTTGGCAGTACGCACAGCCGGTTTTTCGATGTGCAGCCTCGTGCGTGTATCGAAGATTAGAGAGTGGAGTGGATGGTCCAGCAAATCCCGGACTTGCTTCTTGACTGGCTTGACGTCTTGTCACAAGACTAGTAGCAGCACAGCTGTACGCCCGCTTAGCGAAGCGTGTACGTCAAGAGAACCTTGCGTATCGTGTAGGCTGGGCGTGCGTAGTAGCTGCAGGAAGGGTGTGTATATGTATAGATGACGTGGGGAAATAATGCAAGAGTAGGTAGACACTTGTGTAAAGTATGAGGAAAGGTGACGGAAGAGTAGAAGGGGAGTGTGAGTGTGTGTTCCTTTACAGTGTACCGAGACAAAGATGGGGTACAGACGCTGATATACTTCCGCCCTTACCCATGTAACCATCCAGAGCCACACAGATAGAGGTGGAGTCCATGCAGCGGGAGCTACCACAGTAGCACCGGCTCGTCCAGTTGGACGTTCATTGTTATCAACGTCCGGCATCACTCAGCCTCACTTTCGGATGGCGGCGGTTCAGCCTCGCTAACATATTGCAGTCTGACGAATCGTTTAGGAACTTCATGTACGCCCTCATGTGCAAGACAACAAAGCAAATCTTGTTATCATCGCAGAAGAGGGCAGGGTGTGGCGTTCGTGAGAAAGTGTGGGGAGAACAAGAAGTTAGCCAAGCGTCGCATGTACTTGCTGCATTCGGTAAGCCGCCAACGTATTCTCGTTCCTTCCAGATGTCCATATTGTCAATCGTCCGAAATCCCTCCGCGATGTGATTGATCGGATTGGATCTCCTGCCACTTGTGCAACAATGGATCGTCTGTCACGCGTGACGTCTTTGGTCACCGGGAGACACCGAGAGAAGAGTGACAGTCAGACAACGTGCTCGATAAGAGATTGGTGATTGATGGTTGGATCAAATCGCAGAAATGGTATTTATTACTATGCATAAACCGCGTCACTCTGATCCTCCCCTTGCTCGAAGAAATTATCCTTCCAAGCGCACTCAAGATATCTTTTATCGCAACTAACAAGCACATCAGGCACTACATTCGCCGAATCTCCGTCTCGCCCATGTACTTTTCCAGGCCAGAGTTGAGGTGGTTCCACCACTCGTACAGCATGCTCTCGCAAATCAGTTTGAACCACGGCGTGAACTTGAGCGACTTGTCCGTGAACATGGTTTTCAGATCCTCCTGGCTGACCCAACGCGAATCGCGGGCTTCGTTGGGGTTGACATCCAGGTCAACGTCGGCCTTGATAAACAGAATGTAGTCAACTACGATAACGTCAGTCTATTTTTTGACGACAACTTGCGTGCTGTCTAAACTCACTCTCATGCTCGCCCCACTTGCCGTCGCTAGGCGACTTGTAGTGTATCCGTGTTAGAAACTTGAAGTCATCAATAGGCACCTGCTCAGGCTTGATGCCCAGTTCGTGTTCTAGCTTGCGCACAGCAGCACGACGCACGCCCTGCACTGATGCTTCGAGTCCAACACCAGTCTCTCCAGGTATACCGAGGGGGTGAGAGCAGCATGTGTTCGTCCACATGTCCGGGAAAGTGATCTTTTCAGTTGCGCGCTGCTGGAGAAGGAGACGGTCTTGGGAGTCGAAGAGGAAGACAGAGAAGGCGCGGTGAAGAAGACCTCGGTCAATGTTTTCCATGAGGTGGCCTACATCGTGTTAGCCATGAGAATCCTTCGTTGCCCTGCTGTAATCCACAGTCCCAGCCACTTACACAGCTTCTTGGTCGCGCTGCCAATGGGAATATCGTCATTGTCCAGTACAATGCACACCTCATCCATCAGACGTATCTGCTCTTCATCGTATCCCTCCAACGCGCTGTCGCTGGTGGCCGAGTTGTGCGAGCCGCCAATAAGCGTGGTGTTGACTTCGGGGAAGAGACGCAGTACATTCTCTGCTGTAATGGCAGGTTGCTCAGTGACCGTCACGGTGGAGCTCATATTTGCGGTTCAGTCAGGCGAGGTGAGTTGAGAGTCGATGCGTTTGACAGAAGAGAACCTCAAGTTGTGGCAATAGCTGGAAAATAAGGGCAGCGCAACGGCCCCTCCCCTGGCGATCATGGACCCTGAATGCGCACGTGCGCTGTTCAGCTTCGGCGGGGTGCTCTTCCGCGGTGAGACAGCTCTGCGTCCTCGCATGTCCCAACTTGACGGCTCGGACAAAAATTTTGGATTTACCTAATACAACTCTATCCGAATGAGGATGTTTCTGCGAATTAAATCACCGCCCGAAATTCTAAGACGCAATCTCACAAAATCTTGATGACAATCTTTGTCTGCCATCCCTTCGACTAGGGATTCCTACTTTAAAAATAGCAGTTCAAGTGATTGTGATTTATTTGATAATCACGCATTCTATGTCCCATATTGAGAGAGCGAATGTAATCTATGTGCTACTTTGAGAAGTTCCAAATTGATTCCTATAGCCCATATCAAGTTGCCTCAAAGATCGTTCTACATCTAAGTTATCCTAGCACACCTCTAAAGCATGAAACATATCGATCTCCTTCATTCGCTATCCTGCTCACTCTCTAGGTTCCATTCTTCTAGAGCTTTCAGTGACAACATCGTGTCAGGATGCTGAGATCCAAGAACTTTTTCTTGCAATAGAAAACATCCCACTATCATTAAAATTGCCATGTCCTGATAACCTTGGTATTTTAACATAAATGCAAGGTTAGACATGCTAGTCAGCGTGTCTGGATGCTCATCTCCAAGCACCCTCTTCTCTGTCTCTAGCACCTGCACTTGTAGCTTCTCTGCCTCCTTCCACTGGCCCTGGTTCCAGTATGTTAACGCAAGATTAGACATGCTAGTCAGCGTGGAAGGATGATCATCTCCAAGCACCCTCTTCCTTGTCTCTAGCATCTGCACCTGTAACTCCTCTGCTTCCTTCCACCGCCCGTCACTATATAGCGTCATGGCACATTTCCATGTTAGGTCAGTCTTGTCTTTGCTATCTTTTTCGGTAAGACTATGTGATAGAGCCTGCTTAGCATGCGGTAGCAGTCGTCTCCACTTGCTTCTATTTATGTGATCATCGTCTGGGAACACCTCGACTAAACGTGTGATAGCTTTTTGAGACCATTCTTCCAGCCTCCCTTGATTCTGAAGCCATTTCTGTATAGCTAGATGTACTAGCCGATGTAGATCGAGCGCGGATTCAGCAGGTCGTCTTGTGACAAGCGCAAAGCTCTGAAGGATTTGTACCGTATCTTCTGTTTTTAAGGCTGTTCCCAAAAAGTTAATTGGAATGTCCTTGCTATCTACGCAAGCAGCGAGAAACAGACAATTAGCTGCCAGAGAGTAATTATCGTGGATGTAATCCAGCGAGATGAGCAATGTTGCAGCTATTGCACTTTCTGTTCGATATACCTGTAGCTTGTCTTCTGATGATCCGCTGCTGAGATCGACAGCTTCTTCTTTTTTCTTGATGAGTTGCATTCGGTAGTCGTGTAGAGTAGTTTTTGTGTTATTTTTAACAAATGCTGCTGCTTGGACGATTGCTAGCGGGAGATATGATAATTCTCTCAGCAGAAGTGTGGCCTCCTGGCGCTCACTTCCTGAAAAGCATGTATTCAGATGTTTTTCTAACATCCTTTGGGATATTTCTGGGGTCATTTCCTGTAATTCGATTATGTTTTGTGATCCTAGAGTTTGAGCTATGTAATTGCTGACTGTTGTAAAGACAGTAGATCCTAAACCAGACTGTGGTAGGTAATCGACCAAGTTGGTAGCTCTAGTTATAGACGATTTCGTCGAACCCAATTGCGGGTCATCGGTGTTGTCATAAATAAGCAGCCATTTCCCTGCACTTTCCTCGCTCAGATGAAGTTTCACCAGCTGCTTAACATCGTTTTTTTCATCATTCCAACCAGGAATATCGAGCTTCTGGGCGATACTTGAATACGCTTGATGGAAACTGTCCATGTTGCCTGCATCGACCCAGAAGACTGCGTAGTCCTTGCGCAATTTTCTTGTTCTGTGTGCAAGCTCAAGAGCTAGCTGCGATTTCCCAGTTCCTCCTGGCCCTGTTATGGCTAGTATTGCAGTATGCACGCCTCCGAAGAGTTTTTCTTCTAGTTCAGCGAGTTGTGGCTCCCGGCCAACGAATCTATCGTTCTGGGAAAACGGAATGATGCATGGAATATTCTTAGTTGCTTGCAATTCAGACATGAGTCTTGCCATTGTCTTTTCCTTTCCCTCATTGTATGAGACATACATAGAAATACCTAGTATTCCAAGTAAGCAATATGCACTGTCTTCTTCTTCACCTGTTTCACGGTTTTTGGCCCATGCGATTTGGTCGGACGTGGTGAATTCGTCTAAGCAGTCGCTGCGCAACGCTTTGATTGGAATGCCGGTTATCTCATTTACCAGCTTCTCAAGGGATCTTTTATCGCCAATCTTCTGACCTTCGCAGGAGAAGAAGTCGACTGATGCTGGAGCGATAAGTTCTTGAAGTGTCCATCCTCGAGTGAACCAATTGCTTGCTCGAAAGGATGCCTCCCAAGCACTTTGCTGAATTGTCTCCGTCGTATTAGATACTGAAACATCCGATAGGAATACGTAGCATTTTGCCGCATCTTTATACCAGCGAAACATTGAGTTGATTGAACTAGAACGTTCACGGTGATTCCATTTGTCAATACAACATGCGTCGATCCAGATGTATTGCAGCTGATCTTGGGCAGCCTGTTTGATGCAGAACTCAATCTTCCGATAGCCTTTCTTCTTTGTATAGGAATCATCCCCTAGATCTTCAAACAGAATCTCTTCGTCCTCCCATCTGTGTGAAAGAATAGCATATGGCGGAACAGTCTTTGTAGTAAAGTTCGTCAAGACTAGTTTTCCAGAATCGTTAAAGTGAAGAAGTCGCATTGTTGTGATATCGCCTCCAGGACTGTGAGATGATCGGTTGTAGGAAATTCGATGAAGTGGTGTATGGAACAACAGGATGGGCAACTTCAGATTATAAAGGAAGAGTGAAGCGGGCTACGTGTACTGATAGCCTCAGGCAGGCTGAAAAGCGGCTTGCGGCTGTGCAAACATTGGATTTGGTCAGCCTCGCAGCCTGAACTAAGAATGAGCATTAACCATGCCAGGGCAGAACAGGCTGAACATTAGAATCCCTCTACATTTGCCTTAAAAAAATTGCTCAGTAGTATGAGCACCACCAGGCAGAGCTCTCATGTCTTCAACAACTTACGCATACGCTATTTTATTAAATTCTTGCAATTTGGTTTTTTTACATGCACTACAACCCCGCTTCGAAATAGTCAGGACATGATTAATATATCACATGGGTGTACTACATTCCATTGTCAGAAGATCTTTCCTGGCAACAAAAACTGTCTTTCTAACATGCCAGAGTTTGAATACATCCAGATTGCTGTAGAAAAGTAAAATAGAGCAGGTCAGAGCAAGGGATGCAAGGCTGAAAAACATGTCCATACTCCCACCGATACGAACCGATCAGATCAACCGACATGTGACTCTGATTGTGATTACGACCAACACCTACATAATCCTCTCACTGCCAACCAAATATACAAACGACAAGCGTCCCAAGGGATACCATTGTCCAAGTCGAGACATCAAGTATCCACTAAAGGCGGGGGTATTCGAGATACTAAAAGAACAATGTACATCTCAGCTCGTGAGGGGTTTACCTCGTGACGAAGGGAACAATGACAGGCGAGACAAATCAAACATCTCACAGCACCATGACATCCGAACTACCCGGGATTTTTTTCTCTCTCTCTCACAAGAGTCATCACCAGAAGTCAAATCACGAAATGCGCGTCACACGCCAAGTCAAGCATCACAAATTTGATCGATCTGATAGTAGAGGTGTCATTGTCTCTTGACTTTTTTACCCATAGACACCTAGTATGCTTTCTCTATGTGATTCAACGAGCTGCTCAAGCTTCATCGATCCGAGGTATCATAACAGACTAAGAGAAAGAGAGAGAGAGATAGATAGATAGAGAGAAAAAACTTTTCCGTAGTCGGAATATATGCAAACGTGTCAAAAAACCAAACACCTGCGCTTCCTCAATCGAAAGCATCAAACTCCAGAGAATCCCGTTTTATACTCGTTTTTTTGTTCTCTATGAGACGGTAACCGTCTTGGTCTTCTTGGAAGATGGCACCTCGGCTTCGGCGTCGGCAGCAGCGTCCAGTGACCTCTTCTCCTTCTCGCCGCTGAGCTCCTTCTCCGCCTCGACAAACTTCTGCTTCTCAGCATCAGTCAGGCCTGGGAGGAGAGGAATCTCCTCCTTGGCATGCAGGTTGTGGTAGTAGCTGCGAATAATCGAATCTGTGTCATCAAGAGCAATCTTGCGGATATCGGCAATGGCCTTGATCTTGACTGTGCACTCCTTGTACTGCGCATCAGTCATCTTGAGGTCAAGCTGCTCAGCACGGCTCTTGATGGCATTCCAGCCAGTGAGCCTGCTAGCGAAATGTACGTATCTCGACATGCCAAAGTCCTGGGGGTTGATAATCTCGTATGTCGAGGGGTTGTTAAGAATGGCCTTGGCGTGGATACCTGCCTTGTGGGTGAAGGCACAGAACCCGGTGATGTAGTTGTTGAAAGGAATGTTGACCTCGACAAGGTCGGCAACAAGGTCCTCTACCTCCTTGAGCTTCTTGATGTTGTACTTGCTGAGCACGTAGTCGCGGTCCGCAACAATCATGCGAGCCATCAAGCCACCGAGAGGGGTGATACCGTTACGCTCACCGATACCGAGAACGGAGGTATCAATGTGAGTGGCACCAGCCTCCAGAGCGCAGAAAGCGTTTGCAATAGCGCATCCAGAGTCATTGTGGAAATGTGTCTCAATATCGCAAGAAACGACACCACGTAGTGTTCGCACCAAGTCGTAGACCTGGCGAGGCGAAGCGCAACCGACGGTATCGGCAATACCAACACGGTTGACACCAACCTTGTCGACAGCACTGTAGATGGAGAGAAGGTCTACAAGGTCTGATCGGAAAGAGTCCTCAGAGCTGAATCTGATCTCCTTGCCCTTGCTCTTGACAAACTCAATGACCTCGAGAGCAGTGTTCTTGATGTATGTTATGTCCTTGCCGTGGCTGTGCTCACGGAGGTAGCTCGATGTTCCGATAACGACATCGAGACCGTCGACTCCGGTCTCGACGGCAATCTTGGCATCCTCGAGATGGCATCGTACGTGGGTGAGAATCTTGGCTTTCAGCTGACAGGAAGGTTAGCGAGCGCTAGCAGAGATGTTGTGGAACAGTGGACCTACGCCGAGCTTGCAAATAGCCTCGCAGTCCCTTCTCGACTGCTCGGATGCGGCAGGGCTAGTCAACTCAATGTCTGGAAAAAGCGGTCAGTCACTGCATGAAGCAGGCAAGGCGCCATGGGACAGCAGCGTACAGTCTACACCAAAGTCGTCGAGGGCGCGAGCGATCTTGATCTTGGCCTCGAGGTCAAAGTAGGCGTTGGCAAACTGCTCGCCTTCACGTAGTGTGCTTTCTGCAGAAAGGTGTTAGTAAAATTGCTTCTTCTCGCCGAGTCACGATAAGACTTTTGAGCATCTCCGATTGCGCTCGGAGGGCAGAATGACGTACCAATGATCTTGAAGCGGCTGACATTCGACAAGAAGTCGCCTACGGGAGCGTATGGGCTCTTGTGGGAAGGGTGAGGATTGTGCGAGGACTTGATGCCAGTGTAGCCAGTGTGGTCGCCATTGCTACCGTTTGTGGTTCCGTTGGAGCCATTCGCAGTGCCGTTTGTGCCATTGGAAGGCGTCGCTGATTCGCAGGTGCCGCACATGATTGCAGAGGAGTGTATTGAGTGGTTAAGGAAGTAAGGGAAAGTAGGTCTGCGGACTGGTATTTGAGGCGCTGGATATTTCCAGGTGAGTCAAGAAAAAAGATTGCCGCGATGATGAAAGCAGAGTGGGCCGAGAATCGGGCTGTGGGGTCGACGACCAACAGGATGACGGTCCTGCATGCAGCCAAGCCAAGCTGCAAGTCCCCGCATAGGAACGCTGCTCGTTTCCCCGAGGAGAATATTTTTGCCATGTCTAATCGGGCAAATCACCTGCTGGGGATTAACGACATCATTGTAAGAGTCAGATCCCCCGCGCAACTCGTTTGCTGTGCAGTGCCGTCAGAATGAAGTTCTGACAGCACGCGACACCAATTACCCAGCGACACCGGGCGCTTTGCGAGGCGGAACTCGTCCCCGAGTGCAATATATGCAGTCTTATTTGTGTAGCCACGCTTTGCCGGAGTTGGATATGGCGCAACCAAATGTCCCATCCGTGCCCTATCGGTGAGGTTGTACACATGCTGGCGAGCGGGGTGGGTATGCAGCTGAAGTTGATGCTCGAGCTTCCACGCTGGGTGACGATGCTTGAGGAGTCATGCAAAGTAGAGAAAACGGAGCGCAAATTTCTCCAAAAAGTGACACAGACTCTTCAGTCTCTTCCAATGCAGCAGGTTGATACTTCTCTGGTCAACAAATGTGCTTTTTACCCTTTCTTATTCCCCTAGATTAACCTCCACAGCCTACACTCTCCCCTCGCTAACAGTCATTTATCCCCCCTCTGCACACGTCGATTCAACTAATTACCATCACTTCTGCTTCCTCTCGCAAAAAAAACTTTTACCTAAAGCCTTCTTTCCTCCCAAAAAACACATCTCCACTTAAACCCTCCCCCCAAGATTAATCTCCACAGCCTACAGTCTCCCCTCCATCACAAGACATCACCACACTACCACACACGTCTCAAAGCAACCAATACATATCGAGACACTTAGATATACATCTCATCTCATAAGACACATGTGAGAGAAAATAATATGACTCTAAAGAAAATTTCTCCGCAAAGACCGCTATCGGACATACACCCCCCAACTAAACGTGTGGTGCCAGTCATTACAAATTGGCCAAGTTTCTCGGTTGAATTGACACTGTTGAGACGAATAGATGTGGTGTTGGAGAGCAACAGGTGAGGTCAACATAGTTTCCTGATGTACAATTGCGCAGCTATGGTTTGATGTGGCCGCAGGATATGTGGTTGACGAGTTACGATGTGTGATCTAATCATCAGAACTGAACAGGTGATGAAATTGGCGTCAAGATAAGCGCCAGTCAGATGGGAGAAATAACATTGTCATTTATAGACGAGAAAGTTCGTGGAGTTCATTCATCGTTCGGGGGGTATCGCTTGCTCCATCCAGTCCAGGTCCCATCCATACCCAACCCCCAATCCAGAAATACCCAAACACCAATGTCACCAAGTAACAAAACCATTCAAACGTGACCAACCCAAAGCCTGTCGATTGTGCTGTTCGAAGATTAGCTTCTGAATGCCCAAGGAAATCAAAGGACAGTGGCAGCGATTTCGGCATGTGCTCATTATAAAAAAGTAAAAGTTGCGTGTTTTTGTCCTCATCGAGGAACTCAGGGTTAAAAAGGTATAATCATGGCAGTGCGAATGTACGAAAGATGGACATGCTTACCTCATATACTCTGCTCCATCTCTGTGATGTAGAGTTTGATGTGACTTTCCATCTTCAGATACTCGTCGTGGGCAGCGTGTACTTCGTTCTCGATGTTGTCCTTGAGCTCGGCCATCTTCTTCTCGGTCTGCTCAATACGAACCCTTCGTCTCTCCATCTCGCGACCCTTCTCTCCTCTCTCCTCTGCCAACTTGCTGTGCGTATCTTTCAGCTCTTCCATCCGCTGGCGAGCACGATCTGCTTCCTCGTCTGCCTTGTTCTTTAGCTTCCCTGTTCTCGCGTTGACATTGCCTAGCTGCTTCTGCAAGAGCCTTTCTTGCCGTTCCACGTCACGAACGTTGTTACTTCGGTCTGCTAGTGCATCTCTGTGTCGTGCCGCCTTTGACAGTTCTTCCTCTTCTTTTGTAAGGTCAGCTTGGACATCAGTCAGGAGACGAGTGCATGATGTAACGTCAGTCACGACCACGCTAAATGAATCAGTCGAAGTCTGCAGAGCGCGTGCACGACGGTCCAGCGAGTCGATGTGCGTCTTGTCCGCACCAAGGCGGTCGTTGAGGTCGCGTAGCGAGTCTTCTAGTGCAGTGGGGCTCTGTTGTGTGTACGGCTTCAACTTGAGCACCTCGCGCTGAACGTTCTCTTTATTCTCGACCTTTTGTTGTAGCAGCTCTTTGAGCCTGTTCTGCTCTGCTCGCGCACGCTCAAGCTTCTCTGCGACTGCTTCCTGGCCTCTTTTCAGTTCTAGCAGTCTGTTCTTCAACTCGTTGTTGCGCTTCTCCTTTTCTTGCATGAGCCTTTGGGTGGCAGCGCGGTTGCGCTCGAGATCGGCGAGCTGTTGTTCCTTTGCCTGCTTGTCGTCGTACAGTTGCTCGATTCGAAGTTTAGTACGCTCGGCTTTGTTGAAGTGCTCGTCGATGACCTCGGTTTGTGATTCGCGGAAGCGAATGAAATTGATCATGTAAGAGAAAATTTTGATGAGACGACCATGGGTGGGCTTGTAGAGGTCGTTGAAAGTAAAGTCATGGATGCCGCACTGATACTGTTAGTATCTTCTCTTGATGAGTTTTATGAGCGCCTCCGAAAGCGGAGAGGGCAGTGCCTACCTCACGCAGCAGCTTCCTAAGGATTACAAAGAAGGCCATGAGGTCCCGCGTATCGCTCGTATAAAGTCTCTCGGCGTCGGATCCGCACATGTCCTCTGCAGCGGCGCGCATCGCAGGCGCAACGACCTCGCGCGTCGTGTTCATCAGCAGCTCGGCCAGCCATTCGAAGACCTTTTGGATAATCTGCGGGTTGGGCTTCTGGAGATCTGCGACGCTGAAGTTGATGCCAATATCTGTGATGCAACCGGCGATTTCTGCATCGGGCTATTTTTGTCAGTCGGGCGTGTGCTGATGCGGAGCGAAGCGCATACCAGATTCATAAACGTGTCTTGCTCTACGGGCGCTGGCGGGCGCTGGTTGTGGGACGTGTTGCGCATCGTGCTCATGCGCGGATTGTACGACATGTTGAAGAACTGCTGAGTGTGAGTCGCTCGGGCCTATTGAGGCTATGGTGCGGAAGTGCTGAAGTGCTGAGGTGCTTCTGCGTCGTGGTCGTGAAGCTTCTGGTAGGTGTGTTTGTTTACACCCGTGCATTGAACTCGGTTGCGAAGGAACGACCCATCCCAGATAGGACTAGCTCTATCAGCCATCACCACGTCAGTCACAATGACAACACAGACAGCAGCAGTACATGAGCATCAAAAGTGCATAAAAGCGGAGCAAACGATTGCCTGGTATGCACAAGACTGTTTTTTTTGGTGTTTGGAATGTGCTGTTCATACGTTCAGAGACAGAGTCTCCACCACGACGCACGTATGTTGATATAATTGGAGATGTGTAGAGACTAACCGTCTGGGTTCGATAAGCAGACTCTACGTGTCACAATACGAAGAAGTTCGTTTTATTCGAGTCAATTGCTTTGGCGAGGAACGTTGGTCTGAGCGTGACTCGACAAAAACGAGCTCGTTTGTAAATGATGTGGATGGTGTTGCGCTGGATGGTGTGAATACGGCCGCATGACAAACATGTTGGCCATGGAAATGCAGCAGGACATGGCGTGGCCATGTGCTCGCTACGATGCACGCACATGCTCCCCCGTTGTCGTGGCCGCTGCCGTGTAAATGAGTACCACCGCAGGGCGATTGTCAAGGAGCCAGTCTGGCCAGCATGCAGAGATCCGCGCGGTTGGTTGTACAACATTAAGTGCGATCTGCAAAGCTTTGTCTGAATCAACGTTTACATGTGGGGCGGCCAAAGAAGTGTTTCGGGTTTCAATGAATGAAACCTTGCGTCGACCATTGCGCTTGTTGTGATGAGGAAGTCGTGGGGGCTGTTCTCGATGTCCTGGTCGAAGCTTGAGGAGAGCCGGAATCCGAACAAAGGCTGCACCAATGGATTTTGGACAGCCCAATGTGCGGGAGCCAACCAGGCATGCTGGGCGCAGGGAGAAGGAGAGATTAAGATGTTGGAGCGGGTCGAGGCGTATCCAGCACCCGGGTCAAGGCCGTCCCAACCTGGCTCTAGACTGCGGTTGAATATTCCCAGGCTACCTTGCACAGTGGTATAACGGCACGACTATCGCTGTGCTCTGCTCGGCTGGCTGGCCTGCCCCCTCCCCCCTTCAAGCTTGATACAGACGGGGAGTCGTTCAGAGTCAACATGCCGGCACACGCCGTGCGTAGGCAGGCCGGGCCAAGCACACAACAAGTTCATCTGAAACACGAACAAGGCCTACGAGATGTAGCCCGCCGCTGCAACGGGCTGCGCCCACGTCGAGGCGAAGAGCACGAAGAAAATTGAAATGCAAGCATTGTATCGGTGGCAGGCACGGCATTGGTGTGCCGGCGACATGCATGGTTGAGCCCGGGTACCTGAGCTCGGCACCTGGGGACCGTAGGAGGATTTGGACGAGTCGGCCAGAGTCATTGGCGGGGCCAGATGACGACGGTTTTCATGGGTGGGCTAGCGTCGTCGCCGTTGCCTCCCGTTCCTGCAAGTCCGACGCGTCTCCACCCTCCCACATGGTTCAATATTGAAAGTCACAGCGCTGCAGCTCCAGTGCATCGCGCGGTCCCGAGCCCAGACGACAGCGACACGGCGCCCGCCCTCCTCGGCGTTGCGATGGGACGAGCAGACGGGAAAAAGCAGGTGCTGGCGCGAGGGGGATCGGCTGCGGGCTGGCCGCGAGATTGAAGCGCGCTGCGAAGAGATTCGCTGCGCGAGGGAACTGGCCGGCTTTGGGGCATGATTGGCACAGGCATTGATGACCACAGCCCTCACGGGACTGGGTGGCGAGCGACTCTGACGACCCCCGCCCCGGGCCTAGAGCCGACAGGGAAGAGGCGCTGCAACGCCTGCCGTCGCAGCGCCTTGTTTGGCTCTCGTCGTCGCCGCGAGACGGGCGAGGGCGTGGGCGAGGGCGAGGGTGCGACGATATTCTTGCTTTTGCACGCGGGCCTGTCTGGGGGGCACGGGGCCTTGGGGCCTCGAGGCGTGCGATGCGCAGACGTCACGGCGGACAGGGGCAGAGCTTAAGTACAAGCCCGTCTTGCCTGCGTGTGTGCATGTGTGCATGCGTGCAGGGAGTGACACCGAACGGCCAGGCTTTTCCCCGACAGCAGCAGAAAAGTATTTTTGGCGTGGGGCACATCCGCCGTCACACCAGGTCGAGCCCGCTCCAAGCTCCCTTGCACCACCCAGCCGTTGGCGAGCCCACTTCTTTGCCTGCCCACGCTCTGCTGGCTGCCACTGCCGCTGCCACTGCCACTGCCACTGCACACTGCCCACCGCACACCAACCCTCGCTCGCAGACCACGAACCACGAACCACGAACCACGCCCGCCAGCCGCCAGCCGCCAGCCGTCCACGCCCATCCACGCCCGTCCACGCCCGCCATCCGCCTCCGCCGCCAAGCGCCACTGTCAGAGCCGCCACGGCCCGCAACATGCAGCACTTCGGCTGCCCTTCCGCCAACACTACATAGCAAGCCAGCATCCCCTTCGCTGCACACCCCGCGCGACTCCCGGGCGCCTGCACCGTCCCGGCCACCTGCACACCGTTGCGCTGGCGGCAGTGAGCCTCCATGCCGTGGCCGTTTGGGCGCAAAGGCGGCAAGGCCGCCAAATCCAACGGCGATCGACCCGCCGCGGTTACAGACAGGTCGCTGCCCGTTGCAGCCCACACGCACACGCCTCAGCGCCGCCACGGCCTGGGTAGAGGGCCCAGCCAACGCAGCGCCCGCCGGCACAGGCACAGCTCGCCCTCCACCACCGGCTCGCTGCCCGACGTCGACAAGACAGACGCTGCCCTTGCCAAAGAGGCTGGCCACCTGCCCTCGAGCAGCGAGGACATCACCGCCCTGCCTCGCCAGCGCCGCCTCGAACGCAGCCCGCACCTCCGCCCCGTCACCCAGGACTACAGCATCCCCTACAACTTCTCCTCGCCCTCACACGCGAGCCTGGCCACCGCCCGCGAGCGGGGGAAGCTACAGCGGCCCCAGTCACTGCGCGCCACCGACTCGTCCATCATGCGCCGCATGTCCAGCAAGCGGCGGCGCGAGCCCGACCATGTCCGTGAAGAAGAAATCCGCACCATGATTTTGCCAATGCCCCAGAAGCGTGCCGCCGCTAGCTCCGGGAACATGCTGCGGCGGGACAGCAAGAAGGTCAAGGGCGCACTCAACCACCGCTTCGAACGACCCACCTCCAACGTCCATCTGCCCCTCGAGGACTCGATACACTCTTCCATGTCGGGCAAGTCCGAGATCCGCGCCTTCCGTGTCAGCGCCTTCGACATGTTTTCACCAAGGCCCACAATACGCCTCTCCGCCAGCTCAAACTATCACTACGGTGGAGAGCACAAGTCGCTCGCGGCACACCACGACAGCCCCGATTCACAGCGAGGACGGCCAACTCTCAGCGGCAGCCACGAAAAAGTCTTCAGGCGGACAAGCAGAATCGAAGATCTCGCCGACACGCTCGACGCTGGAGCCCTGCGAGAGATATTGGAAAGAGACAAGCGACGCCAAGCTCAAAAAGCCAGAACAGACCAGGAACGTCTGCGACGCCGGCTAGAGAGACGAGCGGAAAAGCAAAGAATGGCAGAAGCAGAAAATGCACCTGCCCCGTCTCGAAGGGAAGCCACCAGTCCGGTCGGTCTAGGTATCGAAAGAGATATGCCAGTGCCCATGGAAGGCGTACGTCCATCCACACCACCGCAGCCACGCAGACTGGACACGATGCCCACAACCCCAAAGACGCACGAGAACAATCAGCTGCCCACTCCATTAGAAAGCCCAATAGAAGAGCCTGTTGTGTCTGACGCCCGGGCTATCCGCTACTCACGTGGCAGTGTTTCCGCAGCTACGCACAAGCGTGGGGCATCCAACATCTCCGAGCTGCCTGGGCTGCTCTCAGAAATGATCAAAGCAGACATAATAGAGGGTCCTGAGATTCAGCACCCAGCTACGAGCGGCTCGCTTCATCCCGTCGACACAATCGATACCACCGCTTCCAAGCGTGGCTCTAGCCGCCGAAGCAGTATAGATGGGATGCGTCTGGGCGTGTTTGCTTCACTTTTCCGTCGAGGAAAACGCAATTCCGAGGATCCGATGCGGACCACCCCGTCAGAAACCTCCTTCTCAAACACCTCGCGCGAGACAATGTCTCGCCAGCCGCTTCCTGCCCACCTAGTCGGAACTGCCAGTACTCCGATTCAGATACGCAGGCCATCCAGTCTTCCTCGTCGCACAATGTCCAAGTTCCGAGAAGACCTACCTGAATCCCTAAACTCGCCGCCTGACTCGCGAGTACAGTCTCCAGACGTACCCGTTACCAGTGCGATTGCGGCTCGCCGCAGAAATCGACAGCCAACGGACATTCGTGTAGAATCTGTGAGCTCAAGTGCTGGTGCTCAGTCAGATTCACCCGTCAGTCCAGTAGCGCCACCTCGCCATGTAATGTCTCAGTCCCTCGCATCCGTCGACTCCGAAGGGTCATGGCTCTCTGGCAAGCCATTAAAGCGGGCGTCCAACAAGTCACAGATACACCCTAGCACCGGCTCATCGGCCATACAACGCAACGAAGAGTTTGGCCACTCGTATGAGGAGTTGGGCATGGCAGACGACGAATACTTCAAGGGATTGACTTCACAGCCTGATGAGCGCAGACGTGCGCCACCAAGCGATATCCTCAGAAACAGAACAAGCAACACTGCCATGGTCACACTCGATGCCGCTGGCGAGTCTGACGAGGAAGGACAACCCACGCCTGCTCCAAGAATGTCTGAAGAGGATGATATCTTCCAGAGCACCGTTGGTCGTCAGCCTACCATAGTCAACCGCCCGCCTCGTGTCAAGTCAACGCAAGGCTTGCTCAGTTACTATCTGAATGACCTACCCTCTCCCAACGAGCCTGCCTCTAAGTCTGCAGATACAGAACCAGAATCTCCAATGTCGGACAATGAACTGGCCATGGTACAGCGCGCCAAGAGCGTTGACTTGGGGAATCGCCATGTGCGACACCTCAGTGCCGGCTCAGCCAAGCTTCTGGATATCCAGAAGCGGTCGAATACCCCGTCGCACAACCGACTGTCCGAACAGTACTAGATGGTCCATACTTTGGCGATGAAATGTGGTTCGGGACCTCGCTGCTTATTCACCCGACTTTCATTAAATTTCCTTTGTCATTTTCATTCCTTATAATTGTTATACCCACCTTAGTCGTTCCTTCACATTTCCTTGCGTCCTCTGTGTCTAATCTGGTAAGCTTGCAGTCCTTGAACCATTCTCATCATCCTGAAAAGACCGTTTGCTACTTCTTTGTGGTTTTGGCTGGTCTTCACTTGGGACAGACTGAGCATGAGCAAGGCGTTGATGGTGTTTATTCTACTGTGTTTGATACCAACTTGTATAGTATGAAGGCTGCAGGGCGCCATCTTTGTGCCATTTCTCATTTATTAGCTGACGACCCCAAGCTGGATTTTGGAAAAAGGACGTTGGCAATCTGGAAATTATGGTCGTGGTCGTGTAGATAGCAATTGACCAACATGTGACGGACGTTGGAGACTGTGTTTTTAATTGGATGACACCTGGCTTATTTCAAGGATGTCTCCACTGTAGTTTGAATCTAACTGTGTTGACTGCTCCGGTATTTGATGTTCTTTAGTGAGTGTTCGTGATGCACAGTAAGCCGGCAGTTGGAGACGTTTTCTATAGAGTGGCTCGGAGTTTGAGAGTTTCAGATGTATATGACTGTCTGCAAATAGATTGAGCGTAACACGACAAAGGGCATTAGGCCCCCCCTGCTAACTCGCGACTCACATTGGGCTCTCTAGCGAACGTCGTTGCCGGCTAGGGTCTTCTCGTTCCTTTCTCTGTTGGGCAAGGCGCAGCACGTCATCATAGCACGCCCCTCAGCAGCGTGTGTAATCGGTGCCAGCCAGCCCTTCTACGGATTTATCATCGCGCATATAGGCATCCCACCCAGAGGTCTTCCCCCGTCAGCCTTCACGAACACAACAACAATACACTCTGTACATTGTAAGTCGTCCTATTTTTCCTTCCATGCGCTTCCTTGCCCTCCATCTGTCATCAAAATTAGGCACATCTTCGTTTTGTGCAGGGACTTCGCACTTCGCACCTTTGCCGAGCTCCCCATCACTAATATAGGCGCGTCACCGTCACAAAATTGTAATCGACACAAACATCGGCTTTCTGTCGATTAATCAGCCGACCTTTGAAATCACACTTCTTTCCTATCGCATCTCGCTTTGCCTTATATATACCATGTTTGCGCCGTCGACCTCAAGATTTGCTAGAACTCTGCTTACATCTGCGCGCCTTCAAACAGCTATCAATCCGATATCCCCCGCAAACCTCTACAAACCACTCTTCACCCCCAAGTTCTTCTCCAATACCAGCAAAATGAGCCACGCAGGTGTACACAACCTCCAGAGGTAAGTCTCCTCTGTTCGCGACTTTTTACCAGTAACTGGCATCATCATGCCCTGCCGAACAGGTAGCTAACCAGACGAAATACAGCAAGGCGGCATTCGACGAGGCTCTGGCAGCACCAGGCGTTTTGGTCATTGACTGCTTCGCTACCTGGTGCGGACCTTGCAAGGTCATTGCTCCCCAGGTCGTCAAGTAAGTTTTCACAGCTCCTGCGTGCAACCATCACAGCTCTAACCCCGCCAAGGTTCGCTGCCGCATACCCCAACGCGCGCTTCTACAAGATCGATGTTGACGAAGTCCCCGATGTCGCACAAGAACTCGGCATCCGCGCCATGCCCACCTTCCTTATCTTCAAGGACGGTGAGAAGGTCCAGGAGGTCGTAGGCGCCAACCCCAAGGCCCTCGAGACCGCCATCAAGACCAACTACATCGAGGCATAAAGTGCTACTTGCGCGAATAAACGGTCCCTTTCTGAATGCTAGCTAGTTTAGGTGTGGGGCAGATATTGAGATGGCATTTTTTTACACGCAACTCGCCCTGTGAGGCGGGGTAGAGTGCATGGAGTGGAACATTTGGCAGCCCAGATACCATGATACCGTCCTCGGAATGAAATGACCTGCTACAGTTTTTAATGAATCGTCGCATGTGGCGGGATTGACTTGTCCCTGTTTCTGGTTAATCGTATGTGAAGGATCAGCTTACAAATGCAAGGCCTCGACTTCGGCACATATCGGCATTGTCACAGCACTCAAAACATCCACAGTGAAATGAGAGATGACAGCAAATATATGTTAATTGCAGCGTCCTCCCAGCTCACGGCGCAAGGTTGAAATTCCTGGACTTGAACTGGAGTGCTTCGTATTTAGACAAGGACAAGGGCAAGCAGGGATAGGGCACGAACTGCTTGTTAGTGCGTCTTTCCTGGGCAGAATCTCACCACACGCATCATTGCATATATGCCTTCACATATGTCTTTTTTTTTTAAAAATTTATTAGAACGTATCGGCAGGTACGGCCCACGCTAATAGTCATACTGTATGTAATGACATACATTTTTCACCAGGATCACTCGTGTAGAATCGGCGTGCGCGTCTCTGTATTAACATTGAGACTTGACGTCTGCAATTCTCTTTTTTCCCTTTTTCTTCTTCTTCTTCTTCTTCTTCTCCTAATGGCCATCAGAAACCCTATTTTCATCTGCAGGGTGAACCGGACCCAAGGTTCATCCGCTCTTCAATCGACACCCTGATCCGTGGATATGGATGGTACCCGTTGGATCCTTGGAACTGTGCTCCGGATGCGGAGGGTTTGTAATGGACTTCGCTGTGTTGTTTCCTTTTTTTTCTTTTCTAAATATAAAGTGCTTCGAGTGTGTTTCGCTTTTTCTTATCTGCGTTTCGTCTTGTTGCGTTTTGGCATTTTTTTTTGGGTGGGGGTTGTGGATTTGTTTTCTTTCCTCAGGAATTATCGGTGGCTACGCGGAGTGTGGGAGAGACTTCATGGGTGTTGGGATTTGGTTTGGTGTGAGTTTTTTTTTTGCTTGATGGAATGGGTTTTCTTGTTGACACTCACTTGATGGAGAGCATTGGGTTTAGTTCGCAAGAAGAGGTATGTGGCTTCTTACTGCCTAGAGGAATATCTCGTCAATTTTGAGGGGGTTTAGTTCAGGGTAGAGAGGATGAAAGTTCGGAACTGGTTCTAGTGATTTTATTTTATCTGATTTTTGATTGAAAGACTGGAGTAGTATTGTAAAATATGGAGAAAGTATTTCTCAAAATGAAAATTACTAGGTTTGGCTTCCCTTCCACTCTTGTTTAACACTTCATATCTCTTTCCATTTTCTTCCTGTCAACTATCCAATACCGATCCTCATCAAAACAAGACCTCTGTCGCCACCAGATAACCATGAATATGGCTAGAATGAATACATCTAGGGCCGCCTCCTTTTTCGTGCTGCTCCTCTACAGTCTGCAAGTACTTGCTGACACTTCATCTCTCGGTAGATCATTCCCATGTCCATTTTACAGAAACAACTAATAGGCTGAAAGGAGTGTTCCCATCGACATTATCTGTGCACACAGTGAGCGATCAATCGACCTCGGCTCCAGCTATGACCAAAGCCGCTTCTCTCAAGTCTGAAGAAGCACTCAGTGGTTCTCTGGATCCTTCTTTGGATGCAGTGTATGTCTCTGATATTCTAAAGAATCTGAAGAAACATACTATTGTATCTTTATTTTTCACGGAGGGTGCTTTTTTGAGCAACAACATCCGCGTGCACTTGACGAATACTTACGCTAGTAACGTCTATCCTTCTGCTAGTTTTGCTTCGACATTCAGTTCTGCGATAAGTAGAGTTAATACTCCAGCGATAATAATTTCCTCAACAGTGTCAAACTGTTCTGAAATCATTGTTTTGGCTGCAGAGGCCGCGTGTAATAGAACTATTCTACCACCGTCTGCTCCATGGTCAACATCATGGGCGGATGATCCTGTCGTGGCAAGCTTGCAATGGACTGGTACTAAAGTATCGTCGACAAGCATAGAACCCTCATTCCCAGCTTCTTCGTCCCACGAAGGTCCTGTTGATATGGAGACGACATTACTGCCGAAGGTCGACACACTTTCCGCACGGAATTCAGCTCGGAATGGTACCGGCACTATTGCAAACTACGGCTTGATCTCAACCATCTGGGCAACGCGTACTAAATTATATTCTTCTTATGTCACTGGCAAGACCTTCACGATCACTGTGTGTGGGAAATACTTGTTACCGATCACTCAGACACCACTGACCTCTGAGTTGCTTCTGGTTATCATAAGTGATTCAGAACCAGAGGCGGCTGACACAAGTTCGGGCAACCAGTGGACTTCACGAGTAATTTCGAGCTCAGAAAAACCCCGGCTTTCGACGAGCACAGTCACTTCAGCTTACTCGGAAAGTACCCCTTCGGTTCTTCCCAATCAAGCGACGAATCTTACAGGTGCAAATAGCTGGCTGGTTTCATCGAGCTGTCATTTTGCAACGAGGCCTGCACCTACTTATCCTTCGGCTTCAATCCAGCCCGAGGGAAATCCTCTCGTCAGTTCCGGGACCGAGAATGTTAGCACTCAAACTTCATGGGTAACCCGCAACTTAACCTTTTCGACAACTGGCGTAGAATCTCCCCTACATGATCCATCTCGCTTTGTCACATCGAGCGTTGAGATGGACATTCCTTCGATCAGCTCGTCTAACCCTGTTACGTCAGTCCCTGTACAGACGTCACAACAAACCTCATCGTCTTCGAGCAGAAATCAGTCGACAACCTCTAGTCAAACTAGAACGATCACGTTCACTGGTTCAGGAGACTTCTCTATTCCAGATCGAGATTCAGACTCCGCTTCAACCAAGAGTAAAGTTAGGTGGCAAACGCTCGTCACTACCGGGGCTGCTGTAATGAGAGTCTTCTTTCTCTTCGTATGATACGGTGTGCTAGGTACTGAGCCACTATTGAGTCGTGTCTTTGGAGTTTTCAGGGTTCTTCAAAGTGATTGATTTTCTTGGAAAGACGTCATCAGCACACTATTCTTTCGGCCTCCTGTTGTAGCGTTTTAATAGTTATATACTGACTAGGGGTCAAGGTTCAATGGTATGCTGGCAGTTAGGGGGTTTGTTCGTTTAACTCAATTAGCCTTACCTACAATCGAAAATTCAAAGTGAAGCTGAGTCCTTTGTCAAAAAGTAGCGTAGTCCATCAACACACATTTTTTGTTGTATATATATCTCTCTTAACATCCACTTTTACGGCACACTCAAACCCTGTAAGCATACCTTCAAAGCTTCTCAACCCAGCCCAAGACCTCCTTTGCTGCCCTCTCCCACTCAACATGATTCTGCAGATGACCCAGCCCCTTCACCAACTTGAATGTCACACCATCCCAATCCTCATTATCCTCATCCTCCATCCTTGCATCATCCTCCGAAACACCGCTCAACCTCCCAACCCGAACACAGTAATGAAACGCCGCTCTATACCGCTTCGCCGCATCGAGGAGAACGCCCGGCGTACATAAAACATCATGTTCAGCCGCAAGCACCAGAAAACGCGGCACTATCCCAGCCGATGATTCGTCCCCCTTTGCCGACTCTCTTGCCTTCCATCCAACAATCGAAGAAACAACATCAGGACCTGTAACAAAAGCAGGAAGTGATTGCAAAGGCCAAAGCATGGATTCGTACGGCGCGAGCAGGCGCTCAAGATCCCTAACTACCGGTATTGGCGTTGAAGAGGTGAAGAACGCATCGTGGACTTGTTTCGTTGTTACCAAAAGGTACCTTGGGTGGAAAAATCGGTACACAAAATGAGCTGGAGCAGAGAGAAGCCAGAACCTATAGCACGACCACCTTTTGAGCGCACGTGTGTGTTAGCTTGGAGGAAAACGAGGAGAGAGAGAGAGAAAGAGAAAGAGAGAAATAGCACGACGAGTTGGTAAAACTAGCGACTTACGATCCAAATCCCGGTACGGCAGCAAGCATGCAAAACCCCTGGACTGTTACAAGCCCTTTGCTTAAAACATACTGGCTCAGTGCCCCACCTGCTGAATGCGAGATAAGCACGACTTTGACCTCTTTCTCGGTCTTCTGGCGTTCCATTTCTAGTCTTTCCACTTCTTTTATCCCGCTTACTAGATCTTCGGCTATGGCGTCGCGAGAGGTGAAGTACATGCTCCAGAATCCGGGGTACCAGCTCCCGCCGTGGCCGCGGTAGCTGACTGCATAGCATGGGTAGCCCTGTGACGAGAAGAATTGCAGGTATTGAAGCCAGACAGAGGCACAGCCAAAGCCACCGTGAGCGAAGAACAGAGGTGGTTTGGGGGTTTGGGAGTCTTTGGGGAATGCGGAGAGGAGTTCGAGAGGCCCGGAGCTGGTTTTAATGTACGATCGGGTTATGCCTGTGGGGAGAGGGCTGGGGGCTGGAGGATTGGTTGATGGTGCTCGCCATTGGAGGGCGAAGGGACCGAAAGACATTGCGTGGAGGATCACAGAAGGTTGGGTTGTTTTCTAAGCTCAAACACAGAGGAAGGCTGATATAATTAGCTTCGATTCCGACACGAAACTGCGGCCGCAATGGAAGTTGTGACGATGCATGAGGGGGCGTTGAAACATCATATATTTGTACTACATTCCTAACGAGCGAGCAAAATTCCATCGTTTCTTTGTCACATGAGAAGCGATACTTGGCTTGGGGGTCGAGCCTGAAAGGGTATGCATAGGCGACACCCTCCTCAGCTGCAACGCCATGCATGCTGGGCATTCTAATCTCATCACTGTAGATACAATCGCTACTCTTGCTCATGGAAGAACATATTATGCTGTACGAGTAAGCGATAGTCATATGTACGAAAGGGATTGAGGGTAATGATGCACAGTAATGATCAAACGAGTGTAGGGGAACGTTGTGAAGAAAGGCTGCAACACTAGGCTCATCAGGAAAAGCTTGTACATGCATATTCATGACCACCTCTGACGAAATAATTCGGCACTCTCGTGAATTATCACAAGAGCCATGAGAATAACGCATCAGTACACCATCGAGTCCGTTTGCGCGACACTTGGTGTCCGAAGAGTCTTGTATCTCGAACGGTACACAAAAGCTAACTCCTCGTGAGCAATATAGCCAAAGTTTTGAAAGCACTTGAAGGTGGGAAAATACGGAGCTGAAACGAATATTAAAGGCAATCACCAAGCAAATTGCTAGAGATGGTTTTCTAGGTATGCTTCATGGTACTAGCGGTCGAAAAAGTGTAAACAGCGTTCACGACTTTCTCGGCAGACCTCAATACGTGGACAGACCGACAGATCGAAAAAATAGATTTTATCCTCTTGTCTGTTAATAAGGTCATATTTGTATGGGCCATGGCCCGTCGAAACTGTCCCATAGCGTCTCCCAGGGATAATCGAGCGAGTCGATCGGGAGAAAAACATCAGGCATTGGAACTTGTTCGATAGCTGGAGTGTTCGCTGGTACCTGACCTTGAGATAGATCCGTATCTGCATGATCGGTGATCTGTGTCTGCAACTGAACGATTTGTGGTGATATGCCCAAAGCGACAGCGATCTTCTGGACAGGCTCAGAACATCTTTCCAGGCAAAAGTCAGCCAGATCCCATCCGGCGTCACGCGCTCGTTCCAGTCTTTCAATGAAACCAACCAATTTGGTGGTACACAGTTTCTTAGTTTGAATATCACCGCATTCCACAGTGCACCGTAGAAGGATTGTAGCAGTTGTGACTAGTAGGTAGGACGTGTAAGGCATCCAGAATTCCTTGAGCTGAAATTCGGTGAGAGCACTGACAAAATCAGTAACCTCAGAAGCAGCTTCTCTCAGCATAGCTAGTCGATATTGACGAGTTTCTGATATGGGTGGTTTCAGGTCTTTCAAAGTTGCCTTAAACGCTAACCGACAGAGCAGAACTTTGACCGACAAGTACGAGAACCACAGGTTACTGGATCCATTGACACTGGAAATGGCTATTTTTGAAGAAAGACGAAGGTAACTAGGTAACTCTAACACCCAGTCGTCCATTGAACACTCGATTTTGCGTAAGTTTCTCCACAGGTCAGCAGAATCGAATTGCAGCGAATAGACGAAGGGCAAAATGTCTCCAAGGATCTGACTGAGCTTGCACATGTAAATAAATGACGATGCTGCCTTTTGCTGTATTTCAGACGGTTGTGAAGTAGTCAGAGTCTCGAGTGGAGGAAGGGGAACGTCGTAGTAACAAGGGTTGATGGTCGGTGGGATACCGTGGCCAATACTTGACCAGTAATCATGGATCAGTACGCCCCACCAGAGCCTTATACGAACACTCTTCTCATGATCTGTTGCTTTCCAGAGGGTCGGGTCTCGATGTAATCCTAAGCTCTGTGCAAGCGTTACAACTCGTCCTGTATTAACTATGTTCCCAGTGACTTGGATGACAGGGCGACCAATCATGTCTAGTAAAGCAGCATGAACTGTAGATATAGTTGGTGCCATAAAATCATCCTGTAAGGCAGCTACAGCCTGATTCCAGATGAAATGTGAATCCGGCCTTGGGTATTGGAGAAGTATTTCGGAGGTGTTCCAAAAAGAAATGGCAGACGCATACATGTCGCATATCAGCGTCGAAGAGATACGATCATTGTTGTTGTGCCACATATCTAAGAATGTCTTCTCATCTACGATGGGGAAACATGGATGTATCTGGCCAAAGTAAACTCTTCGGACCTCTGCAGCAAAAGGGTTCAAGATCTGCTCTATAATTTCCCTTTGCGTCCTACCAGGATCGACCGCAGATACCAGGCCCTTGCGTCTCCTTGGAACAGTCAAATAGACGATTGGATTTTGCCCTGGGACACTGGAAACAGTACTGTAAGGTTTCGGGGTTGCATTGATTTCGGTAGCTTGCGATGAAAGATATTGCTCCAAAATAGTAATATCTTCAGCCATGTGTGGGTTCATCATCAAGGAGCTTTCAGTAGGTGAGGTTCCTGCTACACTCGGGAATTGCAACAGTGTGCCTTCCGTAGATGGCAAGGGTGCCGCCGCAGTACTAATTGTGCGGTCATGGTTTTGACGTCGTCTCTTTGAGGGCCTTGAGAATATTAATTAGTCTAAGCAAATCAGAAAGACTTGCCATAGCAAAGACGCCTCCACTCATTCCCATATGCAGCTGTCTGAATTGTAATTGATCTCGAAACAACTACAGAGGCATGAAAATTGAAATACATGAGAATTCATCATACCTATTTGGGCTTTGCTGAATGTGGTTTACTGGCGAAAGACTGTTTGTCGAGTCTTTGTGCGCGTAATTGCATGTTTCCTTCCGCTCTCGACAAAATCGGCATGACTGACCAGCTCGGTCAATATCACACCTCACTTTACGGATACGGCACCGATCACAGGCTGGGACTCTGTGACTTCTGTATGGGCGCGCAGAGAAAGCTGTTGAAGGCGACTGTCCAGGAGCTTGAGTAGAGTTCATCATACTTGCCCGGATGCGCGTGGTAAACGTGTCCGTGCTTACCGAAGTTCTCCGAGATCTCAACGGGAGGGGTGACGATAGCTGGTTCGGAAAAGAAATCAGGGATGCTGACCATCACTTTCTAGTGAAGACGTGGATAGTGTGAGTGTAGAAACAGATTTTGGTGTATGCTACCCGATATCGTCGATAGATACCCCACTCGATTGTTGACTTTCCCGGTTGTTGGCCGAGGAAGGACTATGGTCGCATTGAGCCTCGTGTGTAGATTCGGGAAACAGCGCTTTCTGGATGTACGTAGCGACTAACACGGCCGCTTACATGCACTAATCTTTTATTTGCGGAGAAGATGAGTTCCTAAAATCAAGACAGAGCTTGAGGCTGTTTTGTTCGGAAATCTCCTAGCTTATGTTGCCCGTTATCTCTGACCTCTCGGTCCCCCGAACTGAGGCTGCATCAGCGTCTATTAAAATGCAGCAGATAGTCTATAATAAGTTCAAAAACATTGATCTCTCGCCACCATTATTTATCCTTCAACACACCAGCCACAATGTCTCGCCCTTACGATTCTGCCAACTTTGAGCAACTGAAGCGTGATGCAGATGATTGCCTGCTCACGTACGGTACCGCTTTCCACCCTGAAATTATCACCTCTACCGATGGTATCTATATGGAAACGCAGTCTGGCCATAGAATGATGGACTTTACCTCGGGTGAGCACTCCCAAAGCACAATGTATTTGAGCGACAACTAATATCTCCTTAGGTCAGATGAGTTGCTTGTAAGTTGTTTTCAATTGTTTCTAAGTGATTTGTTTAAGCTCTCCTTGCGCCTCGCCCTTGGGAGAAAGAAAAGAGGGTTAATTGTTGTTCACTAACAACTTTCTAGAATTGGACATGGTCATCCGGAGGTAGTAAAGACAATTCAGGATCACGCACAACACCTAGACCATCTCTTCAGTGGAATGATAAGTCCTCCAGTAATTAGTCTTGCCAAACGATTGACTGGTGCCGCGCCTGCTGGTCTCGACAAAGCATTTTTTCTCAGCACTGGTGGTGAGGCAAACGAGGCAGCAATCCGGTTAGCGAAATTTTACACTGGGAAATTCGAGATTGTCGCACTAGCAGCATCGTGGCATGGGATGACAGGCGCTTCCCTCGGGGCCCAGTACCATGCCGGACGCTCTGGATATGGACCAAACATGATCGGAAACCTTGCATTGCCAACACCGAACTCATATCGTTCAATCTTCAGACACCCTGATGGATCGCATGATTGGAAAACCGAGCTTGACTATGGTTTCGATCTTGTAGACAAGCAGTCCTGTGGATCACTCGCGGCGATCATTGTTGAGCCTATCCTTTCTAGCGGCGGCATGCTGGAACTGCCTCCTGGTTATCTGAAGGCTTTGAAGACGCACTGCGAGGCGAGGAATATGCTTCTTATCGTAGATGAAGCACAGACTGCTTTAGGAAGAGCTGGAGATATGTTTGCCTTCACTCACCACCCCGAAGATGAGGGGGTAGTGCCGGATATAGTAACACTCAGCAAGACACTCGGAAACGGCATACCTTTGAGCGCCATTCTCACGTCTAACACCATTGCTCAGCATGCAAAGGAAAACCAGTTTCTCTTCTACACCACACATATCAATGATCCCCTCCCAGCAGCAGTGGGCGACAAGGTTCTTGAGATCGTAATTAGGGACGGGTTGTGCGCACGCTCGAAGGGGTTAGGCATCAAACTTCAAGCTGGTCTCAGAAAGCTACAGTCTCGTTACGGGTGCATCGGCGATGTAAGAGGAAGGGGTTTGATGGGAGGTGTAGAAATTGTTAGTGACAGAAAGACAAAGGCAGGAGCACCAGAGGTAGGTAGTGCAGTGTCCGATAAGATGGTACAGATGGGACTGTGGGCGCAGCTTGCGACCATGGCATCTTTTGGCGGCGTGTTCCGCATTGCGCCTCCGATCACAGTTACAGAAGAGCAGCTAGACCTAGCGCTAGCTATTATGGAGGAAGCGCTCAGGACAACTCCAGGCACGATGCCTCTGTACTCGGAGGCAGAAGCAACGACAGGAAGTACTGAATTTGAGGCACGGTTATAGAGTGTATAGGTGATACGTTATAGATTGGATGGATAAGAACATGTTATGTAAGCTCTTATCCTAATGAAACTTGGGATGAATCTTCGCAAGTCTTATTCGAATTCACCATTCTCTCTTGTCATAGAGGCGACTTATAGATTCCTTTTCTTACTTGTTTTATAAGACTTGTGTGTTTATCCCCTCCAGTATCAAATCCGACTTGAGATTGAGGAACCAGTTTTCAAAAAACATGCATGGTCCCCTCGGTCATAACCGCTCTTGTATCCGTCCTGAAGTACTACTATTCTTCTTGACCTGAATAGATGAAATCTTATCTCGGCCCCTCAAAATCTGGCAAAGCAGATGCCATAATCATGGTCTGTCTTACGAAAATCTCAAAAAACTCCAGCGGTTCCAGTTCTTTCTTCATCTCCTCATTCTCTTGTTCCAACCTTTTTCTGTTTACTGTCTCTTTCTCGAGCTTCCCATTTGCATGGTCGAGTTTCGTTGCCCATTCCCATCCGTCCAAGAGCCTGCGGATTTCCAAATTTTGAATTTCGTTGACAACTTGAGAGACTGAAGTTTCTAGATTTCTTTCTAATTCACCAATTTTGTATTCCGCTTTTGCTACCAAACTTCTCAGTTCCTGGTTCTCGGTATCGACTTTCTGAAGCCTTATGAATTCCTTGTAATGCAAGTACTGATCCATGTCAATTAATTGCCAACAGTCTCAGATAGCATCTGAATCCTACACTTTCTTGTTTATCTTGTCGCTGGAGTGATTCTACAGCCGATGATTCAGATTTCTTATAGAAGCATTCAACACTACTCGACTCACGTTCTGTGTCAAGGGTTCTGTTCTCCCTTGTACGCTTCCTCTTGTTTGCAGTCCTGCCGGCGAGTTGTGAATCTTGGAGTTGGTCTGAAGTACCAAGCGATGGCGAACCCAGCAACAAGCCGGTATCAATTTCGTCATCCTTCAAGGTCATTGTCGTGGCAGCCCGGGTAGAGTCGTCCTCTAGTGCTTCAACTTGGTGAGACCGCAGGGGAGACTCCTGTTTTATATTGAATGACATTTAGTTCTATCATGGTTTAACAACTCTCAGAAAAAAGTTATTGTCACGAAAAAATTGCTCTCGAGCGTTTGTCATAATCTTCGTAGGTAGCCGTTGTTGCCGATGAGTGAAGGTCAAATGCGGCTGAGGAACTGGCGGATCTGCAATTACACTGCAACTGGCAGTTTAAAGGTGGATCTTTGCAGGAATTGATCAGTTGTAAGCTTAAAAATGAAAGCTTCATGATCTGGATCATTGATTAAAGCCAGGCAATGAAAGTTTGAGCTACACCGATACTTGCACTACCAACATGAAGGGAGTTGTACTATACCAATCGACCCAAGCAACGATTTGATTGAATTTATTACTCTACTCATTTTGGTACATCGTCTCGCCAGTAATTCCTACCACACTCACCTCCATGCCCGTGATAATTCTTAGTCATACCATCATTCTGGCCGCCAACTTTACCTTTATCTTCTTTCAAGTAACAATCAATACACCATTCTTTGCTTTCCATTACTCTGTTTACGACGCATTTACATGGTCTTGGTATTGGATAATGTTGAGCTTTTTCACAAAGGTCAAAGGGGCGGATATTGCAAAGGAGGACATGTTGACCAGGGCAAGAATACCTCGTGTAATTACGAAAACACATTGTTTTGGGTACCTAGGCAAAATTGTGGAACTGTCGAGATATCTTGCGTAACTAGTGTATAGATTTTCCATATTTATATATGCCTACTTTAGCCAGTGAAGAAGGATTCTTGAAAATTTTGTTACATTTCGCTTTACCAAACTGGCAGTTGTCGCAAAAAGACACAGTTCAATCGTAATTCACGTATTGATTATCAACATAGTACCGTGAAGTTCACAAGCCTCGATGTGCATGTTTGACTCATCTGTCCAAAAATTCAATCAAGTCAAGTTGTCTCTGCTTCCAATGATCAGCTACTTATCTCGTCCTTGATTAACAGCAAGATTCACCAGCCTAATTTTCACAGACCATGCTCTTCAACACACTCCTCTGCCTCCTACTGACTGTTGGTTACAGGATGTAGGCATTTAGTTTAAAATTCTTATCACTCGAATTAATTTAGAACAGCCCTGTACTTTCTTGAATTTAATATAAACTTGAAGTTCTGAGCTCGTAAAGTGCTCGTGTGTAGTTGGACAATACCCGTAAATTTAAGATAGCCTTGGTACGCCATGAATCATTCACTCAAGCGGGGTAGAGTATGTCAGACGATGCGTGATTGATGGCGAATTACTCTTGGCATTATCGGCCAGGCTGTGGCTCCTCAACTACTGTTGAGGCAAATTGGTGTTGATGTAGGCATCTTTAGGCAAAAGAGATACAGCTCTTCCCAGGGTGTTCAATGGATGAGGCAATTTGCATGCTAGGTGACATCTTTCTCTTTGTTAATGTACTTTCATTGCAACAACCTAAAATAATTGAACTCCTATGCATCTTCGTGACGATCAAAGTGTCTGAACGTAATGATATGAAGTTAAAAAAACTAAGATTTGAATGGTACTCTCCAGGAGATAGTGAATACTGGAGAGAACTTTTTTAGATGTATTTCGTTTCAATCGCATCAGCACATGCCCGCTGGATTGAAACGTTATGGACGTGGATGGAAGTGATATCGTTCTCTTGGCGCCAAATGGGGAGGTCTTGGGAGCGGGATGTCGATTTTAAAGCTATTTAACCGTTTACCCATCAGTGCGCCCAGAAGTACCGCTGAATGCTTCATACGTAATTTCAATGCTTGGTAAAATGCCTGTGAGCAAACGTAAGCACGGAGGAAGCGCGAATCTCTTTCAGTTTCAAGAACTACCGATCTGATGATTCTGGTATTTATATTGGATTAGAAATCCTTAAGTTTAATGTTGCTCTCACTGTTAAGGAGGAATATGAGTAGTTAGATGCTTTTTATGCAAGTTATAGGCAGTGGACAACATTCCTGTCAAGCATCCCGCTAGCGCCCCGCACATCCCGTGCCACTTCCGCCTGCACGATCATGAAACTCTAACTTAACATCTCCTTTCCTCCGAGCCTAGACTGCCACATATTCACCATGTTACCGAATACGCTGGCGTCGATGTCACGGAACTCCTCCGGCTAAATTGGTGCTAAATGCAGGTATGCGCTAATCAATCTCGTGGAACCTCGATGAATGTGGAAGTAACGGCACTGAAGCTTCGGGACTAAGACTACGAAAGAGGTGGAAAGTTGACGCCAGAGCGGCTCAAAGTACTTATTCTCCGACGTAACTCCATATTGGTGAGATTGAAGCTCCTCATGGATGTAAATTTAAATGACTGCACGTGCGTCTACCAGGGTGAACGTTTCAACACCTCCGACCCAATCACGCTCTCCCGTCAGGTTCATTTTTTTGTTTCTTAAGGGGTCTGACCATTCTATTGGTAGCTCTCGATTATTATTTTTGAATTCAACGGTCCAGGCCATTAATATGCGTATTCACTTGCCCAAAATCGTTACAGTGTTTGAATCCGATGTGTGTATAGGGTAAAGAGCCCTGCGTATTAGAAAGAATGCCAAGGTCATGACATATGTCCTTAATCTCAACTCATCTACAATCAGGCTAAACGACCGTTAAGTTTGCGACTACGTTCTACCATGAATCAACCCACGTCAAGGGTGTATAAGAATGTCCTGAGTCGCTCTCAAGGTTGTTACCACACTCCCATCAACCACTTTCTTCAGCCACACACTCTTTGAATAAATTACTTCAACAGCAACCATGGTGTCTTTCAGCTCTCTTCTTACCGCCGCAGTGGCTTTTACTGGTGCCCTCGCTGCGCCCGCGACTGATGTTTCCGTTCGCCTCTCAGGCGACATCGTTGCCCGTGCGGGTACTCCTTCATCCCAGGGTTAGTTAATTGGCACTCGTGTGGTGGATATATACTGATATAGGCGTCTAGGATTCAGCGGAAAGTGCTTCTACTCCTGGTGGACGGATAACGGCGCGCAAGCTACCTACACGAACAATGCTGGTGGAAGCTACAGCGTGAGCTGGGGATCCGGTGGAAACCTTGTTGGTGGAAAGGGATGGAACCCCGGAGCGGCTCGGTAGGTCTTTTCTCTTATGATCAAAAAATAGCTGCTGATACTCTACAAGTACCATCACCTACTCCGGTACCTACAAGCCCAACGGCAACTCCTACCTCGCAGTCTATGGATGGACTCGCAACCCTCTTGTAGAGTACTACGTTGTTGAGAACTTCGGTACCTACGACCCCTCGTCCCAAGCGACCGTCAAGGGATCAGTCACTGCAGATGGCTCGTCCTACAAGATTGCGCAGACTCAGCGCGTAAACGCACCTAGCATCGATGGAACAAAGACCTTCAACCAGTACTGGTCCGTCCGTGCCAACAAGCGCTCCGGCGGAAACGTGAACATGAAGACTCACTTCGATGCTTGGGCGGCCAAGGGCATGACCTTGGGAACCCACAACTACCAGATTGTTGCTACCGAGGGTTACTTCTCGACCGGAAGCTCGAGCATCACCGTCAACTGCGCTTAAATGGGTGGTGAACAGTAATCAGGACTGAAGGAAGCTGGAATGATGGATGTGTTCAGAAGGGGTTGTTTGGCTCGAGTTTGCCTAGTTGGATTTGTACATACTTTACTGAAATGATTTGTTGTTGACTTGGAAAGCTATTCCTAGACGCTAGTATTGTCATCGTGACCTTTTGTGAACACTCAGTGGCTAATTAGGGCCGAAAATTACAGCATAGAGCATACCATGTATTAATTCTTACACACGAGAGAATCAAACTTTATTCCCTATCGACACTCAATTACTCATGCTTAGTAATTAACCTCGAGTAAAGCCAGTTGGACCCTGCAGTTCTTATGATTTCCGACTGAAGCGTAAACCATCTGTGGCCCATTAACACTATCCAATCAGCTTCAGATTCACCGGACCTGCCTTAGAAAAGAGTTTGAGCGCATGAGTTGCTGCTAGCTGCACTTGAGATTGCTTTCTCTTGGCTCAATGCCGTATGAGAGCTAAATACTATAGTTTCGCCCTAAAATTCTGTTCCTGTTTCAAGATCTCCAGAACCAACTTCTCGGCCTCCCACGCACTTCCCCAGCCACTTTGATATCCATATCCAGCATGACCATAGTTGTGTACCACCCACTTCCCCTCAATCTTCTCTTTTTCAACTCTCGGGCCACCCTTCCTCATCGGCCGCAATCCCACACCATGTCTAACAACACTCAGCTCCGTCACCTTTCCAGTCTTGGGAGCAAGCGATGGGCAAAGATCGATGGAGCGCTGCATGATGCGCTGCGCAAGATTGGGGTCAGGCTGTGATTCCCAAGATCCATGCTGGAGACAACCACCTAGAATGGTGCCGCCGCCAACTGCACGTTGCATAATATATGTTGCTTCGTCATCACCATCATCGGTGCCACTGACTGTGAGCATGACACCTGGTTCATTCCTGACCACCACAATCTGGCCTCGACCTGGGTAGACATTGGTGTCCATGACACCTCCTAGCTTCGAAGCGAGAAGTCCAGTGCAGTTGAGCGTAATGTCTGCTGAGCCGGATGTATGGTGGCTGCCGGCCTCTGAAATGTGAGAGAGAATACCACGCTTGACGGTAACGCCATTCTTGACGCATTGGCCGAGTATCCAAGGTAGATACACGGATGTATTGATGCAGACTGATGTAAACGATGTGCCAGTGTCGCAGTCGGAGGGGAGCTCAGACTTCGGTAGGATGCGGAACTGTGTATGTCAGTCGAGTGTACGAGATAGTTGCAGATCAATGCACACAGGCCAGCCAATGCGTGGTCTGGGACAGGTTGGCCAGTAAAAATGCTCGAGGCATTTTACACAGCTTCGCCGAAGAGGATGTGTACCTACATTTGGAACAACATCCTTAAACCACGCATCCTCTTTTACAAGCTCTTGAAACCACTGGCCAACAGCAGTGCCGACATCCTTTCTTCTTCCATATACGAGTGTTTCTTGATAATGCACGCCAGCTTCTGGAATATCCCGGCATATTCTATCCAGCTCACCCCAGGTGGCCTTTTCAAACTTCTGCAGGTTTGATCCCGGCGTACCCACTGGGAAGTAATTTGCTCCTGCCCACGGGCTAGCGTATTCAATGTCATAGTCACCAGGCATATGCTTGCTGACTACTGTAATGTCTAGACCCTTGTGCTTCGACAGCACCAGGGCGGTGGAGAGACCCAGCACGCCAGCTCTTGTGGTCTGATCAGCACGTTGTTGCCACAAGTGATGAGATCATCCGATCTGAAACAAATAAAAGGTCAGCTTACCCGACTACAACTACATTTGTGGCGGCCATGTTTGTGACCCTGAATAGCTCGAGTTAATGATTATCTCACCATGAGACACTCTGTGCTGTGGGGTCAAAGTCGCTGGCGGGGTCATCGGTGACTCGCAGCCCGCTTATTGGCTAGCCTGCGCACACAGAACAGCACGCGTTTTGTCTCGTGAGCACATGTTCTTCTTGTTTACCTGATGTTGATGCCTGACGTGCGTTCTTCTCTGCCCATTGTCGAGTTTGCCACAAGTCTCCTCGACTGCAACTTCTGGCATCCAAGACTCGACCGCCCGTGCCTGCTCCTGCTGCCGCATTCTCCCTCGCACATCCCTACACCTCTCACCGAGCTCTCATCGTCCGGGTGTGCTCCGGCGACTAAGGGCCAGGGGAGCTCTCTGCGGCCCGTACGTCATTCGTCGTCTCCTCGGTAGTGGGAGAATTTTCGACACCAATCCTACAGCTCCTATTTCATCCGCAAAAGACGACAACTTGCCAAATCTCCATTGTGCAGCTTGTTTAGCCAAATTGTGTGCCCCAGGCTTCAGTGTTTGAGCAGCTCCAACGAAAGGCGGCAGATTGTTGATTCTGGAACGCCAAGTCGACGACGCCCCTACGATAGCTTCGCGTAAATCATTCTGCCTCACCTTCACCGTACCAGAACTGTGTAAACGGGCCACGACCTCTACCACCTGCACGGTGGCCGGCCCAGCCTTCTATTATCTTGCACCTTGCGTCTTCTGGCTAGTCTTTTCCCCATGATCGCGTCACCCCACTCGTGCCTTCCTCCCTGCTCAACAACCTCTCCTGTCTCGCGACCTTGGCTGCACCAGCTGTCAAGATGGCGCCCCGCAAGTCCCGAGCAAACTCGCCCGAATTCCCCATCCTCGAAGCCAATGGCTTGTATGCTGGCGAAATAAGAGGCGATGGTGAGCTTGGACCTTTGATTTTCAAAAAATAATTGCACAAGCTGACGTCTGCGTCAGGCAACTGCTTGTTCAACGCCCTCTCTGACCAACTCTATGGCCACCAAGAAATGCACGAAGTCCTGCGGGCCACAACTATTGAGCACATGAGGGGCAACTCAGACTTTTACCGCCAGTACATGGCCGTGAACAATGTACGAAGAAACCCTAAACGCAAGACGACAACTGCAGCCACCACACGCATCGACACCTCGTACTACACAGAGGAGCAGCTGCAACAGCAGTTTGAACAACATGTAGAGAAGATGGGACAGCCTGGCGAGTGGGCAGACAATATGGAGGTGTCGGCGTTTGCCTCAGCCCTCAATGTCCACGTTCGCCTATGGCAGGCTGACTACACTTACCTGTTTTCACCACGTGTTTACTACGCCTCAAACGATGATCTCAGTTTTGAAGATGATCGGCAAACACTGCACATTGCCTACCATGTACGTTATCTGCGGACCTCTTCTTCTGCAGTTGTATACTAACACCACCACAGAGCTGGGAACACTATTCGTCCGTACGTAATGCCGCCGGACCTCACACGGGGGAACCAAAGGTGCACGTCACATCAGCAATGCTATCAAAGAAGCGTCCTAGTCCCAGTGTTGATGGTGATGATGACGACCAGCGTCAGCGGGCTGAAAAGCGTCGCTCGCCTCTCCGGCTTTTCGACTCGGACTCCACACCTGAAGGGACAGAAAGTTCTTCAGACGAGTCTTCTGGTATAATATCGTCGCAGCAGTCAAACCTTGGCATCACACCGCCAGAGCCTATTGTGAAACCATACAAGCTTACCATCAAGCTTCGCGGCTTAAGAACAACAGATCCCATTGATTTGTCAACGCCTCCCAGTCGAATGTCGACGCCGGCACCAACACGAGTACTTCCGTCCGCACCCACCCCTTCACCAGCACCTACACCTACACCTAAGCGTACATTATCACTCAAACTAGGGCCTGTTCCTGCACTTGCCCCTCTCCACACACCAACACCACCACACACACCTACACGTGCACCGTCACATACACCTACACCTACACCCACATGCATTAAAGCGCCAGTGTTCACTGTCGCTCCTCTCCGTACATCAACACACATAGATACACAAACACCTGAAGCTGCAGCAGTGGCAGCAGTTATCCCTCTACCCACGTCACCATCATCCGCAGTTGCGGCACAATATATATCAGGCATTATAACCCCCACAATAACGTCATAAAAAAAGACTAGACGCGGTAACGAAAAACGAAGATGACGATGACGACGATGATGACGAGACCGACGAGTTGATGAGATACCCCCTCACTTTTGCATCAGCATGCGTAGATAGTTTTGAGGACGTCCCCCCCCCCCCCCCCCCGT